>VOPJ01004330.1:476455-592592 GCA_014673585.1 Semibalanus balanoides | reverse complement strand
CCCAACAGCTGGGTCCTCTTTAAGATCATGAATATCGAGTATAACTGGCTGCAGAACAGTCCCGAGAAGTAGTTGCAGGACGGAGGACATAAACTGCCATGAAGCTGCCGCGTTTGTGACGACTGTGAAGGTCACCAACGACATAGCCGAGCGAGTAGTCAAGCTTCATCACCGACTACCCGGAGGTCCTGACCGTGACCAAGGACGAAGAAGATGAGGCCAGTTCCTGCTGCATGGGTGCTTCGAGGCTGCACATTCCATAGCTCCTCAACTTTCAACCAAGAGAACTTCACCTCCGGAATTATAGGTTACCTTGGCAAAATCCTCGTGCACTTGTAAGTGGCCAGCACAGCGCATCAGGTGTCAGGATATATTGGATTGCGGTATACCTTACGTCATTGGTATAGCTGTACTCTATGATGGTATATTAGTCCTTTGCTATATGTCACGATCTTAATGTATTCGTGGGTTTGATGTAAATACACTTCCAAATGAGGTTATCGATGCTTTTCCAAGCAGAAAGTAACAAATTAATCGCATTACACTGGAAATTGCAACCGGTAAATAAGTCGCCAAAATGACGAAAAATCGCTTATTTTGCTAAAATCGGTCAAACTTCAATCCATTTTCGGCAAAGGAAAGAATGTTCAAAAAATCGAATGCCGCACCATTTTGGAAAGCTCTTGCAAGGAGCAATGGGAAAAACACGGTTCCCGTTGTATCTGAGAAATTCGTTACATTTCGGTCCACCCTAACGCCAGAGGGGCGCGGGTTTAGCGTCAAACGTCGTGTTTCGTTAAGATGTGAACTTACTGTTTACAGATGATCCAGCAAGCTCCACTCCTGATGTCACCACGTATATGATAATAAAGGATGAGGCTGTGGAAGCTGCCACTACTTCCTCACCTGCTCACGGTAAAGGCCAGGCTACGCTATGCGTGATAGTCTGCAACTTACGCTCGGTTTGAGTGAGTTTGCGTATTTGGTTAATCCTATTCCCTGCGGGCGGCCAGCATTACGTTAACCTGCGGGGGCAGATTGTGCCCCCCCCAGAGATCTCGAGAACAGCTCGACCGATTTCGATAGGACAAAATATACCTCTTGATTCGTCGTGACAAGATCTTTCTTTTTGGACCCCGACATTTCCTTTTTGATCAAAGATGGTGGGCCAGGGCGCAAAAAATGCGATTTTTTGTGTTTTTGAAAGGTCATTGCGGCCATGTGAATCGACCGATTTTCATGCCCGAAACGTTTTTGAGCTTCCCAACATTGAGAATGGTCTTCATAAAAATGAATGGTTACGATGTACCAAGACCGATAAAATCATTAGCACGCGCATATCCAGGAAAGAAAAAATGGGGGATGGGGGTATTTTCTGATAACACATAGTGCTGGTTCGTGATGTTGTTTGGGCGATGCAGGAACGTACACAGTGTATTGGCTTTGTTTTGCTGTAATTTGAATAATAATAATATCTGCGCATGGCAGGCGGATCAGGTAATCAACGTGGGGGAAACCACTGTTTGGAACGCTTTTATCATCTTATTAATTGGAATGTTGGGCTAATGTTGAAAGAAGATATATCGACTTGTTCCATTTATATTACTGAAGTGCGCCTCTGCACCAAAAATATGGTATAGTCCAGTATGGTATAATGATAGTAGCAGCGAGACATAGTTTCTGACCCTTTTATTCCACCGCAAACTACGAAGGAAGTATGTGCCGCGCAACCGCATTCGTAACGACCTCCCAAAAACATGAGTCTGGAGGCGCCTCTGGCACAACACTTTTTTTAATTGGCACAACACGCGCCATTCAATTTTAGGAATAGTTAAAAAAAATCAAGACGCTAGGCGTAACGGTTCAGAAGCGGCAGGCGAAAAAACTACAGTGTGGGGGGGGACAGAATCTGCCCCCGGCAGGGAATAGAGTAAAGCCTGAAAATGTTCAGCTGATAAGAAAATGCATTGACTAAATAATTGATACACTGGAACAGTATGCAAAGTTGGCATTAACCCTCGCCCGGGTGTGTGTGATGTGGGGGGGGGGGGGGTTGGATGCCACCCATCGTTTTGTTGTTATCAACCGTATCGCGATGTGACTTTCAGTACCCTACTTTTCATTTGAACATTTTGACACCCATCTGTTAATATTCAAACTTCTACCTTCCAGCCATGTCCCGTGACCTTTCACCTATTTATCAAGGTCACGTCAGGCGCAAATGGCGTTCTGTAGTATCAATCCGTGTAACTTGTGCATTTCCGAGTGTTTGTTGTTCAGAAGTATATGCGCAAGTGCTTACAGGTGACAGTTATGGCATCCATTAAGATTGTTACCTCGATTGACGTTTTCAGAGGTCAAACTGATTTAAAATATGAGATCCATTTGCATAATTATATGTTACACTGGGGTCATGCGTTCAAAGACAGGTCAACCGAGGTCTTTGAACTCAGATGACCTGACATTATCTTTTTTTATTTTGTTGTTTCTAGGATATTTTGTGACGCTGATCTCAAATTTCGTACCCATTAAACATAATAATATGTTCCTTCACGATTTCGGGTACGCCTATGCTTGCACCACCACTCAAACTGTAATCGCCCAGCGGAGCGGACGGGTTAGCACTAGTTTTTAATTGTTCTTTATATCAGATTCATAAATGATATTTATCTCCATTTCTATTTGATGTGATTTGGATAGATTAAATAACAAGCCCGACCCACTATTTTTGAGTTATGTGTCAGCCAAAGTATGACCCCATGTAAATGGTCAAGTCCGATTGCGTGGGATCGAATACCCGCAACACTAAGGCATCTTCTTGGACATGGTTAAAGACTGTGTTAATTCGGCAGCGGCGGCATTCTGTGATCTTGATTCTTATAATTTCATACTAAGACTTCTGCAATCTTAACCGAATAAGATTTAAACAAAATATTAGCTGACTATTACTAAATAGCACACCACTTTTTTCGATAGCAATTTCCACTTTTCTTTGCATTAGTTTCAAACCATTTACCACCTGACACCAAACAGAAAATATGAGAAATAGGAATGAAAACAAAATATTTCCAAAATTATCTATGGATTTATGGCACGTCGTGTGCCAATGTTTGTTTATGGTATGTTCACACTCTGACTTGGGTATTTGCTTGTATTTGAAGAGCGACACGTCCACGCGTGGAGAGCGAACACAAGAGACTCTAAGAAAACACTTTGTACTCAGCCTCAGGACAGACCCCCCCTAGACCCGATGTGGTCGAATTAGAGTCCAGACATGTGCATGGATCTGAAAGTAGGATCTATATCCCAGAGGATCTATCGACAAAACGCAATGTTGGATCTTCGATCCCACTGGATCCCCAACGACAAAATACAATAGTGGATCTTGGATCCCAATGGGACCTTTCCGATTTATTGTCGACGGATCTTGACCAGCACAGGCATTCCCAAGTGTCATATAAGAAATTGAAAATGGATCTATGATCAAAACGGACTCTCGGATCCACCAGATCCACTTGCATATCTATTGCCTTAATTATAGTTATTTATTGACGAAATCGAACTAACAGCATGCACCCACTGCTAGTGCCATAACAACAAATGAAAAAGTATTGACCAATACTTTTAAAAATTGCCGTTTCCGAAAATAAACGATATGTATATGCGGATCTGGGATCCCAGTGGATCCCAATGCAAAATGCTGCCTGCGATCATCGGATCTAGCGGATCCGTCGACAATATTGAAGACGATCTATGATCCCAGTTATCCATCGACAATTTGTGGAATGTGGCATGCTGATATCCACACGGATCCGGATCCAATCCCACAGATCAATCTCAATCCTTTTGGGATCAGAGCACATGTCTGATTAAGACTAGTCCTGATTGGTCGAAGGATGGACCAATCAGGGCCAGTCATACGACAGCCGGGCATTTAGTCCGCTGGGCTGACGCTCACTGTCACAGGGTCACATGTCAAGGTCACAGGGTCACAGGTTACGGTCACAGTTGCAGTGTCAGCGTCTTGTCGGCCGGTCCACCGGGCCCTGTCGCTGACGAAATGGCTGACACTGTTCCAGTGTGGGGTGACGGCGGCGGGAGCCGGCCGGTCGGGTCATGGTGTCCTGTGCCCAGCTCACATCGGTTGGATCCGATACCGGTATGAGCTGGTCAGTGGACACCACAGATTCAAGTGGCAAGCTGCATGCACTTTGTAGTTCACCAGCTGCTCTCAGAAGCGCTTGTCACTCGTTTTCATCTGATTTTATTGTCGTTCTGGATAGGGCCAATACCTATTGCATTGAATCCCTTAAAGGGACTGTCCCACCTTAACATAAGATTTGAGTTGAGATAGCCATTTTGCGTGCTTGGCATTGAAATTAGTTAATATAAGCTTAAAACAAACCACTGTAAGTCGAATCACAGAGAAATTTGAGTTGGTTTTGACAATCTGTAGACATCCCCGTCCCCAATGTAGTTTGAATGGTGGCCCTGAGCCAGATGTCGTAGTCTCTCTTTACTAAATGTTGATTACAGGCGACTGTTTTACCTTTGGCCATACATCAGCCATACAACTAGCCCTACTTATGCAGCGTGAAGTTCTCTTTTCTTTTCCCAAAAAAACCTTCATATGACGTTATCAGCGCCAAATATAAAACTGTTTTTTAATGAAAATTAGCACTGTTTGTGAGAAACAAAGGTCATAATCGGTTCGGCAGGCATTCACTCATATTTTGCACCACAAACGACGTACATTTTACACATTTTTTAAGGTGGGAGTGTCCCTTTAATGTAGGTATATTTAATCGTGAAAGCAAATACAAATTTGTATTCATTTTTGCACTATTTGAAAAACGAGAAGACGAAAATCGGATGGGCGCAAATTGACCTTAGTTTTCGGCGCGCCCGAAAACCCCAATAAACAAACAACGAAAATCGGAAAGTAAAAAATATCATCAGTGACAATCCACACCAACTTTGAAAGCGTTTCTACACCCATGGTCACATCAAACTTGCGATTGATTCAATTTTTAATGAATTATTCGATCATGATTCACTGACAAACATGAATGATTCAATCATGATTAAATCACTCAACATTACCACTAGTGAAAGATTCAGTGATTCAAGGCTTACGTGGATAAATCATGAATGATTCATGAATGACTCAATCAAAATCATTCGCAATTCGTAAGTGCAAATAGCAGTGCATATATTCGGAATGAGGGTGTTTACAGACCAAATGAAGGTGCTGAAAGTGACCTTGTTCACTCAGTTTGATTCCCTATTATTAGACTGGGCTATCGTTTGTTTAGTTTCTGCTGTCCCCCAAACAATAATGATTCATTGTGCTATGAATGATTCAATCAATTATTCATTAAATCAATAATGAGGAGGTGAATCGATTCATGAATGATTCACGTACAATAAGAATGATTCAATAAAAAATAATGATTCAATCAGAATCAGTCACAAGTCTGGGCCACATGACCGCCGCTGGCTGTCTGCAGCCGGCGGTGGAGTGCTCTAGAAGGCCCTAAAGTCAAACTCGATCATAGCGCCATCTATTATTTGCAATTGCAGACACTGGCGCCATCTACTGCCGGCTATATACAGGCATTTGCAGCCATATCCTGGTATATCATACTAGATCTGGTTGTTGACGTCATGTTTTGGTATGTTGTTTAGTTTGTATAGTATATTTCTAGTATATTTCTAGTATATACAAATACCACAACTTTGTAGAACCCAGTATGTATTGCCCTGCCCCTCCCCTACCTGACCACGCAGTGATCTTGCCCAACCCGGGCGAGGTTTAAATGTCACGCAAACTTGCAAAAGACGCAGCACGTTAGTCCACAATTATGCAAAACGGTCTGCAATTCACACACAAAAGTTTAGAGTCTTGTACTTTTTTGCGTGTTTTGCATTATTAGAAGTAGAAGTACTTTATTAAACGCCATGTTCATTAACTGTGGCTATTACGGCCCTCTCGTCAGTAAAATGGGACAATGGCATGGAGGTAAGACAATCACACTCGTATGTACAGTCTCTCTTGAAAGTATCTACCCATGGCGTGCGGCGCTCCACCGAACTACCAAAAAGTTTGAGGCCCCCAGCACACTCGGAGGCGGAAGGCTAAATTCCGTCCGGTCCGGGAGTGGAGGGTGGCGTCAAGCTCCGTGTCACCCAACCCTCTCTTCCCAACCCCACCAGAATGCCCGCGCTCTGGCGTGTTTCAGCCACTGCGAGAATTGTGAAGTGTCGGCAGGATGCGCATTTAGCTTCAGTAGCTAGAGCTCAGAGCTGACTCGCATGACGTGATATTTCAAATATTGTAAACGAGAGAGAGAGAGAGAGAGAGAAGAGAGAAAAGAGAGAGGAGAGAGAGAGAGAGAGAAGAGAGAGAGAGAGAAGAGAGCGAGGCGAGCGCGCAGAGCGAGAGCGAGAGCGAGGCGAGAGCGAGAGCGAGAACGAGAGCGAGAGCGAGAGGAAGACGAGACCGAGAGCGAGAGCAGACGAGAGCAGACAGAGAGCGAGGGAGAGCGAGAGCGAGAGCGAGAGCGAGAGCGAGAGCGAGAGCGAGACTGAGGCGAGAGCGAGAAGCGAGAGCGAGAGGCGAGGAGCAGAGCGAGAAGCGAGAGCGAGAGCGAGACGAGAGCGAGAGCGAGAGCGAGAGCGAGAGCGAGAGCGAGAGCGAGAGCGAGAGCGAGAGCGAAGCGAGAGCGAGAGCGAGGCGATAGCGAGAGCAGAGCAGAGCGAGACGCGAAGCGAGAAGCGAGGCGAGAGCGAGAGCGAGAGCGAGAGCGAGAGCGAGAGCGAGAGCGAGAGCGAGAGCGAGAGCGACGATTCTTGCGCGTGTTTTATCATTATGAGTGAATGGCAGGTGACATAACATTTTGTTTGACATTTACCAGCCCTAATGATACAAATTGGCGCAGGATCAGAAACAACTACTGTGAGGCGCGCCTGCTGCGTCGTCTTCTGTCGTGACGAGCAGCGTGTAGTGCGATAAATTCGTTTATGATAGTTGGTTCTTTCAAAAATTACAGTCGAAAAATAGGGTCCCAAGTGGTCTACCGTTTACAACTTAGTGACTTTTAGTCTATTCTCAAAGCCCTTCAAGATGACAAGGTAAACGACACAACAAACCTACACACACGCCCCTAGTAAGGTTCCGGACAGTATGGGGCCGCGGTTCCTGGGTTCTTCTGACGGCTCGCTCCCTCCGCATTCCGCGGTCCCCGGGTCAGGCAACCAGTGACTCTCAAACGAACTGCCCTATCCCGGTCGGAGACAGTAGCGCCACCACCCACAGTGGGCAGATACTGTCAAGAGACTGTACATACAAAGCGCAAACACACACAGGCTGTGGCATGACTATAAAAAGTGTGATAAAAACGGATGAATGCTAGAATGACACTAAAACACTATAACACACGAGTTAAGAGCCGCCGAGATCAAGCAGATAAGTTTTCAACTGTGTTCTTTCAAAGTGCGCTCCCTTCAAACCCCGTATGTCCACCGGCAATTCGTTGAACCGCCGCGGAACCCTTTACACAAAACGACACCGCCCGGCCTCTGTGCGGATAGCAGGTAACTGTAGGAGATGATCCTGTGGGGTTGAGCGGACATGAGCGGGATTGTCTCCGTTGGCACATATCTGGCGGGCGATGCAATCTGGTAATCATATTTGCGTAGCTTGGGAAATGGGACAGTTGGTGTGGCCAAGGCTCTATCAAGGGCGGCATGTGACCTTTGTTGTCGGTCCGCCCTAAAACCCCAATTATCATCATTATCATCAAGGCTCTGTAGTGAAACGCGAGGATCCCTCCTCGATCCTCAGCGAGCGGAAAATGCTGTTTTTGTTGCATTGTGAAAATGCAATAAGTTAGTTCGATTGAGGAACCGAGTGTTGAATGAGGAAAAGTTAATTAAGGATCGATTAGATTAGATTAGATATAATTAGATATTGATTTTAGCATGTCTATCGAAAACATTTGACTCAAACACAACATTGGCGAGCCCTGCAGATTAGACTTGGAAGCGTACCTGGAAATCGCTGCCAGGACATGGCTTCAGCGAAGCCAGCATTAACTTTTGCAAATAAGCAAACTCGACAGAAAGGAAAAGAAGACAGAAAGAGAGAAGCAAAGAGAGAATGAGAGAGGGAAAGAGATAAATGCAAGAGGAACGGGGGAGAGGGGAAATGAGATTAATGCAAGAGAGAAGGAAGACAAGAGCAGAGAGAGCGCGAGAAGGAGAGAAAAACATGAATTAGAGGGCAACTGCGTGCTGCGTCAGAGGCCTCTGAATCAGAGAGACCGGCGACGTCGTTGTGGGCCCAAGAATGCCTGCGTTCGATGAAGATTAAAACAAGATGGACGCCACATTAGAGGTTTGAGCGTCACGCACGGCTAAATGACTGGCCAGAGCACCAATGGGCGAGTCATCTTAGTGCCCTTCTCACAGGGAAAGCTCTGGAGACCTATTCCAGGTTATCAGAAGAGCAGGCAGAACGGTACGGAGATTTGAAGGCAGCTTTATTATTGGAGCGGTATGGGCTTACGTCGGAAGGATACCGTCTGAAGTTAAGACATGTTTCACCGGAGCCCGACGAGAGCCCAAGCCAGTATCTGTCTCGAATTGAGTCGTACTTGGCGAGATGGATTGAGCTGTCAGGAACTGATGCCTCATACGAAGGCCTATTTGACTTGGTGATAACGGAACAGTTCCTGGAAAGTTGCCCGCACCCACTCCAGGTCTACCTCAAAGAAAGGGGATGCAAGATGTCGGTGACTTGTTGAGCACGCTGCACAATAGTTAATGCACACGGAAAAACACTTAGAAAACATTCCCAAAACGGCATTGATAAGAGCCTGGCCTTGCCACGGCTCTCCCGGCCTATCTGGAGCTACCAAGTCAAAAAGAATGTTTTTGTTCTGGACTACAGCATGCTTCAAGCAAGTGCCGAAAAGCCAAGCAAAGAGTGTATCCGAGCGCCGAGAAAGTTGTGCGACGGGTGCATGCTTCTGGTTCTAGAACTCGGCACCGCGCAGCAGAATGCCCAGCAAACATGTCCAGTTGCGAAGATGCTACGGGTCCGCACCACTTTCTGTCTTGTGCGAACGAGCCACACCTCGGACAGTTCAACGCAGCGCAAGCTGAAGCAGCGGCCACCAAACCAGCCTTCGAACGCGCAAACGGTGATAGCTGAAGCGCCGATAGCGACGCTGCGCAGTAGCATCCTTGAATGCAACAGCGCAAAGTGTCACGCGACGGCGAAAACAGTCAAAGATATGAGAATAATGCTGGATACGGCAGCACATCAAGCATTATCACAGCTGCCGTTGCCGACGCCTTCAGTGCCGGGAACTCGCTCTCCACGATATGAGCATACAGTCGTTCGCGGTGGACAAATGAAAATGGAAAGAAAAAGGTGCAATGTTCACTGAAAGTCTCAAGATAGAGCCGCACCTTCTAGCCACACTGCTATGTGGTGCCAACGATTTGTAACTCACCACGAGAGCGAGCGGGTTGTCCAGCGCCACGCGCACCTGATGAACTGGAGCTAGCGGAGCCAGTGACCGATGGAAGGCGAAGACCGTTCAATATCGATACTGATCGGGCAAGACCACCTGAGAGACGTGGTCGATGGCCGCATGAGAACCGGAACCTCCGGTCCTATCGCACTAGGCTCACGATTCGGCTGGATTATATCTGGTCCCTCCGGCTCAAGAGAATCTGCTCAGCCAGTGGTGTCTAACTTTATCCGAGCAGAGAAGGCCGATGACCTCCTTCAAGAACTCTGGAGCATGGAAAAAATTGGGATCAGTTCCGAGGGAGCCGATGATGTCAAAGATCGCGCTCGTTGCGACAGTGAAGTAGAATCTTACTTTGAGGAAACGCTGGAGCGCTCGTCGGACGGGCGTTATCAAGTTTGCTGGCCATGGAAGCCAGCTTGGTCAAGGACGAGACGGTTTAGTCCGATCAGCGACAGTAACAACAGCTGGTGGCAATGAGATGATGCGACCCGTCCAGAGGCTTTACTTACTGGAAGCTGCCTGACTTCTAGCACCATGAGAACGCCGGAGGCACTTTCGTGGGGGGAGGATGTAGTGAAACGCGAGGATCCCTCCTCGATCCTCAGCGAGCGGAAAATGCTGTTTTTGTTGGCATTGTGAAATATGCAATACAGTTAGTTCGATTGAGGAACCGAGGTGTTTTAATGTAGGAAATAGTAATTAAGGATTAGATTAGATTATATATTATATTTTTGCATGTCTATCGAAAGACATCTGACTCAAACTACAACACCAGTTTCAGCAGATGTCGCTTTAGGCTACCTCCAAAATCACGAATGGACCTCTAGCGAATGCCGGGTGGCAATGAGTTGTACATCTGCGGGGCACGCACTGCACTGTTAAAAAGTGTAGCACAATGGTAGAAAACCAGCATGTTTTTTACCATCCTGCCTAACTTTTTAACAGTGTAGCTGGTTGTACACTTGTAGACTGGTCATCGTTATTGCCGGTTTAGAACCGGACCAGGGGCGGATCAGTTGACCCGTGAAGACCTCTGATGGAGTCAAAGCAGGGCAGTGGTATCTTGCCGTAGCAATTGGACTAAGCTGCTCCCACCGACCTTCTAGTGTTTTCAATAGAAATGCGAGCGCCCAGAACTAGACAGCAATACAGCAACGGGTGTTATTTTATCCCAGCTGCCTTGTGCATACGTGTAAGAAGCTGGTGTAACAACAAAGCACAGGGTTTGCTAACTTTTGCGCACCTTGTATGCTGTACAATATTGAACCGCAATGTCGGGTTGTTGCTGGATTCAGTGGCGAACACATATGTGAACGGAACGATCGAACGAACGAACGATGTTGCGATCACAAGAGTTAACTGCTCACAGAGCCGCAATAGTTTAGTTTGTCAGACGTAGGGTGAATGTTAACACGCGCACCGATGGGGTTCATGCCAACTTGTAACCGACGCGTAACCGGATGCCTCGTTAGTATGCCTTGACGGGGCTACATTTTGTAGCCCCGTCAAGGCATTGTGATGGCAGGTTTACTTGCGAGCGGACTTATAAAAAAGCGAAATTATATTAAACAGGAAGGAATGACATGTAGGTACAGCCGGTAGAATATGTATCTTCCCTTTTGTAGTTTCTAAAACTCATCTTATTTCACTTCTGTGTACACGGAGGACTTCTGTGTAACCCGCGCCCCACTGGGCCTCTGCATTTCCCACGTCCGACTGGGGGGTGTTCGAACACCCGCTCTAACTCGGCTTCTATGGCACGTAGACAAAAAAAAAACTATGTTCGAACCGTTATCAAAACTCATTTCTAACTATTCATCGAAGGTCAAATTTCCAGTTTTGTGATATTGCTCAAGAAACCCCAAAATATCTCGGAAACTACGCTATCTAGAAACTAACGGCATGAAGACAACAGATAGACATTTAAATTTGCATTTGCATTAGTTGTCCTCAAATTTGACCTCAGTTTGTAGGAGGAGCGTGAATAGAGTAAAAATTGGTAGACAGAAGGATTTCGTATATATTAGTAAAAACACATATATCCCGCGCACTGCAGGGGGTTCACGTCGAACACGATTTGCAGGGGGGGTGCATTTCGCCCGTGAGATCATTCGAAAACAGCAACGTAGAAGCGGAAAACGGCCATTATATGTGCTAGCGACAAGCTCTATCGAAAGTATTGTCCTTTTCTTGATCAGGTCATAATTGAGGTACCATAGGTCACCAAGGTGTTTCCGGTAAAGGACTCGTTCCAGAAACCCCCAGATTATCTCGGAAACTATATAGCTAGACAAACGATTAGAAAAGCATAGATGGCTATTTTAATTTTAATCTACATATTTCCTTAAATTGAGTTAGTAATAGTTAAGCGCACAGAGGATAAAAGTAAAAAGGGCTTTTTTGCAAAAACAGTTATTAACGTATATCAATTTTACCTAACGTTGATAGGACGTTTTGCGTATCGTGTTGTTCATGGAAGGCGGCTTAACAATATTCGGTGACCTGTAAGAGTACTCGATTTAACCTCAGGTCACGTCAGTGGTGATCAGGAGGTCATGTTGGCATAATGGGCAACGAGAGCCAGACGAACGACACAGTGGTGGTCAACTGATCGTCCCTGACTCTTTTTATAAGTTATTCGCAAATATATGCTGATGACCTGCCCCAAGAATGAACCCTTCAGAAAAATGGAAAAACCCTTTTTTGGAGGGTAAAGAAAAAAATCCCAAAAACCTTTTGAGTGACAATTGCCCTGATCATTCCCAGAATTGAGCTAAAAATAACATGATTCTGAAAGAATTTGCTTGATCCAATACAGATTTTCTGAATAGGAAGTATTTGTTTATTTGCCCCTTCACTTATAATGGGGAGGTCAGGAAATTGACATGACCTTTGGTAACCGGTACTAAAAATATAAGATGAACGAATTGTTGGTATTAATATCTGTATGAAATCCTGCAAGTTTCAAACCTTTCGGGAAAAGACTGTGGCTTTGGCACGAACACAAACATTTTTAAAGGTAAGGTCACTTGATATAACCCTATTCCCTGCGGGGGGCAGATTCTGCCCCCCGGTAGTTTTTCATCTGCCGCTTCTGAACCGTTACGTCTATCGTCTTGCAACTTTCGGAATGTTCCTAAATATGAATGACGCGTGTTCTGTTACAATTTTGAAAAAATCGGCTCAGCAGAGGCGGCTCTAGGGTCATGTTTTTGGGAGGTCGTTTCGAATGCGGGTGTGCGGCGCATACTTCCTCGTAGTTTGCGTGGGATTAAAAGCTAGAAAACTTAAAGTCGATGCTTTGTACATCATACATAATTGATTTTGGGCAGAGGCGCTACTCAGGCACATAAATGGGAGGCGATATTCTCCGTCAATTAGGCCAACTTCAAATAAGCAAGATGAGATAAAGAGCGTTCGATATGGTGCCGTCCCAGAGTTGTTTAATCCGCCTACTGTACAATTTGTAGATTAACAAATTGACAGCAACCAAGCCACATGTGACGTCCATACGTCCCAACAAACGAAAAGCAAATATTTTTCATCAAAAATTCTCCATTTTGTATCCCTGAGTGCGCCTATGATTTTCGTTTTGTACTATGTCCCTTATCACACTTAAAGAACATGAGATTTGCTAGCAGAGCAGGAGTCTCAAAAAACGGTGTTATGTTGGCATAGAATACATTATAGGTCATAATTGAAGCATACATAGGCAAAAGGGCTTCAAAACACCCTAAATATTCGTGTTTTTTGCCGTTGGACCACGACCATTTTAAGAAGCAATAAAAGAATCAATTTTGTATCCCAGAAAAAGAAATGATTCGCACGGAGCGAATCCAAGTGGTTTTGTCCATCGAATCGGCCGATCGGTTTCGAAATCTCTGGGGGGGGGCGGAATCTGCCCCCCGCAGGTTAACGTAATTCTGGCCGCCCGCAGGGAATAGGGATAAACTTGTGACCTGACCTGAGATGACCTCAAGTCAAAACTTTTCAAAAGTGTGGGTAATTGATGCTCAAACAGGTGAACAAAATTTGGCGGCGCTGCGCGCCGCCGTTTTCCCGCTACTTTCGAAAAACCTGAGGGGGCTGCGGAAATATACCCCCCCCTGCAGTGCGCGGGATATAATAAATTAATGAACAAATCGAATAGAGTTAGACGGAACAAAGGTTGATAACAAGGACGAGTGCATAGAAGTAAAGATGATGACGAGTGATAGCTGATCGGCGTGGCACGGCACCGATGTATGCAATATGCAGGGTTGCAAAAAATGATTACGAAATAAACGACGAGAAATAATAAATAACATGACGGCCGCGGGATGACACTGAAGCGTGCCATCTAGCGGAGGGCCGGGACACTTGGCCTACGGTGGAGGCCGCTTGGAGTGGGTCACAGGCGCTACAAGGTAAATAGTTTAGGCTCTAGAAGTCATTAAAGTAAAACATGCTGCTTTTTACAATAACAAATTGCGAATAACTTCTGATCTAATAAAGGTAACGCAAAACTGTTTACGCCATCGTGTTTTTCGCGTCAAGACGCTTTTTAAGTTGTAAATCTTTACCATGTTAGGTCAATTAAAAAATAACCTCAGGTCAAGGTCAAGTGGTGACCCAAGTAGATCATGTTGCATAACAGGAGACGTTTCTTGACGAGAAAAACCCATTGGTGAAAGTTGCACTGCCCTATCTACATTATGTCCAGAGTTATTTACGAAAAGGTGTTGGTGACTTTGGATGACCTCAGATGACCCCGTATGGGTCACTGAACAAAACATGCTCTTGGATCATACATAATATTATATGCTTACATTGTCCAGTAGGAAATGGATTGATATCCTCGAAAAATGAAGCATTTTAATATTTCTCCTTAGGCTCAATGGGAGGTCACAAAATTGACCTGAACTAAGGTCACTGATATCAAAATACCGAGAAAGACATTATGTAGATACCGATAACTTAATGCAATTCTAAAAGTTTGATATCGATCCCTTTGAAACTGTGGTCATGACACGACCGCAAACTTTTTGGGAGGTAGGGTTACTTGACCTGACCTGGTGACCTGACCTATTCACACACGAAACTTCATTTTTTGCAAAATGTGCGGAAAGGATGAATGATAAGTTATGCCAAATTTGGCGGCGCTACACGCCGCCGCTTTTTCTTTATCTTGATAAAACAGGAGGGGGAGGGTGTGTGTTTAAACACCCTCCCCCAGTGGGTGTGGGTTAACCGGCAGTCACTGCGGTATTTCTGATAACACGAGTCACTGGGTGAAGAGGGGTAGCCCCTTGTATCTTTTCGAAGGAAACCGCAATTTCGTAAACAGATCGCGCTGGCAACCAATAACCGGCGAATCGATAGGCACATAAAGTTATCGACGTAAGAAAGAATTGTTTGCCCTAGAGGTCCATGGTGAGCGTCCACAGGGTCAGTTCAAAGGAAGTGCAAAATCTATTCGGTTCTAGTTTATAGACCATATTTTCCATTCAAAGCATTTGGTTGCAACCATGATCACCCAGGGTGCTCTCAAAGGTATGACACACATCCAGAATGAGCTAATGAGGGATTTTTGGCAAAGTTTCAAGGTCAAGGTCAGGTCACATTAGGTCACTATGCCCCAAAATTATACGAAAGTCATGCACCACATGTTGTACATACTATTTTGCGTGTATAACTCGAAATTGATACTAATTTTACCACCTGACTAAATGCACGTGCAGTATAGGTCAAGTAACGGTCAAGTAATGGTCCAATCCATGCCAAAAAGGTTAAAATTTGAAATTGATAAAAAAAATAAAAAAAATACATTTTGCAAGACCGGTTTTATCTCAGGAATACAGTGCTGCTCTTTATTTGTCTGTATCTGGTCAATAAAGGACAACAAATGAAATTTTAAAATCTGACGTCACGAGTTACCCATACTTTAGATGTATTCACTCAGTCAAAAATACAGACATCATTTGAAAATTTGGTACGGTGGTTGAATATGTATAGTTATTTTACATATATTCCGTTTTTTTTTTGTTAAATGTCTTAAAAGTTTTGATTTTTGTGTCATTTTTTCAAAAATAGGAAATTTTTGACAAACAAATTTGGGTCAAAAATAACCTTAAAAAATGACATATTGTAGCCCTTGACATTTGCTATCTTCTCACGTTTTCGGATTCCGTTTTGTCATTACATGACATTTGTACGGTCTCATAAAAGTTTGGCTGATTTTGGTGTCAAAATTGTGTGTAGTGAGTCAGTGACGTCACTAACTTAGCTTTATCTAAAAAGAAATCTGAGATAATTTACCAAAAACTATGCAAAGGGTGTGAAAAAGATGTCCGGTCAGGTACTAGAAGTTTGTCGTTGATAGCTGCATAGTGAGCAATGTTTATCCTTGGTTTATAATATACCTTAGGCGACGCTTTTATCCTCAAAAAATCCCTAGATAGATCTTCTTCAGCCCGTTAGACGATTAGTCATTCTTCTTAAATATCATCTGTTTTTAGCCTATGTGCGCGAAAAATGTAGCTGTTATAAATGAGTGCTGGATATTTTATTTTCATCGACATTGTTTCGTGTGCTCACTGTAAAATGTGCGATGTATAGGAATTATTATTCTGAAATTTATCACTTGACTTCGTCTATAAGTGGGCATAGTGCCTGTTGGCGATATGAATGAATAAATGAAAATGAAAATAAATAACTTATTTATAGACATTCAGTGCTATGCTTAACCTACCTCTCGGAGCACCATTACTGACACATACCTGTTCTTATGCGAATTCACTTCACACTTCACAGGTCTATCTGTGCGGTCGGTTGCCGCGTAAACGAACAGCAAACTTCTGATATGTTTAAGTGCGGAACTGCCGACAGTGAAGGATCGTCTATAAAGACGGAAAGGAAAAGTGTGCCTGCATCATCACCGGCTACCTGCGGTTGACTAGGATAGACGCCATGTTGGCCGAAGATTAGCTCCCACGCTCTCACTTCTGACGCTGCAGATGGCTGGCACCAAGCACCATCGGATTTGATGACCGTGGGATTGTTCAGTCCACTCACGTCTGCTGCTCCGCGCATACATGACATACGACAGGGAATGCGAAAAGCTCAATGAGACTGCCAGGCCACCACTGGAGCCTCCGGACAAGAGCGTAAAACTCCCATACAGACGGTGCCTGAGGCAGTTGGGCCAGAGGCTGGTGGATGAAGCCGGTGTGGACGGACTACTGGCGGAGCCGCTGTCGCTCTACCAATGTCACCCGCCTTGGTCTGAAGGCGGCGCCAGCATCACATTTATCGTTAATCTACTTACGTTCGTAGGACGTTCAGTGTTCGCAAACTGCCGGACCAACACCTCTCCTTTCCTCTCCCAAGGAGTAAACAAATATAATACAATCTTGAGGAGTGGATCTTGAGGAGTCTGGGAAAGATAGTCCTGGCCTGGTCCCAACTATTGGCTCTTCAGTTCAGCAAAGTTGGGCACGGCGGAGCAGCTTCCGGGTGCGTTACTGCCGATGTCCGTGTCTTTGCGTTCGCGTACGCTTTTTTCGGAGCTCGGGAGACTAGCCTAAACAGTAGTAAATCCGTCTTCAACTTATATTTATGAACAGGGAGCGGGGCCTTAGGCCAGCCTAGGGAGACTTCACCAGAAACTTAATGGGAATATTTTTCCCATTTTCAAATTTATATAAGCAATTGCAAAAACTTGTGTCATGCCGCGAAGCGGCGCGAAATTTTCAAGTTTTTCACTGTTTGTTTTCTTTGTTTCTGTCGGTCCAAAACGTAGTGCGGAGATTGCCAGTCTGAGTGCAGGCCCCTGAGCTCCCCTGCCGCCTACCTCGAGTCGGAGCCTGTGCTTTCACAGTCTCCCCCATCACACTTGCCATGCTTGGTCATACTTTGTTCAGCATGCAGAGTTCTGCTGCGTGTGGAGCGGATGGTTTGTGTGTTCGCGTCCTTAAGACCAGTTTTCCCGCCGTCTGCGGGTTCTCCCTTTTTCCCCCACGTTTATAAATTCATGTTTGCCACGTCCGATATCCCGACCCCTGGAAACACTCCATCATCCATCCCATCTTCAAAACCGGCGCCACTTCCGACCCGTCTAACTTCCGTCCTATTTCCATCATTCCTATCATAAGCAAAGTAGTTGAGCGTGTTGTACAGCGCCAGCTGTACCACTACCTATCCTTTAATCATCTCCTCTTCCCCGCTCAGCACGGTTTCCGCCCCCGTCATTCAACCGAAACCGCGCTGACGACGGTCACTGATCACATCCTCAGCGCTACCGACGGCGGGGAAATATCACTCTTGCGCCTGATCGACTTAAGCAAATGTTTCGACGTGATTAACCATGACATTCTGCTTCGTAAATTGCAACTGTACGGTATTGACCACTACTGGTTCAGCGTTGTATTCTTTTCGTGGTCTCCAGAGTGTTGGAGATTAAGGACGGCCTGGTGTACACAGGACCTCACGACCGTCGCAACCGCATTGGGCGTGTTCCAGATCACGCTAGGCCCACTACTGTTTACCGTGTACGCGAACGACCGTGTCATTGATTTCGAGGGTGCGTAGTGGTGCAGTATGCGGGACGATACGTAGATGTGGTTTCGGGCCGAAAGTGTGAGTTACCAGCATCTCGTCTCACGTATGGAGGCCTCCCTTTGCATCCCTCGCAAGTGTTCCACGCGGAATGCATTGAAAGTTAACGCTCAAAAACTCAGCTGATTACTTTAAGGAAACCGCCAAAATTTGCGCAATCTTTTAGAATTTTCATGTTCTCCTTCCTAGACGCCGCTCTCGTACCTTGTAACGAGGTGAAAACCTCGGACATTATTTTTACAGAACCTTGTCTTGGATGATCACGTGGACCTCCATTCAGTCGCCGCTGTGCGGAATGTTGGCCGGTCTCTTCTCATGTGGCGTCACCACTTGGCCAGATGGGAGTCATCACGGACACTGGTGTCAGCTCTCGTTCTTCTCGCAGGTCCGCTACGTGTCTCTCAGTGTAATGGTAACGGCTCACATAAAACTTATGATAGAATCAGAGATTTATTAAACTGTGGCGTTCGTGTGATCTTCGGTCGGCGAAAATTTGACCACGTTTCTGACCTGCGAGAGAGGCTTGGCTGGCTCTAGGCGCGTCAAATGTCAGAGTTGTGTACAATGTGTTTAACGCACAAGGTGCTGAAGTACGGGGAGCCAGAAACGCTGGCATCTGTCCTCAAGTGACATAGTGCCATGCGACAGCGAAGCACCAGGCAGGACAGTCTGCTTCATGTTCCCCGATCTAGGACAGAGGCCGGGAAGAAACGTTTCTCCAGTCTTGCTCCCAGTTTGTATAATAGTATGCCAGCTGGACTCTCGGAGCTGGGACCGCGGAGCTTCGGCCGAGCACTAAAGCGCGAGCTTTTAGCCGCCGCGGCTGAGAGAGCGACTGCCGCGTGACTTATCTGGGCATGCCGACGTACCGAATGAATGGTTGTTTGTCATGTCATGATGTGTTTTAGATAGCGATTGCGAGTGTCAGTAATCCCCTCCCCTTGTGTTTCCCATTTTGACTCGGGACTTAATAGCCACTACTTTAGTGGATAACCCCACGACCGTGAATATACGAATATAATATACGAATATATACTGTGAATATTTTGACTGCTGCAAATACAATTTTTACAATACCGTAATTAATAAATGTCGCTAAAACAGCTTAAATGCATTTTGGAAAGGCAAAAATTGTTGTTTTTTCTCCGACTTTGGGGGGGGGGCAAAAACATGCTTTTGCCCACCGACTTTGCGCTTGGGGAGGGCAATTGCCCATTTTGCCCCCACCCCCTGGATCCACCTCTGTGCCTCAGCCGTAACGGAGCCTATCTCGAACATGTGCTGTAGATGATATTAAGATGACACTTTGGGTTTGTAATACACACAGGATAAATATCCATGAATTTCTGATCAGATTGGTGTTAACAGTAAATCAGAATAAAGCGCTTAACAATTTTATTTGTCACACAAAATGCCGGAAACACCATGTTTTTCGAATAGCTGGCGCAATATTATTGCTAATTGACGTCACTACATTAAGTTCTTTATAAATTATAAACTTTTACATATAAATGTCTTGTGAGATATTGATTTGTATGCAAAATGATGTATTTCACGTTATTACGCACATTTTTATTATTATTTTGCAAATATTCACCCAAAAACCTGCAACTAGTCCATTGCATTTCCTGCTTCTATCGAGCCAAGTATCCGAGATGTTGCACTGCGGCTGATCTCTAGCTGATCGTATATAGGCTTGATCTCTAGTCTGTGGTGACGCACACCAGTGGATCGGCGCGTTTGCAGCTCGTTGCTGTGGTTGTGCGGCCCTAACGGTGTCGGAGATGATTATTTTCATATTTTCGGAGAGGTGCCGCTGATTTATGCATATGTGCATTTGCACCAATCGCCAATGTTTTGTCCATTATGTTTATTTGTTTGTTAATATATTTTGATTGATTGATTGATTGATGCACAGGCAGGAAACGTCCGTTTACACCTGACTGCGTGTTGAGGTTGAGCTTCTCTCTGTCGAACGTTCACGTGAGTTCTCCCATGGACACGCATTGGTAACTATCCCCGGCAGTAACGGCTGTATTCACAATAACGGGTGTCTGAAAGACGTGGCGGGCGGCGCTCGGCTCCCGCTGGGTGTTTGGTGACGGACGTCTGTACGGCTGATCAGTGGTAGCCGTAGCTGAAGACTGGGTAGTCGGCGTACGAGCCGAACGCGCCTCCCTTGCCCGTGTAGGCGCCGTAGTCGACCTGCAGGGCACCATTGTAGTCCTGCGCCTGACGCACGTCCCTGATGAAGTACACGGAGAGCACGGTCACTCGATCGCAGGGGAGCACGGTCACAGCGTGTCAATGACTTCAGATACGTCGAACTGGAGGCGTTCATGCCGTACTTGGACTCTTAGTAAGATTGGACCCTGGACCCAATCTTACCAAGACCCCAATCTTACAAAGTGCCGTGAATGCGCATCAAGGCGTGCCGTGAATGGAGCGCTCAGTTTGCCGCAATTATGGAGCGTCAGCGTTTGATTTGACCAATTTCTTTGTCGAAATATCCCAGTTGGGAGAATGTTAGGCTGATGATAGAGATGTCTCCCGTACGATCCCGGGCTCTAGATATTTTCCATCTGGCGCATCTTTGTCCCGTACTTACCCATTCATGGCATTTGTTTGATGAGAGTGGGCTCTTGGTAAGATTGGGCCCTGGATACAATCTGAGCAGTGGATGGCAATGATATGGCCGTGGCCATAGTTTACATGTTGCAGCTGTATGTACGCATGGTTTATGTCGTCGGTCTGGTGTTGGCTCACCTCTCAGAGGCGCTCTGCTGGTACTGCTCGGGCAGCACCGCCTGTCTGGCCTAGCCGGACGCGCGGCTGCATCATCTGCAGCTCCTCCACCGGCACCAATCACGTAGCGAGGCATGGCGGCCGTCACGGCCAGCAGAGCGGCCAGCACAACCTGCCGGCGGCCGGCACACCCGGTCAGACAGCCGTACTGACTGACAGTACACAGAACTTACCAGCACTGACAAGGTGATACACAGAACCAATAGACCACAGACACAGACAGACACAGACAGACACAGACAGACACAGACAGACACAGACACAGACAACAGCACAGACACAGACACTAGACACAGACCAGACAACATACACAGAACAACAGACACAGAATTGGCACATGGCACAGACACAGACACAGACACGAGACACAGACAGACACAGGCACAGGCACAGGCACAGAACAGACACCAGACACAGACACAAGACAAAGGCACAGACACAGACACAGACACAGCACAAGACCACAGACACAGACACAGACACAGACACAGACACAGAGACACAGACACAGACACAGACACAGACACAGACACAGAACGAGACACAGACACAGACAGCAGACACAGACACGACACAGACACAGACAAGACATAGAAACACAACACAGACACAGACACAAGAACAGACACAGACACAGACACAGACCAGAACCAGAACACAGACACGACACAGACAGCAGACACATACTACAGCCATAATACCAGACACAGACACAACGACAGACCACTAAAACACAGACATAGATATCAGGCAAAGACACAGACACAGACAAGACGCAGACGCAGACGCAGACGCAGACGCAGACGCAGACGCAGAGCAGACGCCAGACGCAGACGCAGACGCAGACGCAGACGCAGAACACAGACACAGCACACAGACACAGACACAGACACAGACACAGACACAGACACAGACACAGACACAGACACAGACACAGACACAGACACAGACACATATACATATACATATACATACCGTACTTACCCATTCACATAATGCATACCATTACCGGCAGGTACTCATACACATAAAAAACACATACACAGTTGTTATTGCAGCCGTTCCGCCAGACTGTCCAACAGCGTTGCACATGACACGGAACACACACAGAGCACCAGCTTACAGGCCTGCACACGGCCGGCAGTGAACAGCACTGCCTGCCACCGTGCCGGCAGCGAACAGCACTGCCTGCCACCGTGCCGGCAACGACACCAGCACTAGTTCTGCCACTCGTAGCACCGCAAGTGAACAGTCATTGCTCTGCCACTAGGCCGCGACAAGCAGTAACTATGCAACCGTGAGATACCTCGACTCTATATAGTGCAGAGAAGAGACAGAGTAACGCTACGTATCTGCCATGACCCTGGCACTACAGTCTGACAGCACCGACTAGATACTCACTTACCATCTCATTACACAAGAATCTCGAAATATCAAATCTCGAGAATTTAAAAAAGATGTTCATTACCCAATCAACATCAACATTGTTAAATACCATAATACCACCAACGCCTGAGAGTAGCCATTCAGTAGATGATCACGAGACTAGATTGTACGTGGTGTTCCTCTGGCTGTGAATATTATGATACAGGAACAAGTGCAGAGGACACGTATAGATACCAGGTCGAGACTTGAGTCTGACAGTGTCACGATAGATGGTTCATTCAGTCGTCAGTTCTATCAACCAGAGTGACTCGAGAAACTCGGACAACCCGCCGCCACCACCACCACCGCCGCCGCCTCCACTGTCGCCGGTCTGTTAAACCTATTACTGTCGGGGGGGGGGAGAGAGGGCGAATCGACCCCTCTTGAGGTTTTTCGAATACAGTTTCATGTACCGTTTAACGTAGAATATTCAAATTTGCTGACGTTTCCTAACATTTCATTGCGCATCGAATGGTGTACTAAAAAAATAAGAACAAATAAGAGGGGGTCCATGACAGTTTTTAAGGGGGCGTGTTCGGCTGTTTTAACTCAAAACCTTTGCACGGTTAATCACTCATGGAGAGTTGTGTGTTGTAGCGAAGTATTAGAGAAAACAGGTGTCGGTACATAATTGATTGTTCTTTCAGATGGCAGTCTCAAAATTTCGAAATTTTAAAATTTGAAATCCAAAGTTTTAGACAAACCTACCTTTGTTCAAAATGACACAATTTTTTTATTGAGTTTAAAAAACTGAATTTATATTATAAAATAAATAAGCCAAAACATATTTGTTTAAAGTTTCAGGTCGTTATCTAAAAATTTGATGACCTGATGTCAGGTCAAATGCTAACCGTCCATTATAAATGTATGGTGAAAAATGCAAAACCATTGTTAAACACATATCAATCCAATGCTTTCAATATCATGTCATCTTAGGCTCTTTCCGATGACCAGGATGCAATTTTAACCCGCGCACTGACTAAGCCAACTTCGAACCAACGTGGGGGGTGGGCGGCGGATAACCGCCCCCCCAGGGATCTCGAAAACTACGCAACGAAGCGAGAAACAGAAAACGCCCTGAGGTAGGCCGTGACGAGTACTAGAGAAACTACACATACTATTTTTTGATCAGGTCAATATTGAGGTCACCAGAGGTCAAAACAGGATAAATGTTCCCATATTTCGAGCAAATTGAGCATTGCTTCACATAATTTGGGCAAGCTCAGTAAATAACAAAGCTAGGAGCGATCAGCAAAAAGCACTGCAATGCACTTGAAACAATCTTCTGCCAGCATGTCCTCAGATTTGTGATAGGGTTAATAGTTAAGGCTCCAGCGGTCAGCAAATGTCAAAATACTTAATTTTACTGATGAAGATTTTTGCTAATTAATTTTTAAGTACAACAACTAGGGAAGCGATTTTGCCACCATCGTGTTTATCACATCACGGGCGCATCGAATCATATAGCATATGCTCTATCTAGGTTAAATAAAAATGACCTTACCTGACCTGAGATCATGTCAAGGTCAAGTCAAATTTTACGTCAATCGATGGAGGTTTACAAGAGAACCAGAATGGTGAAAACCACAGCACTCTACCTTACCTAGGAGATGAGTTATTGTACAAAAACCATATGACCTGGGGCACATTGGATTTGAGCTTAGAGAGGTCACGGAAGAAAAATACAACATGCATTCTTCTGCTTAGCTTCAAAATAGTGATAAGGATGAAAACTGACCAACATTTAAGCCAGGTTTTTGGTTTTGATTGTGACGCATTTCAACTTTCTCCATAGCCTTATTTGGGCAATGTCACAAAAAATGACATGATCTCACGTCAACCGGATATAAAACAAATCATAGATATTGCAAACTGTATAGATACCCGAGGCCTTCACACACTGCGAGTTTCAAACTGTTTGGTCACCACTGTGGCTTCTGCAAGATGTCAAACTTACAAAAACGTGACTTGAGGCCAGGCCATTTAATGCGACCTAACAACGTGACCTTAAAAGTAAGGAATTCAAAAAATGCATTAACTGTGCGTAATTGATGCCCAAACAGCTATGCAAAATTGTGCGGCGCTACGCGCCGCCGTTTTCCCGTTAGTCCTGAAAAACCTGTGGGGGGGGGGCGGATATCCCCCTCATCGGTTGCGCGGTTAAGGTCAGTGACCATTTGAAAGGTCATTCCACGTCACGAACCACCTCTTTGTCAATAACTTTTTAAATCAACTTAGTCCGATATGTTTTATAATGAAATGGCTTTCCGAGGTCAGGACCCAGTAGCAGAGTTGTTGCGCTGGTTCCCCGTAGACGCTCACCACCCGATCGCGACAATTTCCTGTTAACCGGCAAAAATTTAAGAGACCGAAAGTTTGTACATGCCCGAACCTAACCTTTACACGGTCCGCTCCACGCCTCACTAACGTCTAACCTGGAACCTTAAATGCGACCGCTGCCAACCGCGCAGCCATCCCAGTAGAGCAAATATGCGAGCGCCGAAGTCGACTCGAACGCGGGCTGCCACTAACGGGATAGTCAGAATGTCCAGCTCCTCCCTGCCACTGACTACATGGCAAAGACTCGTGACAGAGATGAACATTCAAGACTCGTAACTGTCTTAAAACGTTTTGTCTCAACAATACGCATCTTACCGTATGCAACTTGACCGACTTATGCCATCATGACCTTGACCTTGGCCTTGACCCGGGCTTAAATTTTTGATATTGACCAAATTTGCATTTATCGAACTGCAATGACGAGAGATAAACGATGGTGTCAAAATATATACTCTATATGTTAAATATAAGAAGATATTCACGAGCAAACTTTTGCTGAAAAACAGTTTGGTTTATATTTGATGACCTCTGCAGCCAAAACCATTGACCTGAGGTCACTTCTGATGAAACGTTGGCGAAAGACAATTAAAATGGCCTTCCAGTGCTTTTTCGGTTTCCTCCTAGCTGCCATAGTTTCTGAGATAATGGCAAGGTTTCCTAAAAAACAAACATTTTTTGGGAAATATGACTTTTTATGACGTCATTTGACCTTAAAGATAGTAACCCAGGGTCACTACAATTTTACCAAATGAATTTCGTTGTAGACCCTACCGGTATACTTAATTGCATGATTATAGATCTCTTATGGCTGCCGAGATCTGAAAGGGGCCGAATAAGCCTCCCTCAGATAGATTCGTATTATTTTCATCCGTCCAGGAGTAAGGTTAACACGCGCACTTGAGAGGGGGCCTCTTGTATGCCCTCCACATATTTTCGTATATATTTCAAAAACGAAGCAGCGCAGGGCAATGATGTTGTGCGACACTTACGGCAACACAATAGCGGATCGTTTGACGTAAAAATTGGAAATCGGTCGGTAATTATTTGAGTTACATGGGTCCATAACACGCACACCACTGGTAGAGGGGTATTGCCTCTAACACGCCCTGGAGAGAGGCATAGCGTATTAAAGTGCCCCCACTCCCCCGTGAGATGCGTCAGAAGTAAGAAGCTAGAACGTTCACCTTACAGGGAAGGTATGGTGCTATAATGATAATACATCTCTGAAATTTTTGGTGACCTTAGGTCAATATCTAAAAGTCAAACGAGGTAATCGAAATGTCAAATCGGGGCCAAATGTCACCATTTGGGGAAATTTTACTCTGTGACCGTCACAGGGCAATAGCAAATGTTGTAAAAAAGTTCATTTGAGGATGGAACATTTTAATTGGCTACCAATAAGCGTTGAGCAAATCGTCCCGATCCTGACTGTTTGTATCAAAAGACATCGCTTCGGCACGACCTCGATTCTGGCCGCCATTTTGGAATTCAAATCCATATAACTCAAAAATGTACGGACCAATTTCGACTTTTATTACGTCAAACGATCCGCTATTGTGTTGCCGTAAATTTCGCTTAAACACTACCGCCCTGCGCCACTTCGTTTGCGAGATATTCACGAAAAAAACATGTGGGAGGGGCACAACAGTGCCCCCTCCAGTGCGAGTGTTAGATTCCAAAATGGCGGCCAGAATAGAGGTGGGCAAAGCGATATCTTCGGAGCCAACAGTCAGATCGGGACGATTCGAACGCCATGCGGTAGCCAATGTCAATGTGCATCCCCAAACACAACTTTAGACACATTGATGGTAATCTGTGACGTCACAAAATTCCAATTCCCGAAATGGTGATAAAATTTTTTTTATATTATTTTTTTTTTATTATTTTTTTTTTTATTTTTTTTTTTTTTTTTTTTTTTTTTTTTATTTTTTTATATTTTTTTAATTTATTTTTTTTTTTATTTTATTTTTATTTTTTTTTTTTTTTTTTATTTTTATTTTTTTTTTTTAATTTTTTTATTTATTTAAAATTTTTTTTTTAAATTATTTTATTTATATTTAATTTTATTATTTTTTTATTATTTTTTTTTTTTAACATTTTTTTAAGTTTTATTTCCTATTTGTTTAATCTTAAATTTTTTCTTATATATATTTTTTTTGTAATATATTTTTTATATAATTATTTTAAATTATTTATTAATATTTTTTATTTATTTTTTATTTATGTTTTTATTTTAATATTTTTTTTTTTTATTTTTTGTTTAATTTTATTTTTTAAGAATTTATTTATTTTTTTTTAATTAAATTTAATTTTATTTTTAATTTTTATTCTTATTTAACTTTTTATAATTTTTTTTTTTTTATTTTATTTTTATTTATTATCTTATTTTTTTATTATATTAATATTTTTTTATATTTATTATTTTTTTTTTTTTTATAATTTATTATTATTTTATATTTTTATTTTTTTATTTATTATTTTTTTTTATTTTTTTTTTTTGTTTATTTATATTAATTGTTTTTATTTTTATTTTTTTATTTATTTTTTTTTTTCTATTATTTATTTTTTTGTTTAATTAACTATATTTTTTAATTTTTTTTTATTTTTTTTTTTTTATATTATTTTTTTTAGGTTTTATTTTATAACTTAGGATTTTTTATTTTATTTTTATTTTATTTTATTTTAGTTAAATTATAATCTTTTTTACTTATTTTTATTTGCAAAATTTGACCATTGTGACCTCGTTTGGACACTTTAAAGGGACACTAGCACCTTCCACAAAATTCTCAAATGTAGCGCTGTTATATGATGCAAAATATGAAGTAATTGCTTGCTGAACACGATTATGACATTTGTTTCTCACAAAAAGTCGCTCAATTTCATAAAAAAATGTTTTTAATATTTTGGGCTGATGACTCATATGAAGGAATTTTGGAAATAGAGAAAACCTTCACGCTGGCCATAATGTCTGACTAGTGTATGGCTTAATGTAATGGCCAAATGTAAAACAAGTCGACTATACAACATTTAGTAAAGAAAATGCTCACAAGGGCTCGTCATCGTTCAGGGCCCCCGTTCAAATACACTGGGGACTGGGATTTTACAGATGTCCAAAATCAAACTCAAATTCTACTTTTTGATTCGACCTCGTGCGTTTTGTTTAACTTAAAACTATAAATAATTTGATGGCTAGCAACGGACAATGGCTATCTCAACTATAATTAAATGTTAAGGTGGCAGTTGTCCCTTTAACTACACACGCGCACGGAGGAGGGGGTTGGGCACTTTTGTGCCCCCCCCCACGTTTTTCGTGAATATCTAAAAACGAAGCGGCGCAGGGCAGTAATGTTTGAGCGACATTTACGGCAACACAATAGCGGATCGTTTGACGTAAAAAATAGAAATCGTTCGGCAAATTGTTGAGTTATATGGATTCGTATTCCAAAATGGCGGCCAGAATCGAGGTCGGCGAAGCAATATCTTCGGAACAAACAGTCAGATCGGGAGATCAAACGCCATTTGTAGCCAGTGTCGATCTTCATCCCCAAAAGGGAACTTAAGAACTACATATTATTAGCAGTTGACTGTGACGTCAGCAGAGGTCAAGATCCCAAAAAGGTGACATTTGGCACGATTTGACTTCATGACGCTCGTTTGACCTTAAGATATGACGCGTAAGGTCACCCAAAAAATTTTAGAGAAATGTAAGATCATCATAGCACCTCGCTACCCTGGTAGTTTGAACGTTCTAGCTATCATACTTTCAGAGATCTCACGGGGGGCACTAAAGTGCCCCCCCCCCTCCAGTGCATGTTAGTAACATACCCCTCTCCAGTGCGCGTGTTAAGATATGTAGCTTCCTAAGGTTACCACAATTTTAGTACATGTAGAACATCATTGCACCTACCTACCCTATAGGTTTCAATGTTCTAGCTCTCATACTTTCTGATATCTCAGGGGGTGGGGCACTAAAGTGCCCCTCTCCAGTGCGCATGTTAACCACCGGAAATAGCTGCTGCACACGCGACAGCACGCCAGAGTCAGGTCAAAGGTTATGCTATCAAACTTATGCATGTCCCATTCGCGAGGCAATTACCGTGATACGTGGGTGTTTTGGTTCAAGAAACAACAACATTCCTTTACATTAAAAACAACGATAACCGTAATCAAGCCGAAAATGAGGGTTAAGGCTAAAACCAGTGTAGCAGAAAGTTTTTGAACTGTTGCGAAGAGGCCCTCCATTGTTTAATCTACTTAGGACCACAAGTCAGAAGTCAAGACCACATTGATTTGATATAAAAGTAGGTACAGATTTCGCAACAAATCGCAATGCTATATCTGCAAATATAGCCCATTATCCACCACTACCCGCACCGTAGCCAAAATGTACATTCGACCCATTTCCGCCCTATCACCATTCTCTAATTAGGTTTCCATTCCGTGAAAGGTTCTAATGTATTGCACCGCCGCGAGCTGGCAGTCCGTGACGCGAACTGACGCGGCAGTCCGAGACGAGCTCAGCCAAGCCTGACACCGCATGACTGACTACACATAATGCATACCATTACCACCCGCGGTATACCATTACCACGGTACCGTGGTATACCATTACCGCGGTACAGACCTGAACGTTCAGCGGTCATCTGAATCGCGGAGAAGAGCTCGGTTGTCCATAAAGTTAGCAACGTTTTGCATCCGTATTTAAATACGTATATTCACAGTTACTCCGATTTCGGCCACATTTGCAAACCATTAGCTCAATGGTGTCAGAACACAGTCTATGCAGTAATACATGCAGCGGCGCATATCATAAATGGTTGACCTACAGAGGTCGCAATAGGTCAATTTGGTCAAATGCAGGGTTCCCGTATCTGAAATACCCATAATATCAGGGACTCTTCTGTCTTATCTATTCTCGTATCTCATCAACAGACGGCAACAAGTGCGAGAAGGAGATGACTGTGCTTATTCCAGTGGAATATAATCCAATTCCGGAATAGACTTAGTCTGAATTGGAATCGGAATCGGATTCGATTCCATTGACAATGTATTCTACCTAGTGCTGGGTACCGAAACGAGGCAATGCAGTTCCGTTACTCGTTACGCCGTTACTCATAACAGAAGTTACGTTTATCTCTACTCCGTTACTTTGTCAGTTGCGACAAATGTAACGGAATTTAATTTAGTCCGTTACTCTATTACTTTAATGTAAGCCTCGCAAGTGCAGGGGTGGATACCACCCCAGCCCTCGTTTTTTTTCTCTTCTTTCGGGAGTAACTCGCGTATTTATCAACCGATTGCGATAAAACGTCCAGTAACCTACTTGATAACAATTTGACACGTACTTTGCATAATTGCTATGCATCTCAAGGTCGTGCCAGATGCAACTGGCGTCCCGTTGTATCGCTGCTTGTAACTAGTGCACTTTACGAGCGTTTGTTTTTCAGGAACACATGAACAGGTCACATGAACATTAACAGATGACATTTATGGTTTCAACTGAGATCATGACCTCGGTTGACCATTTTAGAGGTAAACCAAAGTCCCTGACCTCTGATGACCTGATATAATTTTTTTGGCCTCTGACAGTTTATAAGGTACTTTGTGCTGCCATATATGCACCAGGCTGCCTTCCTCTTTCCATACAAACTACAATCTGAAGAGTATATGCATATGATAGATGACCAGTGGTGTGTGCAGAAATTCACAAATGGACAGGGCGTTACCCTGAGGGCGGTAATGCCTTGTATACCAGATTGACGGGGACGCCACCCGTTTTTGCAAATTATTATTTGTCGTCGTATTATCAACTAATTTGGGCATCTTTACTAGGTCAGTATTTTTATAACCCCTAACATGATTCGGGATAATTTGGGAAAACAATATTCATTTTCGCCAAGAGACGGAACCGACATGTCCCCCAGTATTTCCAAGAGGCGCTACGGTGTGGGAGGAGGGAGGGGGNAATGCAAGGTTTGCATGGTAGTTCTGAGCGCCGTAAGGCGCTTTCGCGCTGCAGCCGTTTTATTTGTAACAGTTTGGACTCAGGATGGTCATTATGGTCAGATTCGGCTGTTGATAGCCAGCCATGAGAGTCATCAGGTCACCGCCCAAGGTCATGTCAGGTCACTAAGGAGCCATTTGATGTTGCTTAACCCGTGCGGCGTAGGGGTCTCCAGCCGAACGCGCGGCGTAAGGGGGGGGGGTAAATTTTACCCCCCCTCGTATCTTCCGAACCAATGACCGCAGCGAGACGCGCAAGGTGGCGTTCGAAAGCTCTCTATGAAACAAATCGAATGCATACCGAAATTTTCTAAGTTCGGTCAAATGTCAAGTCACGGTCAGGTCATATGGAAAATTCCAGTTAACTGAGTTAATGGTTCATACTTTTAATTATAATCCTTTGATTAAGACTATCAACGCACAGAATGCTCTCAAAGGTGTAATACATCTCCTGCAATAAGTAAAAGTGAATTTGCATGCAAAGGTCAAGGTCAAGATCAGGTCACAAAAGGTCACTGTCACGAAAGAGGTTCAACGAAAGTCTTGTGAACTACACTGTTTAGGGGTTATTTTACCACGTAAAATCGGATAGCAACACCATTTTTACAACCTGACCCCAATAAAAGGTCAAGTCAGGTCAGCCAAAGCTCAAAACTGGAAACTCTAATATGAATAAACATTGCATGTTTTCTTAGGTCAGTTTTGTCTCAAGAAACGGAAAATGACATTTATATATCTTTATCAGGTAAAAAAAAAATATTTAGAAAAATGAGCGTTCATTAACCTACTTCTGCCTGGGAAAAGCAATCAGTCTCTAAAAGGAAGAATTACTTGAAAATTTGGATTGAGGTATTTTACAACTTGGTTTTCTTAATAAATATCCGTTTTTTTCTTTCAAGATACCTTGAGATAAATGGGGGGGGGGGTAAATTTCCGATTATTTTATTTTATTTTTGGGGGTCAAAAACTCACAATTTGGAATCCGAAAAATGCCATTGTAAGAATCAAATTTCATCCATGTACGTTCTTGTGTTTGCAATTTCGCATTTAAGCAGTTTTCTACGATCATCAAACAAATTGATCGTTATTCAACCCAAAATGGCATGACATGACGTCATCAAAACGTCATTATCTCCCAAAGTTCTGTTTTTTTCGATGATTTTTGTTTAGGAAGACGTCAGATTGATGCTGGATAATGTACAGAATTTTTGACGTCGTTATCTGTTATAGTTTTCAAGTTATTGCGGAAATCCGGGAAGGGGGGGTAATATTTACCCCCCTCCCCCTACGCCGCGCAGGTTAACCTGGCATTTAGTGGTGTGTGTGTGTGGGGTGGGGGGGTGGGGGTGTTTAACACCTCCTGAATAGCTTTATTTATAACTCAAAACTAGGAGCGCTATCAAACGTATAATTCAACCTTCTTGTACATCAATTGTACGTCTTCTGTGCAGAAATAAAGCAATTTCGTCGATAAATTTGTGCGATATAGCGAATTTAGTGACGTCCCTACACACTAAGTTGACAAAAAAATCAACTAAAATTAGCAGACCGTACAAAAGCCATATTTTAAGATAAATGAAATCCAAAAACTTCTAAATATAGAAAGTGACTAGGTCATTAATTTCGTTTTTTCAGATTTTTGAAGTTCTTGTTATAAACCCCCAAAATTTCACAAAAACGCTTTTTTATGTCCACAAAATCTAAATTTTCAAAGATATTATATAAACAGTGGAATAAATGTCACGAAACCTTATGTGAAAAATAGCTTACCAAATTTCAAAACGATAGCGATATTTTTGTCCTACTATTAGCGTTTAAAGTAGGTGTTAGGTAACTCGTGTTTTATTTTCAAATTTCATTTTTGGCTTTATTGACAAGACACATACTAATTAATGTGAACACTGTATTTCGGAGACAAAACTGGTCTAGAAACATGCCTTTTTTGTAGTTATCAATGTCAAATTTTGACATTTTGTGACCTTACTTTGACCTTAGCTTGACCATAAATTAATGTACCTACATGAATTCAGGTGGTAAAATGAGAATCATTTGCGAAATCTACGCATAAAATGATCCACAAAACATGTGTTGAAAAACTTTCGTAGACATTTTGTGCATAGTGTTTTTTTGTGACCTGACATTGACCTTGATGTTTGCAACAATCTCACTTTAGCTCATGCGGGATGTGTAATATACATTTGAGAGCCTTTTGGGTAATTATGGTTGCAATCGAAGGCTTTGGATGGAAAGTATGGCCCACAAACTAAAATACCTAAATTTTGACCTTTGACATGACCGTGACCTGGCATGTGACGTTAATTAAAATGTTCGAGCTTTCCTTAGGTTCATCTCATCGAGCGCTTTCGAATGCCGCCTTGTGCGTTTCGCTGTAGTTATTGGTTCGAAAGATAACCAAGGGACGTTAATTAATGACTCCCTCGTCAATGGTGTTCAGATGGCACCCCAAGTCAATGCCGTGTTAACGTTTTGCATTGTTCGTCGATTTGTATGGTCCTGAAGTGCGGTAACAAACATATGAGGCATAACAAAACATTCGAAGACATTGCAATTGTCATCAAAGGACGGCCCTCTCAAATTTCCGTCGGGGCGCGGTTTCCGGGTCAGGACAATATCAGAACATTTTGGCGACTATGCTGGGGTTGGTCTGATCTCGAAGGATCACTTCTCCTTATTTTTTTATATAAATTTACATTTACATAATACATGCTATTCACATGCACTTCCGTCAACAAACTTCAGTTTTGGTCGCATTCTTGTATATGGTAACAAACATTAACAAAGAAAACCACTGCCAGATTCGAAAACTTCAAATAATTTTGGTTCTGGGCAGTGAAAATTGAAAGGAAAATGTGAACATTCAAATTTGTGATTTCGGCAGACTGCAGGGCGAAATGCCCCTCTGTCCGTTGGCTGCACCGAGTGACTTCAGGTCACGTGACCTTGAGGTCATGAAGCGTCCTGCATGGGTCATGTTATGCATTATTGAATGCAGCTCGACGAGGCAAATATAATGCTGTTGAGTGAAGCTCTCTAGCACAATTACATTCAAAGTTATTACCAAGGACGTGCTGGTGACCATGATTTTGTAAAATACAAAAATATAATAAAATGATAAGAAAATATAATTTCTCCAATGGTTGTCCTGTCGATAACATACATCGAAGTCAATGCTGGTATGAAAAATTACAATTTTAAATGGCCACATAAAATCACATGATTTTATTTTATACCACGTTTTGAAACTTCAAAATTTAACTTTCAAAAATATATCAAATACATATATTGTTTCTGACGATTCTTATGATATAGAGTTGTACGACTCTAATGATATAGATGGGATATATCGCCAGCTGAAATTAAAGTTTTGCGCGACGTCGAAAAGATGTCTTAGACTATAACTCAATAAACATCTGATAGATGTGAATGACAATTTTACAGCGAATCTACGGCTCAGATAACCCCAAATGCAAAGTTTAGTTGAAGTCTCAGGTACAGGCACGTAGCCAGCATTTTTTTCAGCGCGGGAGGGGGGGGAAAATGTCGGAAAGAAATGTTCTTTAGCCATATACTGCTGACCGGGGAGGGAGAGGGTCGGGTCTTCAGAGAATCCCATTCTATCTAGTGTGAGTTTATTTTGGTCAGGGGGCATGGCTTCCGTGCCCTCCTTGGCTACGTCCTCCATAGTTAGAGTATTATTTCGATTTGTTGGTCGATTCCCAGCTGTCAAACAAACCAGCAGTATCTCAGAGCATTACTTGAGACGGCTTCAGTAGCGCCGTCCGGATAATCAAACCGCGAACACGCCTCCAGGGGCCGAATTGACGGGCCGTGGTAGACTGCGCCGCAGCACATTCGTGCCGTGCGTGACAGTGGATGCTCCCGGCGGACCTGCAACGGTAGACTGTACCGCAGCACACGAGTGCATGCCGCGCGGGACAGTGCTTGTGTCCGACCGAGTTGCAGCTTAAAGGGACATTGCCACCTTAACCCGCGCGGCGTAGGGGGGGGGGGGGGTAAATATTACCCCCCCTCCCGGATTTCCGCAATAACTTGAAAAACGTAAACAGATAACGACGTCAGAAGTTCCATACCTTATTCAGCATCCAATTGACGTCTGCCAAAAAAAATCATCTACAAGTTCAGAACTTTGGAAGATAATGACGTTTTGGACGTCATGTCATCCATTTTTGGTTGAATAACGAATAAATAGTTTGATGCATCGTGGAAACATAGCTTAAAAGCAAATCGCAAACACAAACTTATTAAGAAAGGAAATTTAATTCTCTACAGATAGCAATTTCGGTATTCAAAAAGTTTTGGTTTTTGACCCCCAAAATCCAAAAACATTTTTTTTTTCCAGAAATTTTCCCCCAAAATTGAAAATTCCAAGGTATCTAAAAAAACGAATAATGATATATGGAACCAAGATGTAAACGAATACCCAGACCAAATTTCAAAGTAATAGCTTCATTGTCATGACTGATTCCTCCAAAGCATAAAAAGTAATGACGTCATTTTCTAAATAACGTTTTTTGGAGTTTTTGACTCATACAGATATATAAATGTCATTTTATTGTGTTATAGAGACAAACTAACCTAGAACTGCATTGTTTATTCAGATTAGTCAGTTTCAGTTTGACCTTAGATGACCTGATCTTGACCCTGTTGACGGGTCAAGTTGTAAAAATGGACTGTTTTTTATCCGACTCTTACGTGAAAAAATAACCCCCTAAACATGTGTCACAAGGCTTGCTTTGACCCACGTGAACGGACCTTTTGTGACCTGACCTTGACCTTGACATTTGCCATAAATGCACTTTTACTTAAATCCAATAGACGTGATACACCTGTGAGAGCTTTATGTGCATTGACAGTCTTAATCAAAGATTTAATTAAAAGTTATAACCATTAAACTCAATTAACTCGAACTTTCCATATGACCTGACCGATACTAACATTACCTAACTTAGAAAAATTTCAGGGTATGCATTTATTCGTTTTCATTGGAGAGCTTTCGATCCCGCCTTGTGCGTCTCGCTGCGGGTTATTGGTTCGGAAGATAAGAGGGGGGTAATATTTACCCCCCCCTACGCCGGCGCGTTCGGCTAGAGACCCCTACGCCGCGCGGGTTAAACATTATATTGAGTTGAGTAGCCATGTTGTGGTTTGGCATTGTAATATGTATGGCGCAGTTAAAACAAAACCGGATTGGTCTATAAAAAAATATAGATCGGAGTTTGGTTTGACATCTGCAATTCTGCATTATCCACTGTCCCAGTTGTATTTTGACCGGGATTTGACCCGAGACGTCGTCACTCTTGACTAAATGTTGATGATTAGTCGACTTGTGTTACATTTGCCATACATTTGGCATCGTGAAGGTTTTCTCTATTTCCCGAAATTCCTTGATATGACGTCATCAACCCAAATATTAAAACCAAACTTTTTATTAAATTGAGCACTGTTTGTGAGAAACAAATGTCATAATAGTGGTTGGCAGCTATTACTTCATATTTAGCACCACAAGTGGCGTACATTTGATAACTTTTGGGAAGGTGGCAGTGTCCTTTTAACCCTCGCCCTACGAGAGCTTTTCTCACCTTCGCCCTACAGGGGGAGGGGTCCTAAAAAGACCCTCCTTGTTAACTTCCAAACCAAGCAACATAGAGCAACGCAATAAAAACCGGCATGTTGCCTGTCATGTGAGGAATCTAACAGTGCCTAATCTGTATGTGTCAGGTCAACGGGTGACCTTCCAGGTCAAGTGAATAACCCACAATTGACCACTTTCAAAAATAGCAATTTTGCTCTGTTCGTCGTCACTATTAAAGTTATGAAAAATAAAATATTTTGTTCGCGTCAAGTTGTTGGCCGTTTTGTTCGCCATCTGACCATCTATCGATTTTTATGTCTGGATAAGTTAATAACCTCTTAGGTCACGGAAATTGTCACCATAGATGTAAATTGCTATGGGCGATTAGCGTTAGCAACCACGACCCGATCACGTTCACAATAGCGATAAGAAAAAAAAACAGGATGGGCTGAGCGCCTGAGTATGGCGGCCGCCATTTCGTGCGCTCCGTGAAGTTGGCAGTGTTTTACGGGTTTTGTGATGCTGTTGCGACTGAAGTGAGTTATCCAGCCGTGAAACAAGTGCCCGTGATTCCGGTGGAATGGTTTTTATGCGAACATCTGCAGCTGCTTATCTTTTTTCACTGTGTTTGTGGTTGACATTTCTCGTACAAGAAATGGCACGTTCAAACGGCCCGCGCTGCTACCGTCTTTCCGGAGAGGTCCACCGTTTGTAGTAGACCAATCAGATCCCGCAGTGAAGACCAGCACCTGTCATTCTCTACCAGGAATCGACCGCGTCAGCTGATTTGCAGCTCACTGGCTCGTGGTCACGTCACCAACGAACTGTGAGGCTGCGAATGGCCGTTCCAGCCACCGCCTGAGGAGGAGGGTGGCCGCCGGCTTGTACAAAGCGCCGAGCGGCCGCGGGAGGCCGATCCGATTGTCCGGCGGGCGTCGGTGGACTGACGATCGCGCCCTCATCGAGCTGCCGATCCGCTCACTACCCTTCTTCGTAGAAAAGCGCGCCCCTTACGCTGCGACGGCGGACGTATCCAGTCCGAGGGAAAACCGCCCCCTTGCTTGCATGGTCAGCTGATCCGGCGCAGACTTGTCGGCTCCGCGCCACGATGCTGGCGCGGCCACCGCCGACTGACCCTGATCAAGTGACCCGCCGGGCTCTGCCGGTCTCGGCGGGTTGGGGCGACTACGCCGGCCAACCGGACACCTCACACTTGAGCGACCTTACCCGCGCTCTCTCCTGCCATCCATGGATGATGTTATAGCACGGCTGTAACCAGAGGTGGCTATCGATCATTCTGTGGCATATCCGAGTCGTGGTTAAACCGAGTCTATCAGATGACTCGTCATTTGTGCTGATTTCTCGTTGGTCAGAATGACCGGGGTTTCCGGGCAGGGGTGGCGGAGTGTGCATTTTTACCGTGACAACCTACTGCCCGGAGAATAAACTCAGAGTCCCACGACGGCGTTCACCATAGCTGGGAGACTTCTATGGCTGAGCTTGTGACGGAGCCTTACCGCTCCCCTGTTGTAGTGGGTGTCGCCTACCGACCTCCCAAGAGGTGCTGTGCTGCCTACATCGAGGATTTTGAGGACACAGCTGGCCGGCAGAGTGATGGGCTCGGTCGGCCTGTGTATCTTCTGGTGACATGCTTTGACCTGCTTTCCCTGTTGAAGCCCGGTTGTAGCAACTATTGCAGATGCTTGGCGAGTTCCACCGTCTCAGTGAAAGGGGTATCGAACCCATCGAGATGGCTCACTGTTAGATCATATCATTGTTGTCCTGAGTTAGATGGTTGACGACTGCAGGCTCGTGGTCGTTCCTTCTCATTCCCAGTGATTCATGATCTTGTAGTGGCCAGTGTTCAAAACTTTCAGGCAGATAAGCGAGGTCGCAGTCGGAAATAATTGAGTTAGGGTCCTTCCCGCGCCTCGATCCCCAGCCTTATGTACGATCTCTGCTCACTGCAGATTCTGGAACCTCGGTTACGCTCTCCCAGAGGTTCAGGAAAATGGCGTAACTTGTTCAGATGTTTGGCCCCATTATAGACAGACATTATGCCTCTTGGTCTACCTTAAGACTTCGCCAACCACCCTGTCCATTGGTTAGATGACAAACCCAGGAGCTCAGGGAGATGATGAGGGGCGGGACGCGGCGCGAACGGAAAGTGGACCGTGATCGCTGGCTATGAGACGGAGAGACGAGCCGGCAATGCCGAAAACGATGTTAAGGCGGGCCCAGTGTAAGGCGGCGAATCCACCTTTTGAGGCGTCATTCAAAAACTCTCGTAAGCAGACATTGGCAAGATGTCAGGGAAATTTACGTTGCTCGGGAAGGGTGGTGGAGCCAGCAGTGGGCTGCCTATCACGGATCGCACGCTAGAGTGGGCTGAAGAGCTCAACCAGCACTTTTCAACTGTTGGTCCCAACATAGCTGCATCCCTGAGTGCGGTGGCGGCCTCCGGGCCCCTGCTGTCGCCCCGTCCACCCCGTGTCTGCAGTGGCGCGTTTAGGGTGAAACCGGCCACTCTGCCGGAGCTCTCCAGTGCACTGCGGCGAATGGGCTGCTCGGTAAGGCTAGTGGCGCTTGACGGCATAACTGTCAAGCATGTTCTTTAACTGACTTTTTTTCTGTTGTCGGCCCCCCCTTTCTCACATAAATCAACCGCTCTATAATGGACAGGAGAGCTGCTGTCCGAGTGGCACAGGCTCCATCCGGTGACGCGCGCTTTAAATCGGGGACATTCTCTTAAAACAAAAAAGGATCTTTTTTGTTTGACAACTACCACCTGTGTCTCATGTCTCCCTACACGTCTTTGTCAAAGGCTAGCCGAACGGCGGTGATTGTGACCAGTTGATTGTGCATCTTTACTGAGACTGTCTTTGTGGCCGACATTATTTCTGCCCTGAGCAGCATGGTTTTCCGCCCGGCCCACTCCAGTCGGAGTCGCCTTGCTCGACGCTGTCAGCTACATTCTCTCCAACGTGGATAGTGGACAAGTGTCTCCTTTATAGCGTTCAGACACATCAAAAGCCTTCTGAACAGCGTTGCAGTCATGGCTTCGCTCCGGGAGAAGCTGGCATGGTAGGATTGACACCTGGTGGTTTTCTTGACTGGCTTTTGTCGGACCGTAAAACAGGTTGGGTTAAGGCGGCTTGGAAAGTTCTCCTCGTGTGTCTCACGGGGGTGGTTATACAGCGGTGTTATCCTTGGGCCGGTTCTCTTTTTCGATTTTACGAAGATTTCCTAAGCCATGTTCCGTGCGGTAAATTAGTGATGTACGCGGGACGACACATTCAGTTTCTTTTAAAAGAATAGTTCACCTTTAAATAGGGTTTTTGAGTTGAGAAGCCAAGTTTTGTGGCGCATGCATCGAACGATGACTTGTGGACGCTTTCACATTTTCCAAGAAAACTTCTTTTAATTATTTAATATTTCAGTCCTTAAAAGTCGGGATCTTGGGTATACCCGGTACTTCAATCGCTGATTGGGCTGATTTTGGCTCAGTTGACGCCCCAACCATATGATTATGACGCACAGACATGACGTAATGACTTGGGGATAAAGTGTAAAGTGCTGGCACAAAAATGCTGTTTCAAGTAACCTAATATTTCTTAGTTGCCAAGAATCGATTTGTACCAGGTAATGCTTATGCATAGTGATTTTGATGTTTAAAATTCTGTCTAAAAAAAAACATTTTTCAGTAAACAAACGTCTTGTAGCGTATGGCGTAGCGTTCAGCGCTTGGCCTGAACGTTCAGGCTTCGCGTTGATCTTGATCTGTCCCCTCCCCACTCACCGAACCCCGCCTCGTACCAGTAAGCGCGTGGGCCGCTGTTTTGATTGGCCGCCCGCGGCGCAGCCGCCCGACCGTGCGGCGTGCATGACCTTGGACACATAATCTCAGACGGACTCGGACGCCCGCCCCCTACCAGAAGCGGACAGTGAGCGACGATGGCGGACACTACAAATTTATAGTGAAATATAATAGTGACGAATACCTACTTAAAGTAAGTACTGTGATGGTTTTTTCCAAAAGTCGTACTGTATCTTTTTCCGGCATTCTTCAACAGTACTTGGGCATATAAGTACCATCCATGTATTTACGCATCGATCCCATCCAACTAACATCTTGATGGACGTTTCGTGCTTCTCAGCCAGCTGATTTCGCATCTCACTTTGAGGAAAAAATGTGAATTATCTACCAAATAATTGACATTTTAATTGGCTTTTTCCGCGCTAAAATTAGGTTTCTTTGACTTTACTAGTAATCATGATACTTAATTTCTTTGCTTCTTCTTCATATCATTTTCTGAGCTTTTCTCGTTTTTTTTTCCAAGACGTGAAACTTATTCCTTTAAAACTTGCATAGCGGAACCGAGTCCTAGAGGAGCACTCAGCCCGAGTTGGAGAGCATGCTCCAGTGTTGGTCCCAGGCATGGTACGTCGCCTCAAATTGTTCCTTCAAGATTCAACCCAACGTAGACAGAACTTATTTTGTTCGGAAGTGCGAAACGTGCACCTCGATTTCTCGTCCCAATTTGCCGGTTATGCGTTGGTAAAGACCTGCTCAAAAAATTAAGATACTGGGGTGTCATGATCGACTCACGTCTCAGTGGGTTGACCAGGTGTCTTTAGTTTATGATGCGGCGGCTGCTATAGCACGCTGTCAGGTCTCGCCAAATATTTCCCTCATCGACTGCCTAAGCTCAGTCAAAAAGCTTGTTGATTGAGTCCCTTGTGTCCTCCCCACACATCTTTTACCTGTTCACTTGTGTGGGGGTGGTTTGCAATGAGACCCAAAACACAGAGGTTCAAAAAATACTAACCACGCTGCACAGATTGTTTCAGGCTCTCCACGCAGGACGGCGTATTGTGACGCCACTGCTGGCCCAAGCTAAATTGGCAGGCTTTACACTCCCTGATTACGCGAGAGAGATCATCATAACCCTGGCAACCAAAGCTTTTACTATATCTGCTCAGGTTCTGTCAATGTCAAAACAATTTGCTAGACACATCGTAGCGTGGGTCGGTTCTCCAGCTACCACGGCGGCACATCGGAGCGAAGCGCGGCGGTATTTTTGGTTACCGGGCGCTGCAAAAACATTTTGGAACGAGGCCCCTGAGGTGGTTCGGGAAGCCGGGAACTGTTCGCGACTTGCCGGTGCGAGATTGAAGATCTCATTCAGTAAGCTGCTGTGGATTTGTGGTAGGTGTGCTCGTTTACCTAAGGTATTGACGTTGTATATTGCAGGGTATGACATGTGGCGTTGTGCTATAACTTCGGTTGTGAAGGGTTTTTACGATGACCAATGTATCTATTGCTGTAATGTTCATTGACGCAAGCTTTAAAACCCACCATGTGGAGGCTTAATAACGTAAATAAATAAATAAATAAAACCTCAAAATTAGAAATTAATAATTGTAAATAAAAATACATGTTCCTAGACTAGTTTTGTCTCAGAAATACAAAAAAGTAATTATTTGTTTGTATCCGGTAAAAAAGCCCCCAAAAAATGAAATAAAAAATGACGTCATGAGTTACTAATACTTAGAGAGCCATCACTCCGTCAAAATGAGAGACATTGTTTTACAAATTTGCTTGAGTATTATTTTCCTTACTCAGTTCTCTCACATATATTCCGACTTTTTAACAACTTTTGAAATTGTAATTTTGTAGTGGTTTTTCACATTTTTTTAGGATCAAAAACTTTTTTTTAATGTTGAAATTGCAATTTGAAAGACACTGCCATTTCATATCTTTGACGTTTTTGTTTGCATTTTGCTGCAAAACCATTTTTTCTATGAAGTTTCCAATATTTATCATTTTTTCACGTGCACGATGTCATTAAAACGTAATTGTTGCCTAGACTTCTCGACCGATTTTAATAAAATTCGAACAGAATGCGTATAATTGTTGTCAAGTCATCTAATACAAATTTAAGCAAAATCGACATTATGTGTAAACAGTTATGAAAAAAAACTCAGGGAGGGTCGTTTTAGGACCCCCGTAGGGCGAGGGTTAAAGGGGTCTGCCTGGTCTGCCTCTTCCGGATGATATCGCACAAACAGGCGTTAACAAGTCATAAGGACTACTTATGATTTTTAATCGTCATCAAAGGCTTACCAAAGCAGCGCAAGTGCAGAAAAACAATCATTGATTAAATTTGTAATAATAATCTAAAAACTGTTTGCGATCTTTGCTCACCACTAGATACATGGCAGCGATTGAGCACCATACGTATATTCAGCGCACTTTAGACATTTACCTCTTACCTCTTACGTTGTTTATACAAGTGAGATGCCTGTGCGTGGTTGCGGGAGTACCTGTATACCTACTAGGCTTACGTTATCCTCTACTACAGTTGTTGTTCTCAGACTTAATACTGATCAGAGGCTCAGAAAGTGCCAGGCTGGTTACCCACGCAATTTCCGGAAACTTCCCACATGGTATATCCATGAGCCCAAAATAATTCATATTCATCGCCATCTATATTTCTTTTCGAGCGCAGGCCGGGTGAGCTGCCGTAGACGGAGCGCAGGCGATCCGGGGCGAGAGTCGAGCCGATGCGAGCGGTCAGGGCCGGCGGTAGCTGCAGAGGGACGAGCGGCGTCTGATACAATTTTTGTGTACTCAATCAAGACGGAGACCCCTTTATTCATGATGGGAAAAATCAATTCAGCTGAGATGGCAGAATAAACGTCTTTGTTTGGTTAGGCTAGACTGAGTTCAGGACGTCCTTTCAAAACTGATTGGAAGGAACTGCGCCCCTGGCATGCCAGCACCATTACATTTTTGCATTTTACTTCGTTGAAGAAATTAAAGCCAATATATCGATCGCAGTCTAAAAGCATGGTTTGTAATCATGTGTGAGTTCGACGGAATTCCTGCCAGTGCAGGGTCCCACACAAAACCTTTATTGATCTTCTTCTCAAGGTTTCAGCTGTTCAGCAGATGGTCCATAACATACCCGTACCGCCGAACACGTCGGTGGCGGACCACAGCTTGCCGGCGGTAATGTGGGGCACGTAATTAATTTGGACGCTAGAACGCGTTACAGAGAGCAGGGGGCTATTAGACACACATTCAATCTCAACACTGCATACAATATCGCCGCACCGGTCCGGTGAGCTCGTCGCGGCCCGTCGGGGTCGCCGCGTTTAGAGAGTCCCCTCTTAATCCCCTCCAGGGACACCCCCCATCCCCCGCTGGGTCCAGGCAGGTACTCTGTGATTATTGGCAGGCGGTAGTGACTTGGTCGCAGGAGCGGACATACGCAAGGGAGCACTTCGCTCGCTTCTTTTAGAGCACTGAGATCGCTCCTTTTCATTGATGTATATTTATAAATATTTTCGTGCATATTTACATTCCCGCATTTAAAACACACAATGCATGAACCACAATGTTTAAGTAGACCCCCTACAAAAAGCTTGCTGGATCCGCTCTCCTATTTCCCCGCTTCCTGGCAGTCCGGGCCAGTAGGTTGGCCAGCTAGCGCCAGGCTGGGCTTGGGGCTATCTACTGGTGGTTTCCTCATCTATAATAGAAAACACCCAATTAATTGAACTACTCGCCATAATCAAACTAAGCTATCTACACCAACTAATCTATAATCAAAAATAACTAAGTACTTCTTCCTCGCGCCCCCTCTTTAACGCCGTTCTCCCCCTGCTGACTCCCTTTCGATGTTCGTCTCGTCTCTCCTACTATCCTACAGACCTACTACTCCAGAAAAAAAATCTCATCAATCCCTAAAGCTTAACTCAATCATTTAACCTGGGTTAAATACGCGTGGAGGGTTTTGGTGTCTGAATAACTATCTCTATATCGAGGTACTGCCCCAAATATAGTAAAAATATAACTAGTACGTTTCCTGCCTGTTTGATCTCTAATACCGGTACTGGCACTATTTAACCATAATGCCTTACTAAGTGTGCTGTAAGTTCATGACTCTTAATGTGTAATAAAATCAGTATTTAATTAGAACAAATGGTCTGTTCATTTTTGTATAGTACCAGCCTCTACATGGGCTACCGTGTCCTACCTGACTACCTGATGGTATATTGACGCTATCAAGGCCATCTCTTACCCAGGTAAACCATGCTATCATTCACAGTTTTTTTATTCGAGTTAGTACAAATTACCTATATTTCTACTAATATTAGTACATATGTGATTTATCCCACCATATTCTACTGAATGACTATTCCATCCCAAAATCAAAACTTCTTTTAACGGTGCATATAATGAGCTGTCACTAGAAAATGTAAAAAGGAAATAATATCAGCGAAGTTCTTTCTCAGCAGACATTGTGAATGCGGTAAAAAATTATTGATGAAGGAGAATCTCCGGATTGGTTACTTGAACTTTGAACTGGATGGGCTGACTGGTTACCCACGAGCGTGGACGTGTGGCCGGATTTCTTGACCTCTGAATACTATGTAGTTCAGTGCCGATATTCGTCGCGGTTCGCCAGTCACATGAGGCAAAAAATAAATGATAACAATGTAAGCAATCCGATATTTAAAAACTTGTCGGAAAAACTACACCAATGGTGGGAAATCAAAATCCCTCCTGAAAATTCAAAATCCTTTCGAAATTTATATTTTCCCTTCGGAATTCATCTTTTTCTTCACGTCTATTATTGAGCTTAAATCAGGCCACGGAGAAGGAATATACAGGTGGGGCCACTCCGACGCTTTTTTCGACCAATCCGCGACAGCATGGCTTCTATAGAAGCCATACGAGAAAAAAAACGGCGATAAGCTAGATGTTAGATGCTACTAAACCAGCTAGAGGCTATTTGAAAAAGCACATATAGATATTCAAACTTACACAAAAGTGAGTCATCATCACATTTTTACGTATCACATTTTATCACATTCAGTCTACATCACATTTTAACGGGTCTCATAGAGCCTGGAGCGGGCGGCTGAGCGGCTTTTCCTGTCTGAAAGAAATCGGCCGGGCGAATATGGCGGCACTCCGTATATCACCGTCAAGCAAAGGATAGCTAGGCAGTGCACCTCCTGTATATCTCTCATTCGTGAACAGGCAAAATAAGATATTAAATGTTTTCGACATGACAAATTTCGACAGGCTGCTTAAGCAAGAAATATAACCATTTACGATTGTTGCACAACGCTGCAATTAAATTACTTTGGTAGGTTAGTACGTAGTGGTGAGCGGACTCGTCAAAGTCATTGGCTGAAAAACTGAACTTTGAACGATGATCAATCAATCAATCATATATTTGAACACTTCCAGAGTACTGGCTTTTCTGTGCTCATATAACAATAAGTAAGACACTGGTCAAGACATGAATGAACAGGATATACAGTGCATACAGCTCCCAACACAGGTAGGTACACAATGTGTAGACAATGCCATCGAGTGAAGAAGAGAAAAACAGACATCATTCTTAGAACCATTCATCAGTCTTGAATTTCGTATCTCATTTGGTGTTCTCTGTACTCAGGTATCACATCATTCCAGTTTTTGCAGAGCTCTGTAAGAGAAAAGACCTTCGTTTAAAGGGAATGTTTCACATTAAAATAAGATTTGAGTTGAGATGGCCAAGTTGTTGGAATTCCATTGAAATTAAACAAGAACGGACTTCATGAGCTGTTAACCAAATCCAATTGCTTCCTTTACATACACATTGTTGATCAAACAGACGTGTCCGTTAAAGGGACACTGCCACCTTCCAAAAGTTCTCAATGTACGCCGTTTTGTGGTGCAAAGTGATGAAGTAATTGCTGGCTGAACACGATTATGACATTTGTTTCTCAAAACATTGCTCAATTTAATGAAAAATGCGTTTTATATTTGAGCTGATGACGTCTATGAAGGATTTTTTGGGAAAAAAGAAAACCTGTCACGCGCCATAGTATGACTGTGTATGGCGGACTAATGTGATGGCATTGGCCAAAGGTAAAACAAGTCGACTGTAATAACATTTAGCAAAGAGAGACTACGACATGGTTCACTGGTCCCCATTCAAATACATTGGGGACTGGGGGATGTACAGATGTCAAAACCAAACTCGAATTCTCTGTGATTCGACCTCAGTGTTGTTTTAACTTATACCATACATAATTGCAATGCCAAGCAGCCAAAATGGCTATCTCAACTCAAATCTAATGTTAAGGTGGCAGTGTCCCTTTAACGAATTCGGTGGTCTCAGATATTACCTATTTATTAGGCATAACCCAATCATAGCTCTCATTGAATAGCACGTCAGTCGTATATACTTACCTGAGGGTAAATCGATGATGCAGTGAACCAAAAACAGTACTCGAGAAAGGACGGATCCACGATACATGTGGTCTTAATTGATAATGATATTAACCAGTTATTTTGAATAGACAACATCGTGAACACATCGTTCATCGTTCAACGACAACATCGTTTGTGTTCAATATTCTTAGGTAAGACTTATGAGTTATTATTCACTTTTTCTCAGGTTATTATGATAATGGTGTAGTTTTTCAGAGTTATTAAAAGGACTATTACTTTATGTAATACAATATATCAAGTAATAATATAAATAACTGCATAAATAATTAATAAATAAATAAAAAAGGTAATAATAATTGTAATATACAAAAGTAATAGTCCTCTTAATAACTCTAAAAAACTACATCACTATTTCCGACAGTTGTCTTGTATCCCTTTTATTTACTTTATCCCCTCTCTCTTTTTTATCTCTCTCTTGCTCTCTCGCTCTCTCGCTCTCTCGCTCTCTTGTTCTCTCGCTCTCTCGCTCTCTCGCTCTCTTGCTTTCTCGCTCTCGCTCCCTCGCCCCCTCGCTCTCCCTCGCTCTCCCTCGCTCTCCCTCGCTCTCTCGCTCGCTCTCCCTCGCTCTCCTCGCTCCCTCGCTCTCTCGCTCTCTCGCTCTCTCGCTCTTCGCTCTGCTCGCTCTTCATTCTCTCTCGCCTCTCTCACGCTCTCATCCCTCTCTCAGCTCTTCTGCGCTCTCCCATCGCTTCTTTCGTTCATCTCGCTACTATCGCAATCTCATACGCCTCTCTCGCTCTCTCGCTCTATACGCCTCATCTCGTTCTCTCTCGACTCTCTCGCTCTGCTCGCTCTCACGCCTCGTCGCTCTCTCGCTCTTCGCCTCTCTTCGCTACTCGTACCGCTCTCTCGCCTCTCGCGCTCTGTTGCTCGGCACTCTACTCGCCTGCCCTCGCTCCTCGCTCCCTCGCTCCGCTGGCTGCCCTCGCTCGCTGCGCCCCTCCCCCCTCGCTCCTCCCTTCAGCTCTCCCTACGCTGCCCCGCTCCGTCGCTTCCCTCGCTCCCTCGCCCCTCCCTCCGCTCCCTCGCGGTCACTCTCGCTATCTCGCTCTCTCGCTCTCTCGCTCTCTCGCTCTCTCGCTCTCTCGCTCTCTCTCTCGCTCTCTCTCTCGCTCTCTCGCTCTCTCGTTCTCTCGTTCTCTCGTTCTCTCGCTCTCTCGCTCTCTCGCTCCCTCGCTCTCTCGCTCTCTCGCTCTCTCGCTCTCGCCCTCTCTCTGGAGTGGACACGTGACTGTCAGGATCACCATCGTTATCTGGCCACCATGCCGGTCTAAGCTAGTGGCCGCGTCTGCTTAGCTGCCTCATTTGTCTCCCCTTTGGCCGCGCGTCCCGGCCCGTAGCGGATCTTCTGCGGCAATAAATCATTCTGAACTCAGCTTTGTAATTTCGTGGCTACCTGGACACTATGGGGAAACCACCGTGGACGGGGGGGGCAGGAAGCTGCTCGGAAGGTGTGGGCACAGCACTGGGGTATGTAATGTACCCTGCCGATTTGGTGGTGATTGTGGGAAATGGAGAGCATTAATACACGCTGCTCACGATATCTGCCTGCTGTGGCCGCTGCGGCAGGCTGGCGATTTGGCCATTCAAATGCAGCTGGTCACCAGCAATCTGTGCTGTAATTGGCGCTAGTCTATATTAGGCTGCAGCCCCTTTCCCGCTTATTGGCTTATTGTCCTTCGGTTAATACAGGCATGAGCTATGCTCTCTATGTTATTGGGTTGGCTTATGACTTATAGAGTCATAAGCCAAGCCAAACCAAAATAACATATTGCCATTTTAGCTGTTTAAAGGCCTGTTTAAAGGTTTAAAGGCTATATGGTTACTAGGTAATAGGTACCGAGCTAACAATTTTACGTTGTCGCTACGTTGTGACAGGGTTGTAACACAAGTACACAACGTTGTGATAGGGTGTTGAAATTTTTGTAGACTCACCGAGGAAACAGTTGTCACGACGTTAGCCTTCTAGATAACAGCTCACAAAAACGATTTGAAAACAAACGCTTGCTACACATTACTTTGGGAAAAGCATAGCTACGTCACTTACGTGACGTTCATTAATACATAGTAAGATGGTGAATATGCTCAATTTAGATAGTTGTACCACATTGCGAGCTGTTCTTTCCAAATTTTTAGAACAAAGTTGTGACATCGTGACGATACAACGTTGCTGTAACGTTTAACATCGACGTGTATACAACCTTTTCTTCACAATATTCACGACGTTGTCGCAACGTTGTTAAAACGTTAAATTCAATCTTGATCTTTCACAACGTCGTTACTCGCAACAACGGTATCTGTTACCTGGGTAGTGCTTTATAGCTACGCAAAGGGGCATCGCCACATATTTTAGTGGAGGGTTGGCTGAAATGACGAAAAATATGTACACCCATTTGTATGCTTGTATTTAAGTCTTTGCAACATTTGTAATGTGGATGCTATGTTATAGTAGGAACTTGTAACTTAGCGCCGCCATGTAGTGAAACGCGAGGATCCCTCCTCGATCCTCAGCGAGCGGAAAATGCTGTTTTTTGTTTGCATTGTGAAATAGGCAATACAGTTAGTTGATGAGGAACCGAGGTGTTTAATGTTAGGAAATATAATTAAGGATTAAATTAGATTAGATTAGGTATTAGATTTTAGCATGTCATATCGAAAGACATTTGACTTAAACACAACATCTGGCGACCTGCAGGACTTATACATGAAGCTACCGTGAAATCGCTTGAGACATGCTTGTCAGGCGAAGGCAGCTTAGATTTGGAAATAAGCAACTCGACAGAGAGGAAAGGAAGACAGAAGAGAGAAGCAAGAGAAAAGAGGAGAGGGAAAGAGATAATGCAATGAGAGAAGGAGGAGAGGAAAGATTAATGCAAAGAGAAGGAGGAGAGGGAAAGAGATAATGCAGAGAGAAGGAAGACAAGATGCGAGAGGAGCCGAGAAGGAGAGAAAGAAACATAATTAGAGCTGGCGAAACTGCGCGCTGCGTCAGATGGCCTCTGAATCAGAGAGACCGGGGCGAAGGCCGTCGGTTTTAGTGGGCCCAAGAATGCCTGCGTTCGAATGAAGATTAAAAACAGATGTGACGCCTACATTTAAGAGGTTTTGAGCGTCACGCACGGCTAAATGACTGGCCAGAGCACCAATGGGCGAGTCATCTTAGTGCCCTTCTCACAGGGAAAGCTCTGGAGACCTATTCCAGGTTATCAGAAGAGCAGGCAGAACGGTACGGAGATTTGAAGGCAGCTTTATTATTGGAGCGGTATGGGCTTACGTCGGAAGGATACCGTCTGAAGTTAAGACATGTTTCACCGGAGCCCGACGAAGCCCAAGCCATTCTGTCTCGGAAGTGAGTCGTACTTGCGCGAGATGATTGGAGCTGTCAGGAACTGTGCTCATACGAAGCCCTATTTGACTTTGGTGATAACGGAACATTCCTGGAAAGTTGCCCGCACCCACTCCAGGTCTACCTCAAGAAAGGGGATGGCAAGATGTCGGTGGACCTTGTTGAGCACGCTGCACAATATTTAGAATGCACACGGAGGAAAAAAACACTAGGGAAACCATCCCAAACGGCAAGTTGATAAGAGCCTGGCCTCTGCCACGGCTCTCGCGGCCTATTCTGGAGCTACAAGTCAAAAATGTTTGTTCTGTGACTACCAGCATGCTTCAAGCAAGTGCCGAAAAGCCAAGCAAATGAGTGTATCCGAGCGCGGAGAAAGATTGGTGCGAGCGGGTGCATGCTTCTGGTGTCTAGAACCACGGCACCGCGCAGCAGAATGCCCAGCAAACATGTCCAGGTGCGAACGATGCTCGGGTCCGCATCACTTTCTGTTGTGCGAACGAGCCACACCTCGGACAGTCAACGCAGCGCAAGCTGAAGCAGCGGCACCAAACCAGCCTTCGAACGCACGGTGATAGCTGCAAGCGCCGATGAGGCGAAGCGCTTGCGGCAGTGGAGCCATCTTTTGATGCAGACAGGCGCAAGTGTACGCGTCGGGCGAAAACCAAAGTCAAAGTGGTAAGGAATAATGCTGGATACGGGCAGCAATCAGTCATTTATCACAGCTGCCGTGGCCGACCAGCTTCAGTGCCGGGAACTCGCTCTCGACGATATGAGCATACAATCGTTCGGCGGTGGACAAATGAAAATGAAAATGAAAAAGGGTGCCAAGTGTCACTGAAAGGTCTCAAGGATAGAGCCGCACCTCTAGCCATCACTGGCCTATGTGGTTGCCACGAATTTGTAACCTCACCACCGAGAGCAGAGCCGAGGTGTTCAGGCGCCACGCGCACCTGATGAGATTGAGCTTTAGCGGAGCCAGTGACGATGGAAGGCGAAGACCGTTCAATATCGATACGTGATCGGGCAAGACACCTGAGAAGACGTGGGTCGATGGCCGCATGAAACCGGAACCTTCCGGTCCTATCGCACTAGGCTCACGATTCGGCATGGTATACTGGTTCCCTCCGGCCTCAGAGAGAATCTGGCCTCAGCAGTGGTGTTCTAACTTTAATCCGAGCAGAGAAGGCCGCATGACCTCCTTCAAGACTCTGGAGCCTGGAAAAAATTGGGATCAGTTCCGAGGGAGCCGATGATGTCAAAGATCGCGCTCGTTGCGACAGTGAAGTAGAATCTTACTTCGAGGAAACGCTGGAGCGCTCGTCGGACGGGCGTTATCAAGTTTGCTGGCCATGGAAGGAAGGAACGAGAACAACCTTACCGACGAACGAAACACTCGCAAGAGCAAGGCTGGACGCTTGTGAAAGGTCGCTTAAGAAAAGGGGGCGACTGGACGAGTATGACGATGCAATCCAGAACTACTTGGATGATAACCACGCGGAGAAAGCACCCGCCGTCCCTGATGACCGATACATCTTCTGGCCATCAAGCGGTCTATAAAGAGACAAGGTTCGAGTTGTGTTCGACGCTCGCGGCGGGGTCACCAATGGCCCTGACTGACCACATCAGTGCTGGCCCCATCTGATAGTGGATCTGACAGGGCTTCTTATCCGCTTTCGGTTCAGACAGGTGGGTCTCGTAGCCGATCTCGAGAAGGCTTTTCTACAGGTGGCACTGCATCCATCTGACCGCGACGTCACACGCTTCCTTTGGAAGGAGAAGCCTCAGATACGGTACCCACGACATATCGAATGGACGAGGGTGAATCTTCGGCTCAATGCGTCCCCCTACCTCTGCAAGCTACCATCAGACATCACCTGAAGCTCTACGAGCAGTCTGACCCCGAGGATAGTTGGCTTTGCTACGACGAGATATATACTGTGATGACTCATCACCAGCGTCGACACTGAGAGGAGGCCAGAACATGTCAAAGCTCGGACACAGACTATATTTTCTGGATGGAGGTATGGTCATGACGAGTGGGGTTCAGAGCGCCAACAAGCGCGTCTCAAAGGACATTTTTTCGGTTTGAATTTTTTGGCAAAAGTGAAGCGGGGGGGAACCCGGGGGGAAAGGTTTTCTGGGAGTGAGCGGCAGCCAGCTTCAGATGTCCTAGAAATGAACACGCACAAACTGGCAGAATATGCTGCCGGTTCTCCAGAAACCAAGCGTACCATCCTGAAGATAGCCGCTGGATTCTATGATCCACTTGGTCTGATGGCGGCATTCTCTGTGAGGGTAAAGATGCTGTTGAGGGCCCTCTGGAAACAGGGTCTTGACTGGGATGAACTCATCGCGTCAGAGTCACGATTTCAGTGGAGGAAGTGGCTAGCTGAATTAACACAGCTCAAGGATTTTAGAGTACCACGTTTCTACGGACAGCATAATGGAGCTTTCCAGCTTCACGCCTTCTGCGACGCGAGCAAGGACGCCATCGCTGCAGTGATATACATTCGCACCGATAGTGATGCAACCGTTCAGGAAACAGCCCTCGTGATCTGCAAAACGCGACTCGCTCCATCACAAGGTCTGTCGATTTCCAAGACTGGAGCTGACAGCGGCGCTCATCGGAGCACGCCTCCTGACGTTCGTGAAGAAGCACCTCCCGATTGCGCCGTCGGCAGAGTTTCTCTGGACAGACTCATCGGTGACTTGGCACTGGATCCGCAGTGATGCTCAAAGGTGGGGAACGTACGTAAAAAATCGGGTCGAAGAAATACAACAGCTGACCTCACCGGAGACCTGGAGACACTGCCCAGGAGTAGATAATCCCGCGGACCTGCCATCCCGGGGAGCGCCAGCGTCAGCCCTGACGCAAAACCTATGGATCCAAGGCCCGGAGTGGCTTCGTTTGCATCACTCACAATGGCCAGCTCTGTGCGACGACGGGAAGCAAGAAACCGGCTGTGATGTGAGGTTGAAGCAAAGGAAGCCGAGACGTGAGTGTGCACGTGAGAAAACGAGACTGAGTGTGTATGTGTGCTCACTGGTGGAAGGATTGACATTGGGGATCAAATGTCGGTTGGTGCCAAATAGAGAACTACAGTTCTCTCAAACCCACCTTCACCGTAATAAACTGCCTGGACACCGCTGGACAAAGAAGGCAGACGTGAAAGAAGACACGAAAGGTGATCTCACACAAAGAAGAAATCCGAAGAGCTGAGAATCTGTGGGTCACTCAAACCCAGACCGACGCCTTCCAGGATGAGAAGACAGCGCTTCAGAGCGGGGACGAGGTACAGGAGACTTCAGATATCTTCCAGCTCAAGCCATATCTAAATGGTGGACTCCTTAGAGTGACAGGGCGTCTACAGGAGTCGGAGCTGAGCTCGGAAGAAAAACATCCGCTGATATTACCCAGTTGCCACCACTACACCAAACTTGTCATTATAGATCTGCATGAGCATCTCTGCCACGCAGGAATACAGCAAACCATGTTTGCTCTCCGAACACGGTTCTGGGTTCCGAGGAGTCGGCAGAGGGTGCGCCAAGTTATTCACACTTGCGTGAGATGTCGGGTGTTTCACCTGAAGCCATTCTCACAGGAGAGTGCGCCCCTTCCCAAGGAGAGAGTATGTGGAGGTGCCCCCTTCTCGCGTATCGGAGTGGACTTGGGCGGCCCTTTGTACTTCAAGGATAACGAGAACTCCAACCCAGAGAAGGCCTATTTTGTTCTGTTTACCTGCACAGCTGTCCGCGCAGTCCACCTGGAGCTGGTAAAAACTCTTTCGACTGAAGATTTCCTCGCAGCCTTTGAACGATTCGCTGCTCGCCGTGGAAGACCCGTAGTTGTCTTCAGTGATAAACGCCACGAATTTTCGGGGTGCTGCGCCTCGACTAGCTCACATCGCGTGACATGGAAGTTTTAACGTGCCAAGAGGCCCCCGTGGTTGGGGGATTTTTGAAACGGGAATGATACGGACCGGAACTAAGGATGCTCTAAGAAAAACACTTTACAAAAGCTTGATGACATTCACTGAACTACAGACAGTGCTATGCCGCCATTGAAAGGTGTCATAAAAACGCAAGACCCGCCTCTCGCCCTCACCGGGGACATCAGCGACGCACGGGTTCTTAACGCCGTCCTGATTTTCTGTGACCACATCCCTCGAGGTCTGCCGTGCCATCACGATGCACCAGAAACAGAGATGGAGCCTGGAAGCTCCCTGAGCGCAAGATGGAGGTACCGACGGCAGGTTCTCGAGCACCTATGGCGAAGGTGGGCAAGAGAGTATGTGCGCGAACTGAGGGGACTGCGCCGACAAAAGATCAATCCGCCCAAGCTGGGGGACATGGTCTTGATTGGGGATAACCCTGAGACCTCGCCAGTGCTCTGGAAGATGGGCAGGATCACCCAGCTTGGTCAAGGACGAGACGGTTTAGTCCGATCAGCGAAACGTAACAACAGCTGGTGGCAGTGAGATGATTTGCCGACCCGTCCAGAGGCTTTACTTACTGGAAAGCCCTGCCTGACTTCCTAGCACCAATGAGAACGCCGGAGGCACTTTCGTGGGGGGAGGGTGTAGTGAAACGCGAGGATCCCTCCTCGATCCTCAGCGAGCGGAAAATGCTGTTTTTTGTTTGCATTGTGAAATAGGCAATACAGTTAAGTTCGATGAGGAAACCGAGGTGTTTAATAGTAGGAAATAGTTAATTAAAAGGATTAAATTAGATTAGATTAGATATTAGATTTTAGCATGTCTATCGAAAGACATTTGACTCAAACTACAACAGCCAAGTGGCGTGAAATTTGTGCAGGTTTGCCTAAATGGGTCCCTTGACACACACACTCAGCTAAAAACGCTTTAAGATTTTGCATACCCTCATAGACACTTAAATTGCGTATGAGTTTGAAGTTAACACCATTGGCCGGTAAACAACGAATGCGTATTAGGACGGCTCGTCAAATAAATAGTACCTAGCGTCTTTCCAGGTGACCTGAGGTCAAACGGTAGCTTTTAGGGCTCAATTATTGTGTTGTGCACATGAGGTTGGTTAAAGGGAAGGCGATGGTGGTCGATTGGCTTCTTTAAGCGATATTTGGAAAGAGTTACATGGTACCACGTCATTATCCCAAGTGCCATAATGGATAATTGTAACTCTGTGGTGACCTGAGGTCAAGTCAAGGGTGACCCCTTGGGCGGTCATATTTTTTTTCTCACCATCTATGTTTTTTGTGCAATATTAAGCTGTTGGGCTGACTTCCCGAAGTTGTTTAAGGAAAAAGGTTATGCGGTACTCCGTCATTGTCAAATAAGCCGCACTGCAAAATGTGGACGTGAGTCAAACGGTGACATTTTCTGATGAAATCTGTTATTGTGCACCACCGTCCACTACCATCTATGAACTAATGCGAAAATGGTGGCACTGAGATGATTTGTCTACTTCAATTAGCGTAGGAGTTATGCGGTACCGCAATTATTGGGCTAACACCGTGTTTTCCATGTGTTTTGTGACATTAGGTCAGACGGTTGCAAAGTAAGGTCATTTGCTGTGTTTTGCGTAACTTATGGTCGCTTTCGAATAGTTCTGTGCTGAGTGGTATTTTTAAAGGGATAGTGCCACCTTAGGAGGATTTATAAAAAGTAGCTTAAATGAATGCTGGGAATTAATTATCATGTATGCCTCTTGCTCAAACTTGACCTAAAGCAGTGTTTCGCAAAGCATTTTCCTATTTTTTTCCGCCTCCAAAAACATTTTGTCTCGATTGTGCACAAGCGCTAAATAATATTAAAGATGGCCGTTTCCATATTGCTTGGACTGTTTGCTATCAAATGGCGCAGCTGTTCCCGTGTACTTTCGGTCCACGCAAAGCCGAGGCCCCGACCGCCCGTAATTCGCCGCGACGTGACGTTGAAAAGTCTGCCTGTGTTAGAGGTACGTCCATATCAATCTTTTCTGCCCAAGTCGAGCCCAGAGGCCTTTTGTGCCGAAATTGGGCCATTTGTGCCTGATCTTTATGAATGAAAAAAAGCTCAGATTGTTGACATATAATGAACTTGCAGATACGCTTTTTAATTTTAAAGTTCACTGACGGAATGGGGTGATGTTGAGTTTGCATATTCATGCAATTAGTCCGCCAAAGTTAGTGATTCAAATAGTGCGAGGCGATCCAATTTTATATGATTGCCAAATCATTTCTGGTGCAACTGTATTTTTTGATCTTAATGGGGGCGTTTCGGAGCCAGACTTTGCAGGTGAAATCGGACACGCGTAATCTACCGATAGACACCAAAAACTCGATTCTGGTCTGCAAGGTGGCACTATCCCTTTAAGTGCGTTTTATGATATTTTATAGGGTATTTATATTTATCACCGATTGAAAAAAATGTGACCTGAGGTCAAGCAGTAACCCAGGCTGGTCAAATCTCGGTTTGTGCATGATTCCCACCCTGTTCCGTGTATTTTGGCGTTTTGAACGGTGCTCTTAGTCAATAAGATGAGGAGTTTGTTCGGAATGCGTTGGGTGAGGTGAGGAGGTATGGTGAGTTTAGGTGAGAAGTTATGGTGAGTTTAGGTGAGGAGTTATGGGGTACCCCATATTTGACCGTTTTTACCTATTGTGACCTTTGCTGGTCCCGTCAAACAGTTCAAGATATGCGCCTCTACTTCAAACATTTTGTTCGGCTTAGGTTAAATGTTCTGTTTTGTAATAATACAAATGTACCTAAATGTTCTGACGCCAATTCACTCCTTGTGTGCAAATTTTGGCAAAATCGGAGTAACTTTGAATGCAAATTTGGATACGAATCCGAATACGCTGCTGGCTTCATGGACATACCTACAAATAGCAAAAGCACGTTTTCAAAAAGCTTCTTGGGCGTTGCATCAGTACCTATGCGTTGTAGCGAAAAACGGGAATTTGTCATGCTATTTCGCCAGGGGCGTAGCCAAATCTTCGACAAAGGGGAGGGCACAACATCCTCAGGGGTCCCCTCAGCAAAGGGACCCCGATAAAAATAGCGCGAAAATCAAAATCTCCACGGATTTAGGCCACTATATTTTGCAGGGCCCCCAATAAGTCACAAAAAGGGATGTCGCCGATAATTTTTTAGTGAAAAAGTCGGTCCAATAGGGGGGAACGTGCCCCCTTTTCCCCCTGACTGCGCCCCTGTATTTCGCGTGGGAACAAACCTGAAAATCTGTAAAAAGTCACAAGTGAAATGTGAAAGACCCCATTGTAATGTGGCCGGAGAGAAGTGTCCTACACTGACATCTGGTGGCAAGAGGGTGAAAGTCAGCTTTCCCGAGAGGGCGCTGCGGGTGGATTGGGCTCATAGAGAGGGAATTCCATTTGAGAATGGAAAAATGTTGAGGGTGGAACAAATCCAAGGACGCAGGAACCGGGTGGGGCAGGGAGGGGGGGCAAGCGCCCCCCCCAACTTTTTCTTTTTCGAGGAGGGCGTCGCCCCCCCAACTTATCTGAGGATCTATTTTTTCTGTTAACAGTTTCCTGATTAATGAAATCGTTGAAAAGTAATCACATCAATGTGGAAGATAAAAAGTACTTGTTCATTATTAAATGCTTGAAATTTAAAGGTAAGGGTCTAGTTATGATTGCCTTCTAGTCGAATTTGAGGCTGTTTTTTAGCCATTTTAAGGGTAATTGAACTGAATTGGTGAAAACTCAGAAAATTTGAATTGGATATTACCAGCACCGTAGACGTCAACACATTAGTTCCAAACGATCCGAATCCATATGGAAGCTTGAATGACGTCAACAATTTTAGAGTGACGATGATTGCAATGACGGTGCTGATTTCTGCCACCTATGCATGTTTGTTTCTCGATTTTTTTTAAATATCTTCATACACAAATTGTGTCAATTTGAACGAAAAAGGCACAGCTTGAATTTTGGGGGGTTAAAACCCCAAAGTTTCACAAATCTGATAAAGCCATTTTAACGAATAATGATATTTCCTTTCTTTTCACGTTTTCCATCTTGCTGTCACTGACTTGAATGCTCGATTTTCCACGATTTTTCATTTTTTTCCCACGAGAATTTATTACGCCCGTAAATATCCACGACCTTATACCATTGTGTTTCATAAATTGATAATAAGACCTACAATCTTGCACTAAGCCATAACAAATTTAAGGGAGCTCCTTTTATTGGTGCTCCCTTAAAAATTAAAAAGGGGCACGGTGCCCCGGGCCCGCGCCCCGTTCCGCCGCCTATGATTCTGAGGATGCGCAGAAAAGCAAAGCCGCAATTCCTTCTGGATCATGCTATCGATGCTCATCGGCCATTTCCTGAAGAGCCCCAGGTGCAATTTGTTGTAAAGTGACCTCTACAGGGTCAGCTGAGGTCATTTCCGAGGTCACCAACAATGTTTGTCATTGACTCTCCGATAAAATCCAGTTAAAAAGTAAAGTGATAACCGCCACCGAAATGTGTCCAATGTCAACAAATTGGTATATGGGAGAGCTGTCTCGACGAGACACGTCTCCCAAATTTGGCAACATGAACCTATTTGGTTACCACTTAAGAGCCTTGGACCTGGAGGTCAAATTCTAAGTTGACCTAACTGGTCAAGTGGTCATACGCGAATACGATTTAAAGCGCCCTTGTTTGAGCCGACCAACAGATGGCGTCAAAATTATTGCCATAGCTTTTAATTAGAATAAATAGGTACTCAGTGAAAAACTGGGTTTGGAAAAATAGCCCTTTGATGGTCTCAGGAGCCTAAACTATTGACCTGAAATAAAATTGGAGGACACGTTGGCGATTACATTTTTCAATAGAGCTTTCAATCGCTTTCCGATTGTTCGTATAGAGCTATCATAGTTCGCGAGATATTTGGGGGATTCTGGAGCAAAGCCCTGAAAGTATGGTAATCTCCTATTTTCTCTCGCTCTCTCGCTCTCTCGCTCTCTCGCTCTCTCGCTCTCTCGCTCTCTCGCTCTCTCGCTCTCTCGCTCCCTCGCTCCCTCGCTCCCTCGCTCCCTCGCTCCCTCGCTCCCTCGCTCCCTCGCTCCCTCGCTCTCTCCTCTCCACGCTCTCCACGCTCTCAGCCTCCTCATCTCTCAGACGCTCTCACGCGCTGTCGACGCTCTCACGCTCTCACGCTCTCACGCTATCACGCACTCTCACGCTCTCACGCTCTCACGCTCTCACGCTCTCAACCTCTCGTCGCTCCTCGCTCTCTCAGCTCCCTCGCTCTCTCGCCTCACTCGCTCTCTCGCTCTCTCCTCTCGTGCTCTCTCGCCTCTCGCTCTCTCGCTCTCGGCTCCGCTTCTCTCTCGTCTCTCCCGCTCTCTCGCTCTCCCTCGCTCTCTGTCTCACTGGTAACAGCACACGAGTCACTGGTAACAAGCACTCGTGGTCTCGCAAGCAGGTATTGCATTTCAGTTAATGGTAATGGTTCGAAGAAAAACGTAGATCGAATCGAAAAGGTACCTACTTAATTTTGGAGCAAGAATCAATTTCGGCAGGCGAAAATTTGATCATGTGTCTGACCTTTGGGACCGTCTGGACTGGCTCCGGTCACAACAGTTAGTTTATCTTACCTTAAACCTTACACACAAAGTTGTCAGCAGTGGCAAGCCAGATGCACTCGCAGCTGTTTTTCAATTTAACAGTGAGATAAGGGAACGAAACACTCGGCATGACCATTTGAACACAGTTCCTAGATGTCAAACAGAGGCTGGTAAACGACGATTTTGTGTTAGAGCACCAAACCTCTACAATAGTCTTCCTACCGTGCTGCATGGAATGCGCCAGGTGACTTTTTCCCGCAACTTAAAACAATTACTTCGCAATGTGTAAGGAAGCTCCTATAGCTTCACTATGCAATATGCATTGAGTGTTTAGACAAACACATTAATTATTTGTTGGCGTGTGTGATTGTGTATGTGTGTATGCGTGCATCGTGTATGTGTGTATTCGTAGTTAGTTTTTTTCATTTACGAGTCGGGGCATACCACTGTGTCTAGTGGAGACCCCATGCCTGTACAAATAAATAAATAAATAAATAAAGCTGCGCTAAGTAGCTGCAAACGGCGTTTTACTTATTGGAAGTTGAAAGCATGCTTCAGTGATGCTTTTATCTGTTGTAGAGACCATACATTTGTATTTGTACTTACTTATTTTGCTCTTGATGGGGCGAATTTTGTCACGTAGGGGGAGATAGCACTGTGGGGCATTTACCCCTCTCCCAGTCAACATGTTATCCGTAGCACTGATATAATACAACTTGATATTTTCGTTTAACTGCCCTTTAAAACGACAAGAAAAATGTGCGTTTGGTGTCTGTTATTACGAAATGTTAAAGATTACTTGGAAAAGGCAAATTGCCCGAGACTGGAGTCACCTTTACATTTACCTGAACATCTGCACCTCCAGGCGCCGGCCATAAAACCGGCCACTATAGCGGACGACCTTGCTTCTTCCCTCCTCAGACTAACCTTGCCTGGGGCTCATCACACATTATCTCCGTGACTGCCTATCTAACATTCCTGACATTCACACTCTTCACAGCCAGCCCAGTGACTGGTAGGCCAGCCGTGATCAATTTACTGCCAATTATAACCAGTTCACTGGATGTCAAACGGTGTGAAGAAACCTCACGATCGACGCTACTCGGACTCGTCGGCCCTGAAGAGTGATCTGATGTGTCTCAGCGGCTAAATCTCTACATAAATAGCACGCTTCGTCTCTCATTATTATTTCTAAATCCTGTTCCCAAGGCTGCGAAATTGTTCTCACACATAGAAATAAGCTTCTGGTCAGACCAAACGACGGACCTCCCATGCTGTCAGACATAATAGTGATTGTCAACAATGATAGGTAAATATCTTCTTGACTACCGATCTAACATTACTTTACTGTTCTAACTAACATAACTGTTCCTGTTGTTTATTTATTTCCCCTTTCGCACGCCATTTCACAATAGCAAAACATATCACAACATATATCAATGCTCTTTCCTACAGGTGACATTGATTCATTGAATACCTTTTCAGTAAAACGCCTTTTTGGGTGATGACCGAGCGGGCGCGCTCTGTATTAAATTGGCCATGATCTCCTTGCTCGAACCGTCCAAAAAGGAGTGCATATCCAGAGCAATGGTGTAACCTTTTCTTTTTCATTGGTGGAAGCAAACCCAAATACTTTTTTTTCTTATCATCTTTCATCGATTCAAGTCATTCAAGTCATTCAACTTTCATAACTTCTGTGCCGTTTTGCATTACAAGCAATGCATTAAGAAATAGGCGTCATTTCAATGCAACTTTTACAGAAAAGCTATATTGTACCAGAGTTGCATTATGGATACAAAAAAAAAGACTAGGCTTATTTGAAAGGAAGCGCATTCCATGACAGATTGACGAAGCCATGACACCTTACATCTCATATTTCGATTAAACTGCGTGTTGAAGGCTATATGGGACGTAGATTCACGCTATGAAATTTTCAGCCTCATCCGATAAAGGGTTTCGAGTTATAGCCTCAGGGATTATTCAATTTTAAAACAACCTTCAATTTTCAGCGGGCGATATCTCCTATCTAAATTATGGGAGCCATATAAACCTGGATTTCATAAGAGTCATCATAAACTATAGATTCATCTGATATCACATTTTTTAAATGTTCTCATATTTTTGAAACTTTTTAACGCGATTGAAAAAATCACGTTTTTATCATGTGGCAACTTAAAATTGTAATGTTTCTCCTTGCCATGATTGACTTCTTTATATAAGCCTTCCATAGTAAAAATATTGGAGATAGGCTATTCCTCTAAATATTTTAAATATATTTTTGAATTTGGAAAAAATGTTGGTCACCAGCACTTGTTTGATAATAACTTTGCACGTAAAACTGCTTAAGAGCTTTACTGAACATTATTATCTTTGCATCGTCATGTTGCATTACAAGATACATAACATGACCCCTGCAGGTTTCTCCTTGACCTCAAGGTCACGTGACCTGGGTCACTCGGTGCAGCCAACGCCAAATCTACAAAACATACCACTCTGCTTCTCATAGTTTGATGGAAATATGCTTTCAGGATTTTCTGTACTGTAAATTCACGCTGTTAAATTTTCAGCGTCATCCGTCAAATAGTTTTCGAGTTACAACCTCAGGTATCATAAGATTTCGCTCAAACCTTTCATTTTCAGTGGGCGATATCACCCATATAAATTATTTGAGTCACATAAACCTATATATCATAATAATTATTATACACCATAGGCTATTGATATAATATATATAATATATATATATATATATATATATATATACTATATATAATATATATATATTATATATATATATATATATATATATATATATATAAACGCTGTGCAATTTCAGCCCCGTCTGTCGAATGGTTTGAGTTTTAGTCTCAGGCATCTTCTCAATGTTGGGCACAAACCTCCCGAATTTTCCATTGTCGGATATCTGCCCAATACTAAGATAAATGAGTCGTATAAACCTATGGATATATATATATATATAATATTATATATATATATATATATATATTATATATATATATATAATGCAAAACACTACTCCCAAAGAAAAATCACGTTTTTTGACGTGTCCACTGAAAATTATGATGCTTCCCCTCTCCAGTATTGACTTCAATATGTGAGCCTTTGATTGTAAAAATATTAAAGATAGACTTTATCTAAATATTATGTTTATATTTTTGATTTGGGAAAAACATTGGTCAACAACACGTGTTTGGTAACAGCTTCGCACGTAAAAGTTATAAAGAGCTTAACTGAACAGCATTATATTTGCCTTGTCGAGCTACATTAAATGACACATAGCATGACCCCTGCAGGTAGCTCCTTGACCTCAAGGTCACGTGATCTGGGCCACCCGGTGCAGCCAACGCTTGATCGATCAGAACATACCACAATACTTCTCATAGTTCGATGGAAATAAGCTTTGGTGGTTATCTGGGTCGTAGATTAACGCTGTGCAATTTTCAGCCCCGTCTGTCGAATGGTTTTGAGTTTTAGTCTCAGGCATCTTCTCAATGTTGTGCAAACCTCGAATTTTCATTGTGCGATATCTCCCATCTAAATAATATGAGTCGTATAAACCTATGTATCCTCATAACTTCGGAAGCCCTAGCATAATTTGAGCTAGTATTTGTAGAACATCCCATTTTTTTACTTTGAAAAAAATAAGTATATACCGTAGATAAGTATACAAATGTTCACAATTCATGTAAAACAAGTTTTCACATTCGTGATAATGACAGCGTAAGCACCAGCGCATGTCAACCTTAAGGGGTCGCTAAACGACCTACTTCCCCTGCTCAGCTATTACTGTTTCTCTCCGCTATTTATAGGCAATATTTTGCAAACATGTTTACTTTCAATGAATTATTCTTAAAATGTGCTTCAAAACATTTTGAACGTTAGTCTAAAGTCATTTTGCACTTATTTACACTTTCTGGAATACCGTGAAAACCATGTCTGCCAGGCTGTACCCACTGTTCAGTAGTGGAGCTGATCGCAGTCGAACAGTCGCAGGATCGTATTGCGGTGACGGTGTGACAATTCCATTTCCTTTGCAGTGACGGTCTATAGTTGGCGTTGTTGAACTATTGAAGACAAGTGCCGCCTTTCCGTGTGGGATAGAGCTATAGTTGTCACATGGACGTTAATTTAATTGATTATCGATAAATTGATTCAATTATTTGTGAAAATAATTGAATAAATTGAATCGATCATCATGAAAACTTGGAATGCTTCAGACTTTGGCGCACAATTCATCACTGACAAAACTTGTTTGCACATTATTGTACAGTGTATTACAATGCATTCCCACAATGCATTGGTCATATTGAGCTTTAGACAACTCACGTTTCCTTTGTTCTTACGAGCCATTCACGATAACTATCACACATTCGGCGCTGTCAAATTCCTGGCACTATACAATAATCTTATGCAAGAACGTCTCACAATCGTTAACTGAAGTCCTCAACATTATAAATTTGCATAAGCACCACGTTTCCCTCGCATCGATGAATGCCCTTTTTGTCATAAATGTCGCATCGGCTATGCAAAGCATGCCAACAGATCATACCGATTCTGCTCAAAACAGTGTTCATATCAAACTATCAATTCGGTAACAAGTTCCAAATTTAAAAAGTTGTCTGGAAGAAAGCGCATTCAATGCGAAAATGATACAGAATACTGATCACATTGGACAATGATGATGTTGACATCGCTAGACGTCATTTGAGCAACAATATCCAAACTCTGCGCTATTTCATCGTACTTACTTAACGTTTTTGTAGATAGGAAAATCACATGTGATATGCAAATCGCATGCAAATCGCAAATCACCTTAACTTAAAGTTTAGACTGTATGCATCTATTATGTCGTAGTAATTTATTCCTGGCGAGCCACATACCGATTCGCAATGCTTTGCAAGCTTCCGATGGTACATGCCAATGCAAGACGAGCTCAGTCCACGGCGCGGTGTTTCTATAACTAATACCTACTTGTCATCACACCAACTCCAAATCCTTGGCTTTCTCATGTTCCCGATCTCGTTCAAACAAAGCCGCTCCTTAGCTATCAGGCCTTGGAGACGGGCAGACACATGCTCGTTATCACTCCAACATCCCGACACATTCACGTGCTAGGTTCACTATCCCTTAAACGAGAAACCCCAAGAGCGCCCACCAGATCCGTGTGACGACCAGGTACCGTATTCCCCAGCCGTGATCGGCTTCCGTATTGGGATAACAGGGAAACGAGTAAGGCCTTTTCCCGATGTCGACGGCGTCTGTCGGTCTGCATCGCTTTCTCCCTCCGCTGGCCGTTGGGAGGCCGTCGGTCTTCTGCTGTTGGAGGGCGTGTAAGTCGGAAACTTCCTCCTAGTGGGCCGCTTGGTCGTCGACCTACGTGTTGTTGTATTCCTTTCCTTTGATGTTTTAGCAGTTAGGCGTTCAAAGGTTGGCGTACGTGTGTTGGGTTTTCTGGTGAGGGGCTCAGCGAATCTGCTTGCCGCTGATGACGGACGTTTTTGGGCTGCTGTGGCAGGTCGAGGGGGCGATGGTCGACGCCGCGCTGGGCGAGCCGTAGTTTTGGGTCGGTTTCTGCGAGCAGGTCGGCGTGTTCGTGGTCTACGTGTTGTGGTGCGACGCTCTGTTCTTTGAGTTGTTGTTCTCTCGAAGAATGAAGGGCGATGTGTAGAGTAGACGTGGTGAAGTGTAAGGACACGTTGTGTGGTGAATAGGGCGTTGATTGGTGGGTAGAGGGCGTTGTGTGTGGTAGGGCGTATGATTGGGGTATTAGGCGTTTAGTGGTGGTAGGGCGTTGATTGTGGGTAGGCGTTTGTCTGATGGTGTAGGGCGTTGATGGGGGTGGTACGGCTTGCTGTGTGTAGGGCGTGAGTGGTGGTGGTAGGGCGCTTGTGTGGTGGTAGGGCGTTGATTGTAGGGCGTTTGATGTGTTAAGGGCAGTGCGATTGGTCGGTAGGCGTTGTTGTGTGTAGGGCGTTGTGATTGGCTAGGGCGTTGAGTGTGTAGGCGTTTGTGTGGTAGGCGTTTGTGTGTGGAAGACGTTGCGACTTGTGGAAGACGTCTTTCTCATCTCGACTTGTGGAAGGACGTCACTTGTGGACAAAAGACGCGACTTGTGGAAAAAGACGTCGACTTGTGAAGGACGGTCGACTTGTGGAAGGCGTCGTGTTGAAGGACGGCGTTGCAGCTTGTTGGCCTCGTTGTGGTGCAAGGCGGTGTCGTGTGGGGCCTTCCGAGAAAACAAAAAAAGTTGAACGTCTTGTGGTTAAGGGCGCGTCTTGTGGTTTGTAGTGACGTCTTGGTTGAAGGACGTCTGTTTGGTTTTTGTTGCATTTTTGTAGGACGTCTGTTAGTTGAGGTTCGTCTTGTTCTGGCCGTTGTCTGTTGTTCAGAGTTTGTTTGGATTGATTAGGGTCGCTGTGTTGTTGTTAGTCCGGCTGGGTTGGCGTCGTTTGGAATTTTTACGAGTCGGTTTGGGATTGTTGAAGGCTCTGTGAGTTATTAGGACCGGCGTGAGGTGAAGGTCTCTTCTTTCGCCTTTAAGTTGTTAGCTGGTTGGACGTCTTGTGGTTTAAATCGGGGTTGAATTGAAGGTTTCGGGGAAAGAGTGTGGCTGCCTGCGTAAGTCGTTAAGATTGGCTGATATGGACCGTCCGTGTGTTGTTATAGTTTGGCACTTGATTTAAATGCTATAACTGTGAACAAAGCTTTTTGCGAATGCTGGTCAGTGCGGAGGAGGCGCCGTTGCTGCCACGGTCGTGTCTGTGTGCCTGTTGTTATGTGGTTATGCTTTCCGGCCAAAAAGACAGTTGGCCTTCAAACTTGCTGCGCGAGGGCGTGCAGCAGCTTCTCAAAACCACCATTCAGGAAAACGTTATTAGTGTAAGGATGGGCCTGAGCTTGCTCAGGTTCCTTCTTTGACTGGGAGAAGCCACCGTTTAGAAACACGTTGTTTTTGAACGGGTGTGAGGCAGGCTGGTTTGAGCCTGACTGGAACGAGTTTGATGGCGAAGTACTACCGGTGTTGGCAAGAAACACATTGTGCGGGTAAGGATTGGGCCTCTGGCTAGCAATAAAGTCTGTTCTAGGCGGTGAGAAGCTGTTTGTCGCACCTTGATTCTGTGGCGATCTGAAAGACGTCTCCTGATACCCTGCTTGACCAGACAGGAAAGCGTTGCCCTGATACGGACCCCCAGTTGATGCACTGAAGCCACTCAACGAGCTATAACTATGAAAACCAGATGAGCCAGGCGAGTTAGAATATCTCGACGAGCCGGTAAACGAGCTGGATGAGCTGGCGGGCCGGCGGTGGCTGGTATTTGGGCTGGGTCGACTGCGGGGTGGAGTTGGGGTGGTGCTGATCAGCTTCTCCATCCGGGGACCCAAGGTGACCCTCTGTCTCTGACGGGTCCTCTTCGGCGCCTTCCAGCCGGCGCGGCCCCGGCGGTACGGCTTCAGCCGGCTCTTGTTGTGTCCAGACGTGCGCTCCAGGACGTTGCTGGACGGACGGCGGTGACTGTGGCCGTTGGTCATGTCGGATGGCAGCAGCGAGGTTGGTGGGTCTGGAGCTGGGTCCGGTGCCGGTGCCGGTGCCGGTGCCGGTGCGGAGGTGGGACGATGTGGCGGAGGTGGCGCTCCGTGCAGGTCGCACTCAGAGGTGCTGTATTCCGCCATAGAAGCACCGTTACAGAAGTTCCTCCACGCTACCCTGAAGCAGAAACGTTATAAATTGGTACACTGTTTTTCAACAAAAAACAGCAAACAAAGAAAACAAATGATGGTAAGAAGTATGCCAATGTCAACTGTCGGCAGGGCTTGTTTAATTTGGCTTACTTAACCATTGTTAACTACCGTCAGGAAGCATGACACAACACGCCAGAGATGTATTTCGTGCTAACTAATTGTGGAAGTTTTACGCCTTATCTGGTCATCGATTGCTCACCATGTTTTAATATCGGATTACCTGAGGTATGTCGTATGCATTGGTCTTAGTTTGTGCTTTGCATTTCTAGCTATATCCTCTGAAGGATGTCGACCGGTTTGGTGTTAAACGTCACCTCAACACGCATTAACTCAACGCATGACATAATTCGCTTGAGCGAACTCTTGAAAATACTATTTCGCAAAGACTGGTATGTACCATAATTAATTTTGTATCGTTTTTAGCGCTCTCAGGATGAGAAACATAATACGACTGAGTTCCTTAAAGAAACAAGTAGCTGCATGCAAGGTGGGCGGCTTATTCAAAACAACTTGATTTATGCGAGTAATTCTCCACTTTCTTGTTGAGATTAGCGTGGTATAATAAGGATGCTATCCGCCGCACTTACCAGGCCATGAAGCCGTTGCCCTGCAGCCGTGCGTGCTCGCTGTGGATCTTCTGAACACACGCCAGATCGTCACTGATGTCATCATCACGGAAATCTGCACCACGGGAGACCGGAGATCGTTCAGTTACCGGTTCAGCCCGGTTCGGCCGGCAATGAATGAATGATACCGGAAATGGTGATACGGAGGTTCTGGGCGTGACCCTGGTCGTGCGATTTATCCAAATCAGCAAAACAGACAATAGTTTTATGTGGAGTGTAGTGAAGAATCAAGGAGTGTTGACACACAAATACAATTATAGAAATAGAACCGACCCGGTGTACGAATGCCAATGGACGCGTCACTGACATCGCTAATATGAGTCAGCGAAACTGACGATACGCAAGCAATGCGTATATTTTACTCCATGTAAACGTGCCCTGGCGGGGCGAAACCGACGATCTGGTTTATATTAAATTTACACTAGAGCTATCGGAAATTTATGTTCGACTACTACCAACGGAATGTAAGGATAAAGTTATGAGATATTATGTAATTCTGTTAAAGCAATTTGAAACACATTTGGTTAAAATAGTACATATAGTTTGTTAAAATGATATACCAAATAATTTTGCTTATGTTCTCAAATTTGTATAACTAATAATTGTGCACTATATGTCTCAGGAATGAGCACTGAGCAGCAATTCGTTATTGGCAAAGGCTGCGGGCGGCAGCGAGCGATGTGAAGGGGAACGTCCGCCGGCTGGTATCAACAAACAATTACGGTACGGACGCCAGCGGGAGTCCCCGGTGGGTTGACGTCGGGGAAGCCGGGCCTTCGTTCCGTAATTGGCGGATGGCTGAGCTGACGATAAGTCAGTCTGCTTTCGCTGGAGCCGGGTCAGTTACCATAAATTTGCGCAAACATCGGTGGTTGCCTCATGGTAAACGGGTCAAGTTATCGTCATTTTTTAAGTCAGTCTGCTCATCGTAAATTTACGGTAACACCCGATCGACTCATGTAAACAGGTGTCAATGATGAAGGTCGTAAGGAAACAATCACACAAAATACCCCGTGAATACAAATACTTTCCATCCCTAATGGCAAAATTCGCATATTGAAAACCTGTAAATCATTAATAGATCGTATGCATTTCACTCCAAGGTCTTCGGTCCTTTCACTAAAGGCCTTGACCATCATAATGTTATATCCAGTAACGTGTTATCAGCGATGGGCATCGTAGGATTTGCACTCGGGGTCGCCAGAGCCGAGACGCAGCATTCCTGCTACTCAACGATAATGATGTAGTGGCTATTACTAACCTGCACGGGCTGGCATCAAGGCTCCTGTATTGGTTTCCTAGTGGCTCTGGGCTCTGGCTACTGACCTTCACAGGCAGTGGTTCCTGTACTGGTTACTGACCGTCACAAGTAGTGGTTCCTGTACTGGTTACAGTTACAGACCGTCACAGGCAGTGGTTCCTGTACTGGTTAGTGAGTGTCACAGGCAGTGGTTCCTATACTGATTACTGACTGGCACAGGCAGATGTTTCTGTAATGGTTACTGACCGTCACAGGCAGTGGCTTCTGTACTGGTTACTGACGGTCTCAGGCAGTGGTTCCTGTACTGGTTGCTAACCGTGGCAGGCTGAGGTTCCTGCACTGCCGCTGTTGCTATGGTTACTGACCCTCACAGCGGGCGCGGCTGAGGTTCCTGCACTGTCGCTGTTGCTATGGTTACTGACCGTCACAGCGAGCGCGGCCGAGGTTCCTGCACTGTCGCTGTTGCTATGGCTACTGACCGTCACAGCGGACGCGGCAGAGGTTCCTGCACTGTCGCTGTTGCTATGGTTATTGGTTACTGACCGTCACAGCGGGCGCGGCAGAGGTTCCTGCACTGCCGCTGTTGCTATGGTTACTGACCCTCACAGTGAACGCGGCAGAGTTCCTGTACTGTCGCTGTTACTATGGTTACTGATCCTCACAGCGGGCGTGGCAGAGGTTCCTGCACTGTCGCTGTTGCTATGGTTATTGGTTACTGACCGTCACAAGCGGACGCGGCAGAGGTTCCTGCACTGTCGCTGTTGCTATGGTTATTGGTTACTGACCGTCACAGCGGGCGCGGCAGAGGTTCCTGTACTGTCGCTGTTGCTATGGCTACTGACCGTCAAAGCGGACGCGGCAGAGGTTCCTGCACTGTCGCTGTTGCTATGGTTATTCGTTACTGACCGTCACAGCGGGCGCGGCAGAGGTTCCTGTACTGCCTGGACGGCTCTGTGCTGCTCCAGTCGCACCAGTACAGATCTGATATCTGGAAGAGGCCGTGGTCCACCGTCTGGTCGCTGTTGAGGCGGCCCACCGCTCCTGTGTCGTACCGAGACTCGTGGTAAGCCAGACACAGCCCTGTCCAACAGAATCACGGTTTGAGTTATCCATAATCCGCAGTGACTGTGGTCACGTGGTGCTCGTCAAAAGGCAGGAAAACTCCTTGCAGGTACAGTGTTTGTTTATTTTTTTAAGTATTCGTTTTCGATGAAACTGTCAGTGTCAGTGCAGTAAACTGGTGAAGCGTGCACACAGTGGGTGGCCAACGTCAGTTTTACACAATATTTAAGCACGAATGACGAATCATCGCATCTCTGAAGCCTTGAAGGAGCATTCGAGGGAATGTCTGCGTATAGGCATTGCAACGTGGCTACGCAACCACTCCATCAATTCTGTGCGCAGCTTAACTGGTCACCGAAAGTCCCGAGGGCTTCCTTCCTGGCCCGCCCTATGCTTCCCCTATGAGATGATTGAAATTGCGTTCCGGCCCTCCAACAGGACGCTGCTCGGGCTCTTGTTAGACGTATATCGACTCGGGTTGGCGCGTCCCGCTGCCGGGTCATTCGAGGCCCGGCCGGGCTTCCGTTTGCCAAAGTGGTAGTACCCCCGCCCGGCGGCGACTGCGGTATTGATACACTGGCGCTCGCGCGACTGCCACGGGGTCGACCCGTCAGCGCGGTGTTTGGCCATATCCGCCGCGATTGGGCTGTCCCCCTGTTGCCTTAAGATCCGGCGTCCTTGGATCGGCTTCCCCGCCGGGAGATTTTACCGCCTTCTCGCCGCCGGTCAGGAGGGAGCGCAGGTCGGCCGGACGCTCGCATCCCGTCTGGTTTCCCCTCCGGGACCCTCAAACGTGCACCTCTTCGGCGGAATTCGCGGTGCTGCTGGGCGTCAGGACCGCGATTGTGTTGATTTGGGGCGGCGGCGCAGTGGCGTCTGACTTCGAGTTAGGTGTATTATGGGCTGTTTGTGGTCGAGACTTCCTGAGAGGTGCTAAAAATCTGGCCACGTCTCTGCCCACTACATGTCCGCAGCGTAGTGAACCGTCCATATACCGGCCCGACGTTTTTTGTCGGCCGGCCAGCTTGCCCATACCCTGAATGATGAAAAAAGAAAACCGTCCTGTAAGGCACTCTATGTAAGCGACGTTACAATGCATTGCGTCAAATAGCAGACATGTTTCCAGGGCTTTTGCAACACGGGGTCGCTTGCAATATGGAACGTCAATGGTATAATTTGGATCTTCAATATCATAGGAATCAAGTGTGTGCTACGTACTGAGGTAATTCTTAGCGTATTGCGGTAATCACGATTCATATTTTGGGCCTATTTCTGTGAACAATTTTGATATGATTTTGGCAAAACCCGTATTTTGATTTTGCAACATTTAAATAGCGTTCAATTATGAGATTTTTGAGATATCTAGAAAAAGTTTTTGGCAGTGTTCATAGCTCCATAGCTTTTGGTTTGTTTGTTAACTGGCTATGGATGACTCGTGTTAACAATTTTGTATCTTAAACCCTATTTCCGTCAGGCTCCTTTGCTACCCCTATTAGTGGCAGGGGGGTCGAAAACGGCACCCTTGAGATCGTCGAGAATACTCGTTCCGATTCTAAAAAAAAACGGATTTGATTTCCCTTAATGATTACATTAAAAAATCCAAAATATTGGAATAGGAGTGTAACAGGGGGGGGCAAAAAAATGCAAATTTTTATAGTCATTTTTAATCCAACAGCTGCCCAGGTCTTTTGACCGATTTTAACGCAAGTAACGTGGAACAAATAGCGATTGAAATCAAAGAATAAGATTACATATTACGGCAGTTTTTTTTTGTTGCAAATAAAATTTCATAGGCTTTTCAGGCATTAAATATCGGGGTGAAAATGCATAGTTGAACAATTTTTGTGGTTTGGTTTGGAATAATTGAAATGTGCTTATTGTACATCAGCCAAAAATTGTTATTAAGCATATTTTATCAGGGACGGTACGAAACTTCATTTAAAGTTGGGGGGGGGGGGGGGGTAAAGAGCTTTTGAAAGGCGATTTTCTTCCCAATCATCGTCCCAATAGGCTAAATGTTAAATTCCGAAAATGTTGGGGGCAGTTGTCCCTACCTGCCCCCCCCCCCCCGGCTCCTACACCTATTTTATTTTATCCATAGGCCGGTGCCAGGTTAAGAAAAGGGAAGGTAAAATACAAACAATCATTAAGCAAAGGCAAACTGCTACTTAACAATACAAATAAGCTACTGAGCACATATAGTCCCGTTTATATGCTTTACATTAACATGGGCGTGTCTAGGATCCAAAATAGGAGGAGTAGGACTCTTCCTAGGTGTACCTTTTTTCGGTTTCTATAGTACTAACTAGTCAACAGTGACTTTTCACTTGCAACTTCAATTCACATTTGTTACACCAATTCCAACCCTGGCCTGGATCACCCATTAATCCGTTAATCGTTCGTAGAAGCGTTTTGTGGTGCGTGTTTCATCCAAAAACTGCAGTATATTATGTCCATTGGTGGCGAAAGCATCTTAGTTCCTCAAAAACTGACTTCTTACTTCGATTCCTGAGCGCGCCACTGCCCAAAACAGTATTTCATATCCTCTCCTTGCATCATAATGTGCAGTATATTAGTTGAAAAGATATTATTTCTATTCGTCGAAAATCGCTGGCATCAATTCAATCATTTATGAATGGTCATCATATGTTTAGTCCACTTTTCTTCTGGCCTGAATCACGCCTGAAAGTTATATGACATAAATATGCAAAAGAATGAAAAAGGAGGTTACATCTCTTTGCATCTTCAATATGTAATATAAATCTCACATAAATCGCTCCAATGACTGCCAGCCAATTGTTTCAATACAACTTGAAGAATCTCCTCTTTGTTAAATCCTGAAACCGCCCTCTGCCGTAAAATTTATGAAATTTGCAAAGACAACTAATTTGACTTGATTCCAATCAAACCCAACTTGCAACCCTTTTATACTTGATGCAGTTAGAAAGGAGCCATGAAAGAACGCCTCTCCTTGTTATTGCCAAAATGTCGAAAAAAATATACCAAAATCTGGTCCCTGGAGCCGCCTCTGTTAATAATAAGAACTTAATTTTTTCACCACCACATGCGGAAACGATTTTTAGAAAAGTCCGAAAAGTTTCATGGGCTTGCTTAATTAAACGGTTCCGGAGATATCCCACGAAAAGCCTGAGTGGTGGCCGACTGGTTCCGAACATGCCTTGCATGTAGGTATAAAACTGGGCCAAATTTTCAGCTTTGGGACCGGTGGGATTGGGTCCAAAAATATCAAATTTGTCAACTCTACTAATGTATCTGTCTAGCTTGGCGGTGTTTGTATGCATCATTGAAATAAAGGCCTTTATGCGACGTAGATCGTAAACATGCGCTTGTTCCTACACCGGCGCTTCAAGTAAATAGTAGAAAATTCTGCAAAAATGTTTACAGTAAAAGTATTTGGGGCAAATCGGCAACTTTTAGAGTTTGACCAGTTAGTAAGATCCCAGTGTAATTTGGTGCTTGTTTTGAGACGCCAGCTCGAGACAGTTTTTATATCGTGCTCTTCGAATTTAATTATATAAATTTTAGGCATCAACAAAAGATAGGGCGATATATTTCATATTTATTGGCTTTTTGATTTGCTCAATCTTCTGATTTAACTACCAATAATGCACGAGAATATATCAGTACATCACACTAAAGTACATTTGTGCGGAAAATGATACAGTATCGCTTCATCATCACATTTTCCAGAACGTTTAAAATCGCCTGTGAATTTTTCAGTTTTTTATGGGACGTGAACTGTTGTGTTTAACCGTCCCATTCCCTATATGAAAAAAACATAGAGCGATCAATAAATGTAATATTCATGATCCAATGGACATTTTCCAAGTTGATTGATATAACATTTGTTACCAACTCTGTAATTTACTATTTGGAGTTTCGCGAGCTAGACCGGCCCGAAACGCCCACTGTGCATCGCCTCCCTCCCTCCCCCCCCGCGCTTCCCGTCTCTTGCTGCCATCACTGCTCACGTACAGTGTGGAGTCCGGATGTCCGCCTACTGTTAAGTGTCAACTGATAAAGCCTAGGTCTCACTGTAGTAACTTTCTCTTTCAATAGCACTGTTATTATGCACATACATCGCTGTGCAGCATTGTAACTTTACATCGTTCACTTTACACCTGTATAGTGTATAACTTTACACCTGAGGCTCCGACACTATCGTCATCGCATCGCCGTCGCGACCCTGGCCTTGTATCGAGAGACCTGCCACTGTACGACTATGACCGTGTTCGGCCGCTCAGACTGGCCAACCCCGACCAGAGGGACCTGTTCGGCATCATCGTCTCCTACTCGCTGAAGGTGAAGCTGTTTCTCGGAGCACTCGGGGGAGAGCTGGTCGCCGAGTTGCCGTTCGTTCTGATGCGCCCCAAGGTAGGTGGAACTGGAAATTGATGGAACTCGCAGAGCTGCTCAGACGGTCATCAGCAAAGGAGAAAGAGACATAAGACGTGTATTACTGATGACATATATAGCCGTATGGCAGCCACTCCTGCAGAACAAGCTTCAAGGGACATGGCAAATAAATGAAGTTAAGAAGAAGGGCAATTAGTTTCCCCTTCCTCACTGTACTTAGCAGGATGTCTGGGTAAACTTTATTTCATTTTATCTGCTAGTTTTTCATCTTAAATACAGAGACAGTACACGACATTTCCGTTTTCCGACTAATGAAGTTGTATTGTAACCCCACCGCAGGTCACCGGTTTGTATTCTTGCTCCTAATTAGCTAGAATAACCACACAAAAAAAAATGTTTCAGGTGGAACCCATTAATAATACAACATAGCTACAACATATTTAACCATCTGCTTCCCTCTCTCCCTCCACCAGCCGAACGTGCAGAAGTCGCTACAGCACGCGGCGAGCACAGAGCAGCTGGAGACATTTCGCAGCGACAGCATCGACCTGGCCGAGGCTGATGAGCCGGCGGGGACCCACGGCAGCAACGACGGCACGCCCCTGACGGAGAAAATGGGCGGACTGAGGCTCCGACACTAGGGTCATCGCTCAGGCCAGACCGAGACGAAGTAGAGGTGGCACCAGGACCGGCGCAGAATACTCGTCCAGCGCCCGGGATGGCGTCAGAAAGGAGAACTGCATGACATGGAGTTCGAGTGTGATCTAAATTGGAAGTGGTTTCGGTATCAAAAGCAGTTTGTGTGTCGGAGCTATGGCATCAGAGAGCTTGTGATGATCGTTGTCCAACTGTCTGGCTTTAAATGTTCGGAGCTTTGTGAGTCCTGCTTGACGTCGCTGACATCCTATAGGCGGTGCTTCATAAATGTGTCGTGAAGCTCTCCCGAGAAGACGATGTGAAATGAAGTCGAGGAGCTGAGAGTGTGCGGAAGGAAAGGCGTGCGGTCGGTGCTACCATAGACAAATACAGGGTGTGTCTAACCGTGGACTTGTAATGCGGTTTGACCGACAGTGATGATCCCCTGTCTTGTATAAGCACTGTAAAGGCTCCCGTATTTTTTGTGTCCGATGACCGACCAAGGACTTGGAGAACGGTCAGACTCTGCACCATGTGATCGTAGCGTGCACTGCTATCAGAAGAAGATGGTGACAAGTGTTGTACAGGTTCGCCAGGCGAAGAAGCGTTTTGTTTCCAGCGATATAGCGATGGCGATATCAGTGTACGGATTGTTTATCGTGTGTTGGATGTGATGTCATTTTAAGCCACCTATCGTAGCTGTTTTACGTTCATTGTTCCTTCGGTTTCACCTGACAGCCGAGCATGACTGGCTTGAATATCACATTTATCCGCCGACCCCCACCCAGCGATATTAAATAAACTCAACTGCAGAACATAAACATCACAAGTGCGTCTGCTTTACCCGGCATTGACAAATAAGGGGCAATGGTGGTCAATGGTGTTCTGATCTGAACACCATTGACTGGGGGGGGCGTTAAATGCCCCCTTGTTATCTTCCGAACCACTGATCGCAGCGAAACTCGCGATGCAGCATTCGAAAGCACTCAAGGGGAAAATCTGAAGCATGCTCGAAAGTTTCAAATTAAGGTGAGTTATTATGAAAATAAGTCAGGGGGCGTTGCACGCTCCCCCAGTCAACGCTGGGTAGATCTGCAACAAAGAGAAGCATGATTTCGTATTGTGAAGGATCGTGATTTTCTCACAAACTTAATTCACGTCATATGAAGAAAGAACCGCACAGCAAAAAGAGACTTAACCGTATAGACTAACCCACCCAACAATTAACTTGGACACTGATCGGGCGGCACAATGGTTTAATCCCACTGTGCCCGATCAATGCCCAAGTTAATTGTTGGCTGGGTATTGACCTCGCAGCCAGTCCTTCCTGTTCCAGACCAGCGGAACACCGGTGACCTCCAAGTGCCGAGCCCATCATCCACCATAGCGTCCTCTTACATCCTCATCATCCCAGCAACATGATGACGATCTCGGGTCGTCATCACATTACGATCGGATCACACTGGCAGCACTGAGAGTCGGCGCTGAGAGTCGGCGCTGACGGAGACGTGCCGCTCCAGACGCTGACGCTGCACGGTAGTGTGGTATCTGGAAATGTCAGCCGATCATTCAGGCGCGCCGTGGGGAGGGCGCCTAGGGCGGCCGGTATAGCGTTGTTGGCGGTTGCAGCGCGGAAGAATGTAAGCAATGGGAGTTACAGAGCTACACTGTCAAGCAGTCGGTCTTACCAGCACATATTTGGGATAAAAAACTTGCTGGAATAAAAAAGAAAGAAAATCGTGTTCATAGTGTAGCGAAAAACAGCACGCAAGTATCAAGGGCGGATCCAGGGGGGCCAAAGGGCATGCCCCCCCCCCAAACCACCCAAAAAAAACGCGGCAAATTTGACACATTTCCCTGAGTTGTCGTAAAACTAAGCAACTTACTAGAGAAAGCTGTTTCTAAATCAGTATTATACTATAAGCAAGCGAAAAGTCCGATGGAGTGTTGGCAGAATTAGCGATAATTTTTGGGATTTGGCCCCCCCCAAACTGTCAAAATAACACTTTCTGGATCCGCCAGTGGCAAGTATCATACTACGCACTGTGTGGTCATTACACTGGGCTGACAAGTGACAAGCTGCGTCGTCGCTTAACTTGTGCTTTTGTGCAGGGCAATGTGACATTCTGCTTTTAAGCACCGGAGAAATCGCGATTCCGCGCCGGCCGGCAAATCCCGTCCGAGATATCCAATAACAAATTCGGCACTCACATTAGCGCATTGGCTGCCGACAGCGCGCAGCACTCATCGGTGATGTGATGAATTGGTTCACCGCCATATTGGGATGTAGCAGCTGACATCCTCGTTCGCAGGTTGCCGCGCTGTGCGGCGGAACACTTGGCTGTGTAATAAATCATCCTGATCAGACTGGCTATTGATTCGACACTGATTGAATCGATGGGAATCGTTCAATCAAAAGTCCTTGGGTCGAAAAATAATCGATTCACCACTAGATCTTTCGATTCATAAATCGTGGTTCAATCTGCATCAAATTAAGGCTGATTGAATCAAAAGATTTAGAGATTCTTAACAATTCAAGTATACCTACTGGTAAATTGTGCAAATACATGAAGTCCCAGTGTGGCAACATTCGTTTATACTGAAAAAAGTATTGCTGTAACAATATTGATATGATCATAAATATGCATGTATTAAATTGTATTGATTGAAATAAATTCACCGCATATATTTCAACATTGAACCAAACGTGAATCGATTCAAATATTTTATTTCTGTATTGAAAATAATATATTCTCAAAGTTTGTTTTCGTGAAACGAACGAAGACTAAATCATTCAGAATACAAAATAAATCATTATTTAATCGTTCCAAAAAATGAATCAATAACCAGTCTGCTCCTCATCCCTAATGCGTTGACAGGGCTGTGAAAAGTTACCATATACAGGGGCGGCGCCACCGGGGGGCAGGGGGGCAGCTGCTCCCCTGGCGTCAGCCAGGGGGGGCAAACATATCTTTTTGACCCCACCGAAATTTCACGAAGGCCTTAATCACAAAAAGGTGCCCACTGGCACAACTGTCCAAAAGAAAGAAAATTATGTGTCCCTGGTCAAATTTCTACATGAGCAAAGCCTGCTGAGGGCCACTGTAGGCCCCCAGTGACTAGACAGGGGAACCCCAGTACTAGACGGGAGGCCCCCAGTACTAGACAGGAGGCTCCCATACTAGACGGGAGGCCCTCAGTACTAGACGGGAGGCCCTCAGTACAGACAGGAGGCCCCCAGTACTAACGGGGATGCCCTCAATTACTAAACAGAGGCCAGTACTAGACAGGAGGCCCCAGTACTAGACAGGAGGCCCCAGTACTAGACAGGCATGCCCCATACTTAAACAGGAGGCCCCCTGTACTAGACAGGGAGGCCCCCAGTACTAGATGGGAGGCCCTCAGTCACTAAACAGGAGGCCCCCAGTACTAGACAGGAGGCCCCCAGTATAGACGGCAGGCCCTCAAGTACTAAACCAGGAGGCCCCAGGTACTAGACGGCAGGCCCTCAGTACTAACAGGAGGCCCCAGCTACTAGACGGGAGGCCCTCGTACTAAACAGGAGGCCCCCAGTACTAGACAGCGATGCCCCCAGTACTAGGACAGGAGGTCCCCATTACTAAACAGGAGGCCCATAATTAACAGGAGGCCCCCATTACTTAGACGGGAGGCCCTCAGTACTAACAGGGAGGCCCCCAAGTTTACTAGACAGGGAGGCCCCCAGTACTAGCGGAGGCCCCCAGTACAGACGGGAGCCCCAGACTAGACGGAGGCCCTCAGTACTAAAACAGGAGGCCCCCAGTACTAGACGGGAGGCCCTCAGTACTAACAGGAGGCCCCCAGTACTAGACAGGAGGCCCCCAGTATTAGACGGGAGGCCCCATACTAAACAGAGCCCCCAGTACTAGACAGGAGGGCCCCAGTAATAGACGGGAGGCCCTCCAGTACTAAACAGGAGGGCCCCAGTAACTAGACAGAGGCCCCAATACTAGACAGTGAGGCCCCCATACTAGGACAGGGAGGCCCCCTTACTAAACAGGAGACCTTTAACTAAACAGGAGGTTCCCCAGTATAAGGACAGGAGGCCGCCAGGTACCTAGACAATAGGCCCCTCATACTAAACAGGAGGCCCCCATTACTAAACAGGTGGCCCCATCTACTAATACAGAAGGCCCCCAGTTATTAGACAGGAGGCCCCAGTACTAGACAGAAGGCCCCATACTGAACAGGAGGGCCCCATACTCCCCAGTACTAGACAGGATGCCCTCGGTACTGGACAGGAGGCTCCCGATACCAGACAAGTGGCCCTCATCTAGGCAGGAGGCCCCTGGCACTAAAATTGGCCCCTAAAAACTACCCATAAAATAGTTAAGCTGTCGGATTTGGCCGACTTCATTTGGAGGGAAGGCCTTTTTATTGTCACATTTATATATATTTTTAATCTGGCGCGGATCCCAGGATTTCAGTCAGAGGGGAGTTGCGGCAACACAAAAAGTTGCGGCACCTCCGGGCGAACGCCCTACGGGCGCACCATAAGCGAGACCCGGCTCCAGGGGGGGGGGCGATCCACGCATGTTAATTTTATTATAAAATCTAACCTAGCACCAACTATAAACAAGGGGTATTAGCCCTATCGGCCATCTTCCCCTTAGTATCCGGCCCTGGTCTGATCTAGCTTACATGAGACCATTTGTCCGAAACAAAATCAAAAATTTTCGCGCCGCTTCGCGGCGCCAATTGCAATACAAATCAAATTGGGTAATAGAGTGAAAAACTGAATAAAAAAAAATCGCAGCGTTTTTGAGGCGCATTAATTGTGTTGTGTATAAGTTACTACTTTACCTATATCTTATTGGGCAACAAGGACTAGCTTTTATCACTTCTTTACAGCACTTTTAAAGGCCAAAAATAACAGTTTAGAGGTTCCGCAGTGCCGCTCTATTACGCAACAGCGACGGAAAATTTTAAATTGAAAAAATGCATGTCCAGGGCATAATATTCAAAAATTTTCGCGCCGCTCCGCGGCGTAATCTTTTAATTAGTTTCAGGGTTTGCGTTAACAAAAAATAATATCTTTGATAAGCTGATTCCAAACTGGTGTCGTTGTGTTTAAAGAATGAAATAGCAGACCCCTCAGTTTACTAAAATCAGCTTTCTAGAAGTTTTGGTATGGCTCATGCCATTACCTGCACACTGTTATTCTCCATCCTTGTACGTGTCTTTTCAGCCTTTCATTAAACCTTTTCAACACTTTGGGGAATGAGAGGCCATTCCACGCTGGGAATGGGGGCCCGTTTGGAGGCACCCGCCCCGCTTCCTTTGACGACATTTTTGTTCTACGTGCTTTGTATTGTCGTAATTGTATTGTCTCAGGTCTCTGTATGTACACAACATCGTCCTGTGTGATAGTGCTGTGTAGTCAATCTTATAGGTAATTAAAATATAAAAATAATAAAACAGTGATAAGTGAAAAATTAACCTAAAGGTGCCCAATGTAATTTCATCGATGCAACCATCAAAACTAATAGCTAATTCCAGTAACAAAACACATTTTTGACATTACCAAACCGGTAGTCACACTTCGCGCAGAAACATGTACGAGGAGCAGAGAGCGCGGGTTTGAGCATCACAAAAGAAAAGTGGGCCAGCTGATGTTTGGTGCTCCGATTATCGAGATACCGAAGAGCAATAGGTAGATATCGCCATGTGTTACCATAAAGAAGCAAATAAACATCGGCATCGCTTTGGTAGCCCCAAATCAATGGAGGCCCCTACAGCCAGGGAGGCCCCCTCGGGGAGGAGGCCCCCTGGGAAAAGGAGGCCCCCTTTCGACTTTGCCCCCCCCAGGTAAAATCTGGTGGCGCCGCTCTGACCATATATATATATATTAATATATATATATATATATATATATTATATATATATATATATATATATATATATATATATAGGGGAGGACGGGGCAACACCGGACAGTGGGTAATGCCGGACACCGCCATACAAATAATACCTTGCCTATCACGAATCAGCTGATATTGTTTAAATCATCTTTGGACGCCATGTTCGGCGAGTGACAGTCGCTTTGCACGATCAGCTGCTTAATTCGCTTCATACAGCCCAAAGTTACATTTTCTGGGGCCCTTCTAAGACATTATGATGCTGTCGTCATTGTTGGGGCCAAAGCAACTGTCGTCAACCGTTTTCCTCTGTTAATTTTACATTTCAACCCTTGTAAGCAATGACTCTGATGCCGGACACGTGTCCGACATTACCCCATTACCGTTCGACCAACGATTAATTTTCAGGTAATACTTCCATGTTCCTTTTAAAGATTCTTACCAGCATTCCAATAATTAACACAAGCTTCCTTGTCCTGTTCCGTTCCGTTTCAGATGTTTCGCAACTATATGCGAACAACTGACCGGGCCAAGTGGTCCACAATCGATGAGATGCGCCCTAAAGGCTGTGAAAAGGAGTGAGACCATACGAGATATCTCAAAAAGGCTCGCAAAAGTTTCCACATGCATAAACAATTTTTCAGAGAAAAGGAGGTACGCACGCTCTGTCATTCAGAGTTTAAAATAATTACTAGCAAACGTGTCCGGCATTACCCGCACATTTTTGTCATCAAAAATTTCATTCATTTTTGTCAACAAAATCTGAACAAAAGTCACATTAACTAAAACAATCTAACTGCATGCCATATATAAAGCTGATTTGTTGGCCATCGAATGCTGTCAAAACTATCACCCAGCGGCATGGATGGGCTGAGATATGTGAGGAAATGGCTCTTATGGGGTCGCATTGCCCCACCCTCTCTTATATATATATATAATATATATATATATACTAATATAATATATATATATATATGTATATTAATAATATATATATATATATATTAAAGGTCAAACGAGGTCACGAAGGTCAAATCGGGCCAAATGTCACCATTTTGGGGATTTGACCTCTGTGACGTCACAGGTCAAAAGCAGGTATCACAGGCCAAAAGACACGTTGTCTGAAGTTCCGTTTGGGGATGATCATTGACATTGGCTACCAATTGGCGTTTGAATCGTCCCGATCTGACGGTTTGTTCCGAATCGCTTTGCCGACCTCGATTCCGGCCGCCATTTTGGAATTGAAATCCATATAACTCAAAAGTTTACCTACCGATTTCGATTTTTAAGTCAAACGATCCGCTATTATGTTGCCATAAATGTCGCACAAACACTACCGCCCTGCTCCGCTTAGTTTTCGAGATAATCACGAAAACAAGTAGGGGGCACAAAAGTGCCCCCTCCAATGCGCGTGTTAACAGGGTAGGGTTGAATGGGGATGCTCAGCGAAGAAGACTGCTCGTCAATCGAAAATGCCATTGCTGAGATATTAGCTTCTCAAAAGTGTCGCCACAGGTCGGGTCGGGTCGTGTCGGGTCGTGCCGCTCATATTCAGATTGTTTACCACGGAAGGACGAGATAGCGCTTCGCGAAGCGCTCGTAATCCATCACTTTCTCAAGTCGAAAAAAAAAATGTTCTGCTTCAGGCCAGACGAAACTGGGCGAATCGCTGGAAACAATATCAAAGAATCGCCAAGCACTCGACCACTCCGGACCGTTTTTGTTGTCATTGATCAATCCACACGCCAGGCAGTGTCAGACGGTCTGGGGATTAAAGGGACACTGCCACCTTCCAAAAAGTTCTCAAATGTACGCCGTTTGTGGTGCAATATATGAAGAATTGTGCCCTGAACACGATTTATGACATTTGTTTTCTCACAAAACATGCTTCAATTTCATGAAAAATGCGTTTTATTTTAATATTTGGGCTGATAACGTCATAGAAGGAATTTTGGGAAAAAAAATCAAACCTTCACGCAGCCATAAAGTCATGAGTAGTGTATGGCTAATGTATGGCCAAAGGTTAAAACAAGTCAACGTAATCACTTTTAGTAAAGAGAGACTACGGACATCGGCTTAGAATCCCATTCAAATACATTGGGACTGGGATGTTAACACAGAGTGTCAAATCAAACTCGAATTTCTCTGTTGATTTCGACCTCAGTGTTGTTTTAACTAGACCATACATAATTGCAATGCCAAACAGCCAAAATGGCTATCTCAACTCAAATATAATGTTAAGGAGGTGGCAGTGTCCCTTTAAGGCTGTGTTCTGACCGTGCACATCCCTGCGGCCTGCGGGAATCTCTGGAATTCCCGGCGGGCATCTACTCTACCGCAGTTCGCCAATGTACTTATACATTGATATTCCTGTTAACTTTTTGCTTCGGGAATCACCGGAAAATACTTCTCTTCCGATTCCCTGGAATTCCCGCGGGAATCGACATTCAGAACACGCCCTAAAAGTCGTCCTGTCTGGCCGGTTTGGGTGGGGCCGATGTCCATGCACAGAGTGAACAAGTCTGTGCGATAAGTAATATGGAGCATATTGGATATTGAAGCGTATTTCAGCCACTCACAACCTGCTTTTGACCATTTCTTTTGACGCTTCTTCCTGTGCGCCAAGGTAGCTTTAGTGGGTAAGCTAACTTGTTTGGCTGATTATTTGTTTTATTCCGACTACCAAGTCACCCGTGTAGAGTTTAACAATATTGTAGCCGATACTGCGGACACACATTATCCTGAAATATTTCGTTCAGCGAGCAGAGTGGTTGCCTCCTTCGTCGCTCGGTTTTTCAGTTACACTCTGGGAAAATATATATAGTATTCTTCATGGCTCCGAGTGGAAGATAAGGATATATTTTCCAAGCGTGTGACTTGAAAAACCGAGGCGACGAGGAGCGACGTTTTGTGGAAAACACGCGCGGAAAATTTTCCTTTCTTCCACAAGGGAAACATGAATAATTATATATAGTTAGAGTTGATTCAGTCGCAGTTCAGTTCGTGTACCTTGATTTTTGTCGTCGAAATTCGCGTGACCTTTATCTTGCAGCTCAGAGGGATGCAAATATAACACATTATTTCACTTTATCGGTTGAACGAGCATTAAACATTTTATCTCTGCCATCTCAGAGGAGTGCCAAAGATAACAATATTCCTGCACTGCAACCCCAATGGAAAATCAAAACCTCTACTAGAAAGAGTATCCTTTATCTTTCCCACTCGGAGCCATGAAGAATGCTCTTTATCTCCTATCCTTGCAAAACATGTATCAGCGACGTTCGATTTTTTATAATATCATTCATTAAAAACACGCGTATCTGATTGAGTAAAGTTAGAATATCTCGGTTTTTAGAACGACTAATATAACTATATTTTTATGGGTTCTGTATCAAAATTAAAATGTGCTTAAACATATAGAGGAACTTTCTAAAAGTATTACCTATCAGCTTAATAAACATTTATTATTATAATGGAAATGTGCTGGATTTATTTGCTCGTTGCCGCGAGGTTTATAGCGTGCATATTTCCGTGACACGTTTTTCACGCGTAAAGATACATGCGTACCCAATCAATCAATTTTGCCACCCCTGGCAAAAATCCGTGGCGCCGCCCCTGTCTCCTTGCCCTGCTCCTTCTTCTCCTTCTTGTCTCCTCTCTCCTTCTTTTCCTTCTTGCCTTATCTGTCTGCCTTCTTCACCTTCCTCGGCGTCCCATCTTCACATATTACCCGCTTCTTCTTCCCCTAAAATATTTCAAACTTAATGGATAAGCTTGACCTAATTATTGACCTGAGGTAAATTCTGATGCAGTTTAGCAACAGAAAATTGATATTATCTTTCGACCGTTTTCGGTCGCGTCGCTAACTCTTTTGAGTATCGTGATAGAGACGGTTTGTAGCAAAGGCACGCATTTAAATCCTATAGTCGAAAAGGACCTTCTGTGACCTCAATATTACTTTGACCCCCAAAATAACAGCCAAAATATACTTCTGATATAGCTTGTCTGTATTATCTAACAGCATTTTTCACTTGTCGCTGCCCATCATTGAAAATCTGCGTGGCCCCCAGTGAAAATTCCTTACAGGAGGCCCTGGTATACCCAGGGGGTGACACTACTTGAGCGCCATATAGGACGCCTTATGGGAGCCGAAAAGACTCGTTGTGACGTCACCGGAGGCTGGCGCGGCCGGCGGCCGGCGCTGACGACGTCCTGCACGCCTGCACGGTTGCCGTGTGTGCCGCCACGCCGGCGCATATATGCCCATGGCAGAGGCGTAGCCAGGGAGGGTCCCTAGGTACCCCCTTAGGACATTTGGACCCCTTGGATTGGACAAAAGTTATTTGTTTAAGAATGTCCCGAGGTCCCCTCAGATCCTTGCAAACGCCATCTTAGACCAACCGAGCGCTTTCTCAGATCAGACTACAGGCACTCTCATGTCTGGAAAAGGCCTCTTCTAGACAGGCCCANAAAGAGTTCCAGTTTGCATCTTGATCCCAAGAGCTTGGTCTACAAACTATAAACCATCAAAACTATTACAGTGTGGAGGCAAGACACTTTCATTCTGTGCTGGGGACTGGAGTTCAAATTCCTCAGCAGGCCTTTGTAAAAGTTGTCCCGGCCCCCGCACCTGTACCTATTCCTTGGAACAGGGTGAGGGTTTATTGAGCACCTTTGGTATAGAGAAGATATGGTGCTTGGTTCACACAGGGGTGTAATGCTCTGAAATCATGGTAATACTAGTGCAGGCATCACACGAGCTGCCATATGTCAACTGAAAGTTGTCACAAAAATATGTTAAATCCTCCTGCGCTAGCATTATCTATCATGGTAACACTAGTGCAGGCGTCACAAGCGGACATATGTATTACCAAGATTTGACCTGGCCCTGTGTAAAGGTGGTACAGAATAGGTGCCAATATTGGTTGGAAAGTGCCTACCTACCATTTGACCCTTTGAACAGGGCATTAGCACTTAGCAGGGCCTAGCGTTCAAGGCTGCTTTTTTATTTGTGTTAGTGGTTTGATTCAAAGAGATGTCTTGCTTGACCCACAACCACCAGTGTTTAACAACCACTGTATTTACATTTTGGGGAATAAGTCATTAGTTTGCCTTTAATTAAATGCTTTTAATTAAAATTCACTGTATCACTTTGCCCATTGACATGCTTAAAATTATTAAGTACCATTGGGAATAATACTATGAGTGAAGGTCCATTATTTTGTTTTTCATGTTTCAAAAGTTGTGCTTTCATGCTTTCATTGTATGATGTTCCTTATTTTATTTCATTTCAGCTGTAATAATTGGAGATATATCTGCGCTTCAGTTTGTCAGCATCATATACTTTACCAAAATAGCATGAGAAGTCCAGTATTTTGACATTGCAAGAGAATGGAGATTGGACCTTAAACTCTTTACCCAACCCAGGTGTTCATGCATGATGAGCCAGATGAGGCATACAGGGAATGGGAAGACAGGTATTGAAGCAAGTCCAGGAATAGGTGGCATCATATGTCAAAGCCCAATATACAACATTTAGTGCTATTTTCCCATGTCCTGGAGTTGACTGCACTTGCATCCCTCTGCCTGTGACAGGCACTGACATAAGTGTTTGTCCACAGGATTTTGTCCATGTAGTCCATGACAAATCTGACTCTTCTCTGCAGCAACATATTTGATGTGTTCAGAAGATGACAATGCCTTCCATGTGTCTGCAGCAGTGTGAAGCCAATCAAGGTCAGTGTTTCCCGCTTTTGACGGGAGTTGCAGGAAAGCCTCACCAGATCATGGTGCTGGATGGCACTGCAGCTGCATAACTATATAGGGGCATAGCCTCATGGGGCGTATTGTAGTGGCAGTCACCTCAGCAGGCTTCCAGACATGGAGCAAAGGTGCTCTGTGGTATGTAGATGTTTAGTAAGGGTACAATGTTTTGTGTACAATATACAATGTCTTGTCAGTTTGTCATGACTGCAAAGTTCTATGTGAAATACTTCATGACATGTTAGTGTTCCTAGAATTTGTAGAAGTCATAGTCTTTGTCTGCCATTATCGCCGGGAATTTATGTCGCAGTCTAAACTTGTCATATAATCGTTGGAATGGTATGAGCTAGTCTACAAGATGGTACTGTTAGACTTCAAATTTAACAAAGCAAATAGGGGGGAAAATGGAAGTGACGCCTAGTACATCGAAATTATAACTTGTGTCTTGTTGCCAGTTGCCATCAAAATGTTATGAGCGATCAATTATCTTTCAACTTAAGAAATAAAATTAGTGTGATTCTATCTATAAAGTCAATGTTTTAACCCTCTCCCGATGGGGGGGCCTGACAGCCCCCTCCCCTAGGGTTTGTCTTGAATTACTTTTTCACATGCGGCGCATCCCATTGAAATTAACATTAGCTGAGTTTACAACAATCATACGCATGCTGTCAAAATATCATTGAAATTGGTTGAGTAGTTTGGGAGATAATGACGCTTTAGTGACGTCATGTTGGTTTTGCTTTTGCAGCTAATTGTACACAGAATGCGTTTAAGATGGAAATTAAATTTTATTTAAAATGGCAACCTCGGATTTTCGATTTTTCATCCCCTAAATAATGAAAAATAAAATCTGAAAATCACTACAAAATAAAAATGTTTAACAATGTTTAACCTGTAATATATATATGAGAGGACTGAGTATTGGCAATACCCAAATCAAATTTCAAATCAATGTATCTATTCTTGACTGAGTGATGGCTCCTTAAGTTTAAGAAACTCGTGACATCATTTTTCAAATCACCTTTTTTACTTTTTTGACAGATATGAATAAATAAATAAATTTCGTGTATTTCTGAGACAAAACTGGTCTAGGTAGTAGAAACTTAAAACATGCATTTTATACATTTATCCAGTTCTAATTTTGAGGTTTTCTGGATAGCATCGCTATTTTGGACGTGGTCGAGTTTAAAGACATAAAAGAAAAGAGTGCAAACAAAAGAGCCTCCAGGGCCCATACGAGGTTCCACATATCCCCCAATCCCATCAAGGTCTCACCCTTCCAGTCCACCCCATCTGCCTAAAACAAGGTCTAATTCCACGAGTACTTTATGAACTAATCCCTTCTTCTGTATAGTATTATCTAATCTAATTTTGAAGGAGGCAAGCTGACACTGCAGTAGCGACATTCCCCCCGGTAGCTTATTCCAATGTCCTTACCAACCCTCTGCTGAAAAATTTGACTGTCGAAGCCTAGTTCTACTTTGTTCATTACGAGTTTATGCTGATACCTCTACTACGATTTTCCCCACTGAATTCAACATTCCTTTAATATCCAGAATGCTGACCATTCCAAAATTTGGAATACTTTCATAAGATCTCCTCTTACCTCATATACTAAGTGAAAACATACCCAATTTCTTTAATCTTTCTTCATTAAGGCATACTATAAGACAATTTACCATTTTTTGTTCCCTTTTCTGAACTCTTTCTAACAACCAGCAATCTTTTCTCAATGTTGAGACCAGGCTTGCACGCAAATACTCTTAGATGTGGGTCTAACATATGACAATACAGTTTAGTTATTTACCTCTTCACTTTTGTAGGTAAACATTTCTGATTAATACCCCCGCATTCTTAAGCGCCTTTTTCCTAGATTCTACGACCTTGATCCGACGATGATTAGTCTTGCTGTTTACCACGACCCCTAAATCTCTTTCCTTTTTTCAATCTTGCTCTAGTTTTCTGCCCACCCATTTCAATACTCGTGTTTACTTGCTAACTGTCCCAGCGTGCATGATCTTACATTTGCTCAAATTGAATTTCATCTGCCATGCTTCAGGACCACTCAACTAGCTTGTCCAGGTCTGCTTGAAAAACTCCTGAATCATGTCTTTCCTCTAATAATCTGACAACTTTTAGATCATCTGCAAATTTCAATACTTTAAAAAAAATTTGCTGTCTAAACTCTTCTCAATTGTATTCACATCTAATTTAAAAAGCAAACGGGCCCAGGACTGAGCCCTGTTGGAACTCCACTGAAGAACCTCCTTCCATTGTGATTTGCACCATTTTAATATAACCCTTTGCGGCGTCCTGATAGCCACGAACTCTATCCCAATCCAGAACTTGCCCCCGATTCCATGAATTTAAGCTGGCACCCCTAGTCTTTTATGGGGGACTTGTCAAAGCTTTACTGAAATCAAGGAAAAGATACATCTAGCTGATTTCCCTGACAAAGCTCTCTGTTACACATCCAAGAAGTCCAGAAGATTAGTCAAACAAGAACGGTCCTTCCTAAAGCCATTGGCTGAGTATCATTGATGAGCTCGTTTTGCTCCAAGAATTCAACAATCTTATCTTTGATGATTGATTGCAGACTTTGCAGACTAATGAGGTCAGACTAACCGGTCTGTAGTTTTCTTCTTTACTTTATCTCCCTTTTTATGAATAGGAACAACATTTGCTCTTTTCCAATCAAGTGGAATTTCAGTCTCTGAGAGTTTGATTTTGAAAATATTATACCTAATGGAACTGAACAACTCTCTTTCAGCTTCCCTTAAAAACCTAGCATGGAATTTCATCAGGCCCTTCTGCCTTGTTTGGTCTTACTTTCTTTAGATATTCCAGAACAAGTTCACTAGTTAGAGTTGAGCTCACACTATTTTTGTATGCTATTTTTTATGAAAAATAAGTTATTTACCAAACTGCTTTTGATTGAATAAAGATAGAGATATGATAAACGCCATTATACCTTTATCTTTAAGACACGTTAAATGACATTTCAAATAACCTTTTTCTAGTATTTCTTTACCTGACCTGAGGTCACGTCAATTGTTGACATCCCATGTCGTCGGGAACTTATGACTCAATATATGCTTTCTATATATTATTGGAATGGTAATGAGCTACTCTACAAGTCGGTACTGTTAGTTTTTTTAACTTTGTGACTTTTACAGATACAACTTAGAGTTTTCTTTGGTGACCCCTAGAACATCGAAATTATTACTTTTGATCATCAAAATGTATTAAGCGATTAATTATCTTCCAACTTAAGAGATACAAATCATGTGGTTCTGCCTATAAATGAGTAAAGTATATTTAGATGTCAATTTTTGATAACAACTATGCTATATTTTGTTCAAATGAAATGTGACGAATTTTTAGTTAAATCCACATTAATTGTATTTCTTTAGTTGAAAGATATTGATCGTTTTTACATTTCGATGGTCAAAGTTATAATTTCGATGTTCTACGGGTTAACCCGCCATTGGCTGGGGAGGGGGTGAAAAACGACGTAATTTCGCAATAGTTAAAAAATTGACAGTCCTATCAACGCGAACTTTCAGGTACCTTCTTCTACATCAATTTGACGTCTTGTGTGCACAAATTTACAAAAATATATAAAGAATAGAGTTATGTCAAATTTTATGACGTAACTACACATCAGTTTGACGCAAAAATCCGTTATTCTTTAACAGGCCGTACAAATATTATTTATAAAGCAAAATGCAATACAAATCGTCAATAAAAAATGGCTGTCTCGGATTTGTTAAAATTTTGGTTTTGGCTCATTACAAAAATGATAAAATTACCTCTAAACCAGCATTTTGTATTGTTAAAAAATAAATGGAATATATGCATAAGAACCACACATGGAAAATACCCAAATCAAATCTAAAGACAATATTTAAATTGTTTAATGACTAGGTAAGTATGAGTATCTCATGACGTCAGTTTCTTGTTTGCGTTTATTGACCAGATAGAGATGAATGAATGTCACTACTGTATTTCTGAGATAAGACTGGTATTGAAACATGCCTCCGACTTGTAGAGTATCTCATTACCATTCCAATGATATATAGCAAGTAGAAGATTCCAGGACAGATCGACATGCGAAAACTCCAAAATAACACCCTCCATCTCCAATTTCGATAAAACTCCTTTACAGGGGTTATCTGGGGCGCTGATTCGCGCTATGCGAGTTTCAGCTTGATTGGAGCTACGGCTGTCGAGTTATAGCCTCCGGCATTTTCGTGAAGGCACCTTGCATGACTTTAGCCAATTAGCCAATAACTCCACACAAATCATCCAATTCCTAGAAAACCATACATTTTCTGAATGGCAAATGAAGTAGGGAACATCATTCCAGACACAGAGTGGACTGATTAAATGACCTTTGACCTCTGGTGACCGATATCCTTTAAACGAGCGCAGTGAAAATAATGTTGTTTTATATTTGTATAGAATTATTTGGTAGCTGTCTTTTTCACAGGATAAAAATTGGAGATAGGTGTTTTCTATAAATATACTTTAATTGCTCAAAATATAACTCGTTTTTCTCTATTCACCAACACAAAATGAATAATTTGTCCCATGATGGCACTGAATGCGGGCTGATGTGTCACGCGTTAGGTTTTAAGCTGCAATTATAAGCCACTTTCGAAAGATTAATTAGAGTTGAAATTATTGATTTAACAGGTACAATGTTGCTCAGTGACCTCTGCAAGGTCAGCTGAGGTCATCTGAGGTTCACCAGGCGACATTTTACCACAAAAACTCTTAATATAATGTAATAGAGACCGTTGAAAATTTTACCACTGTGTTTGTTTCGTCGATTCTCGTCGCTTAGATATAACAACATGACCTACCTAAGTCACCAAATTGACCTTGCGAACAAAGGTCAAACTTTGAAGTTTGACGTAAAAAGGTCACCCTAACATTTTTCGGAGCGCCTTGACGAGACGACACGATGGTGTTATAAAATATATTCTCTATTGTTTTATCTCGAAGCGTTATCACGAACATGTTGAAGTTGTTCGTTGTGCTTAGTAAAAAACAGTTTTTCGTCATAACTTTTTATTAAATAAACATATAACAAAACTGTTAACACTATCGTGTTTGTCTTGTCAAGCGCTTCGAAATATGTAACTAAGACCTGGGCTAAGATCAAACTCAAAATGACCTTTGACCTTTGAAAAATCCAAATTACCTGCGGTAATTGGTAACCCAGGTAGGTCCCGCTGATTATCGGGGCGACACGAATCGACGATACAAACACAGTGGTGTAACTTTCACGTCTCTATTTATATTATATTAGGAGTTTGTGGTACAATGTCGCTGGTGATCTCAGATGACCTCAGCTGACCTTGCAGGGGTCACTGTGCAACAATTCCACCTGGTAAATAAGCTCAACTTAACGTCTAAGTGACTTATATTGCAACCTGAAACCTTCGTGTGACACAAAAGCCGCATTCAATGGCATCATGGGACAAATTAATCATTTTGTGTTGGTGAAAAGATAAATACGAGCTAATTTGAGCAATTAAAAAGTACATTTATAGAAAACATCTATCTCCAATTTGTATACTGTGCAAAGACCGCTTACCAAAGAATATTATACAAATATAAAAAAACATTATTTTCACTGCGCTCGTTTGAAGGTCATTTTAGGTCACCAGAGGTCAAAGGTTATTTAATCAGAATCAACATAAAAAACTGTGCCTGGAATGTTCCTTACTTTATTGCCATTCATAAAATGTATCGTTTTCTAGGAATTGGATAATTTGTTGTGGAGTTATTGACTAATTGGTTGAGTCATGCAAGGTGCCCTCACGAAAATGCCGGAGGCTATAACTCGGCAACCGTAGCTTTAATCTAGCTAAACTTTGCACAGCGCATTCAGCGCCCCACGATAATCCTATAACGGACTTTTATCGAAATATGAGTTGTAGGGTGTTACCCCTTGTCGATTCTGCCTGGAAATGCCCTACGTACAAAGTCACGAAGATTATGGGACTGTCAAAAAAAATTGAAAAAAATCATTGAAAAGGTCATATTACATGTCGTGTCGTTTCTTGGTCGAGACAGTACCATGGCGTTTTGCCATTATCTCACTTGATTCATTCAAAAGTTATTGGTGATAACTTATTATTCATAAAAATAACACAAAATTGCCAAATTTAACGAATTTATCAATAGAATAGCAATAATTGTATTTATAAAGTTGAAAGACAGTTGATTGCTCATTACATTTTTTGGCCGAAAGTTATAATTTTGAAGTTTTGATTTCGATGTTTCGATTCGATGTCACCTAAAAAGTTTCAAATTTTAAAATGACAACCTCGAAAATCATGAAAAATCGGAAATACAACGTTGCCATCTTTTAAGTAGCTCACTACCATTGCAACGATATATGACAAATTTATATTGCGTCATATGTCCCGGTGATAATGGCGGACAAAGATTGACCTGCACTGTGACCTTGCAAAAATGCCTGAAGCAATATATTCTGAACCACTGCTTGGATTGTCGTAAAACTTTCACAGCTCTTTTTAACTCTCAAGATAACGATATATACCAATTTGTGTCCAAATTGGTGACATGAGGGTATCGTTTTTTTCTCTCGATTTATCGTTTAATGCCCCAACACGGTATTGGACATCACTTATTTGTCTGCCAAGTGGTTGTTACGATTGCCAATAACCACAGTGAATTTTAATTGTGGCGCCCAATAGTCCCAAATCATAAGCATTATTTAAGCCAACTGAAAATGCAGTTTGTGCATTTCGTGTACATTTGTGTTTCCCTCCAGGCTCGCAGTGAAAGAGGTTTAACATTCATTTATTTCCTTATTGTCATTGATTTTTATTTGTTTAGTGTATGCTTTATGAACAAGTCATTTACTTGATCTACAATGCGCTTTGTTGAAAGCTTTGTGAAATGTCCTGCATTTTATGGGTGGCAAAAGAGTAGATCTGTGGTCGGTATGTTCTACTCGAATTGCACTCTGTGACAATCTATGGGGGATGAATGCGTCCATTTGTTTTCAGATGCTGGATCTCCTCCAGCGATGCCGCCGCCGACCTACCTGCTGTGGTTCTCGAACGAGCTGGTTGAATTCCGAGAGCCGGAGTTGCGTTCTGTGCTCTCCATGCTAGACGTGGAGTGCTGCTGGACGCCGCAGACAACAGACGAGCCGTTCATGGAGGTTCAGTTCGCCTGCGAGGCGGACGCGTGTGCCGTGGCCCGGCGCATTGTGACCGTCAAAGCCTGCCTGGAGCTATGGGGTGCGGCCGACACTGAGGAAGAGCTGCTCAGCCAGCTGCGGCGCCGTCTGGAGGACCATCCGGAGACGATGGCGGCGCACCTGGCCGCCGACACATACCGCATCAATGTGGACGCCTTCAGCAAGAACCTGACGTACGACAACAAGATAGCGCGCATCGACGCGATCACGGATGTGCTGCCGATCGCCGGCTCCGTCCGGCTTCGGGAGCCGGCGCTACGTCTGCAGGTCATCGAGTACTACGGGCCGGACTGCAACCGCGCGCCGCCGCAGCCGTTCCGGCTCCTGTTCGGCCGCGTGGTGTGCGACGGTCCTCGTGCCGCCATCACCCAACACTCGCTGAAGCGCCGCACCTACATCGGCAACACGAGCATGGACCCGGAGCTGGCGCTCATCATGGCCAACATGGCGTGTGTGCGGCCCGGCCGGCTCGTGCTGGACCCGTTCGTCGGCTCTGGGTCGCTATTGGTGGCGGCCGCTTACTTCGGCGGACACGTGATCGGTGCCGACATTGACCTGGCCACGGTGCACGCGCGCACGCGGCCATCGCGGGTGCAGGAGCGCGGTCGGCCGCGCGGCGCGCAGGAGAGCATCGCGGCCAACCTGCGCCAATACGGCCTGCAGGCGCGCCTGGTGGACGTGCTGGTGGCGGACGCGGCGCGGCCGGCCGTCTGGCGGCACGGCTTCACGGTGGATGCCATCGTCACCGACCCGCCGTACGGCATCCGAGAGGTGAGTCAGGTCGGCTACTGCCCCGGCGCGCTGTTCGGAGATCTGCTGCAGCTGGCGGCGGACCGACTGCCGCTCGGTGGCCGGCTGGCGTTCTGGCTGCCGGTGGTGCGCGCCGAGTACGCCGTCGACCAGCTGCCGCGCCACAACTGTCTCCGACTGGTGGCCAACAGCGAGCAGGTGCTGACGGCCCGCGTTAGCCGCCGCCTCATCACCATGGAGAAGTGCCGCGAGCCGACCGAGACGGAGCGGGGCAGCTCCGGCGCCACCGGTTCACCCCAGCATAGACAGGTTCCAGGAGCGCTACTTCAGCCCACGGGCCGCGCAGGCGGAGCGGGGGGCGGGCGTGCCGGTGGGTAGAGTGAACGGTACGGCGGGAGGACGGGACCGGACGCCCGACTCTGGTCACTGTGATGTGGAGAACCGGAGCTGGGACGATGAACAGTGGACGTGGTAGTTGGGGATGCTGGTGCGGCAGGTGAACGCTGTGGACTGTGATACTGCTGCGAAAAGGCCAGATTTGTCCAGTGTTGTATGAGAGCTGCATATCTCCACCTGTTGAATGCTTGTTTTCTGGTGAATACCCATCGTATGTGTTTAACTGATCTTGCAGAATTATCATGCAGCCTGTGAACATTGTCATGCAAATTATTTCATTCGTATTATGATACAATGGTGCAAAAGTACCAGTTTGCGGATACTTTGACGGAAATTAACACAATGTTGTATTACATTTCACTGTAGTGATGATGAGTTTCGGAGGCATGACCTTTGTTACGGGTATTACAGCGTCTGTTTGTGTGTGATAACTCTCTAGGAAATGACGTTTTGTACCTTGTATTTTACATTGTTTGTCGAGACTTGACACACAGGTAAACCTCGTATTTTGGCTATGAGCGATATTTTTATCTTCTTGAAACCTCAAAAGATATATAAATTTGTGAACGAAGAAACAAAGATGTTTTATCCCTACTTCTGTCCTTACTCCGCAAGATTGGAGCTATTCAGCACTGTTCAAGTGTTCACTCACCGACTAGCTACATTGAACCCTTACAATTGTAAATGATATATGCTGGCTATGGCGTCGTCCATCGTCTCCACGCAAAGAGCGGAAAGCTCAGACTCAGGGTTTGGTCACTAGGTGGCGGTCAGACCGTGAGTGGCTCAGACGCCCCACCGAAAGTGTGCTAGTAGGCTATGAGCGGAGTATGTATACTAGGCGGGTAAGCGCTCCGTCGGAGTACATCTGCTATTCCTTGCTCGCCTGACAACACCTGCTTATGCCCTATGCAGCTGAACACTATATTTGGAGTGTTGTCACGCAGGGCTGCGGAGTCGATCAGTCTGCAAGTGACTCCGACTCCGACCCTCCGGAGTCGACTCGACTCCGACTCCGGGATCGACTCCGACCTTTGACCCGCGCCTCGGTGCCCCTATAAAACAACATCGCCCGAATAAGGGGGTCAAAACAACCCCACTAACTCAAAAACGAAAGAGCTCGGAAAGAACGCGAAAAGGGTGTCGAAAAGCTCTCAAAAAGGCCAAATCTTGAGCCATTTCGGTATTTTTTGGGGGGTCAACGATGTGGTTACCAGAGGTAAAAGTTTGTCGCAAAAATGCAGTGGAGACGTTTATTTGTTCGTAACTGATCATAACAAAAAGCAAAAACAAAACTCCTTATAAAAAAGATCAAGAGTTACTCAAATCTCAATACTCATGCTCTGGAAGCCATATGTCAGTCAAAATTGGTGATATTGTTATGAAATTTGGTCTGGAAATAATCAATTTGTAGTTCTCTAATATATAATATTTTTGTGTACCTTTGCAAAATCAATTTTGTCGTCATTTTTCCAAAACAATCGTTTAAAAATGGGCTAGAAAACATATGAAACAAACAGAGATATCAATTTTGTAGCTCTAACCATTTGCTCAAAATACTTAATGTGTACAATCTATTGAAGTTAAGCTGATTTTTTATCGAACTCGTATGCAGCGACGTCACTAAATTCGCTATAGATCGATTTTTTCGACAAATTGCTTCATTTATGCACAAAAGACGTCACATTGATGTAGATAGAGCTGTTGGCTTTTGAGTTATTACGAAAGTTCGTCAGAGGGGCGTTCCCCCCTAACCTCAGTCAATGGCGGGTCAAATTAGCTACAATCTTCAAACAGGATACCTTCTTCCATGGGCAGTTACTTTTCGTGCCTATTGACAAAAGCTTCAGCTAATTAAAGGTCGGAGTCGATCTCGGAGTCGACTCCGGAGGGTCGGAGTCGGAGTCACCTGGAAACTGATCGACTCCGCAGCCCTGTTTGATACTCTGAATTTGTAGATGATACAAACTGGGTTCTAATTAGCTTACTGTAGTTGTAGTACATACCTCATTATGTATAATCCTTGTATAACAACAGAATCGAAGCAAGCCAACTTGAAGGGTCATTGACTTTTTGGTCATCGCCACCGGAGATCCACTACAAATCCTATGAAATGCACTTGAAGAGTAACTTGCCCATACGCTACCAATAACAGACAGCCGGAGTCGGCAAAATTTTACCGACTCCGACTCCGCTCCGACTCCGCAGCCATGGTTGTCAGTACAATGATCATTGATCACCAGTTCATATTATTTTTTATCAGTCAGCTTGGCGATAATATAACTACATAAATTATGAAAATAATGCCTCAATGAAACATCGTTAAGTGTGCAAACAGTTAAACCTTTGGCGGACTGAATTGCTAAATTGGGTATATTCTGTCTCTCAACCAGTGACCACCGGCTAACTCGGCCACTGGGCCTCTCCTCGCATTTCCCGCCTCCCAGACTGGGGGTGTTTTGGAACACCCCCCTCTAATCGGCGTCCTTTAGCAGTAACCAAATACCAACACAAACAAAAAAAAAAAACTTGTTTGGCACCGTAATCCAAAATCATTCGAAATTACTTTAATAACCCTTTTTTTTTTGCTCACGTGCAAACTCCAGGTTACCAGAGGTCAATCGAGGGTCAAATTTTTAAGTCTTTAGGACATCGCTCCAGACCTGCAACATCGCGAAACTAGGCTATCTAGAAACAAACGGTCAAAATCAATCGCAAACCATTGAAATTTCAATCGACCTAGTCGTTCTCAAATTTGACCTCAGGTCAAAAGTTTTGGCTCTAGAGGTCGTTCAAGTAAAAAATGATCTTTTTTGCTTACAAAAAAAAAAAAAATGCAAATAACTTCTTGCCTATTAAAGATAACGCAATACTGTTTACCCCATCGTGTTTGTCTCGTCAAGGTGCATTCAAATTTGTTATTTTTACCATGTTAGGTCAACTTGAAAAAAAATTACCTCAGGTCAAGGTCAGGTGGTGACCCAAGTAGGTCATGTTGGATATTATGAGACGTGTCTCAACGAGATAAACACATTGGTGGAAGTTGNAAAAAGATACGGTGATTCGAGCTTTCAACCCCTACACAATTTATAACATAAGTTTGTTTACTATTTTCTGTGAAATGACGTAACATCGCACCGTATGTGAGAGGATCTCAATAAACTTGCACCTCTTCCAACAATCTGCACCTCCACCGTCTCTTAGATCCCAGAACTCTAGTCAGCCGACCCTCTCCCTGCTCAGCGTTTCGTTTATCAGACGTGACCTCTGACCTTTATGTCAACCGATAGCTGTTTGCCTCACAAACAGACAGTGCTCTGCCCGTTTGTTGAGGCGAACAGCTATGGTTGACACTGGGGTCTTTACTATCATCGCTACTTACAATGAATAACCTCTACCCTAGAGGCCGCAAAATCCGGTTTACTACGCGTGGCTACTTGCCAGCGTTACGCTTACTACCCTACCTCAGGGGCGGTCTCAGGTCGAGTTGCTTCAGCTGCTACGTAAGTTTTAAGAAAATCGCGTTTTCGAAAATTGTGTGTTTATTTGAATGCGTAGAATCTGTGAAATGATGAAAGTTGCCTATCTGGAGGACGGAGATGTTACTGCATAGAGTTTCAGGGATATCTATTGTATTAAGAAACGCTGCTAAGTTTTAGCCATCTCCAGTAGTACCTACCATTACTTTTGCAGTGACCTGTACCAAGAATCGTCATTATTGTGTTAGTCCTTAATATTTCTCAAACTATGTTCAATTCACTTCTTGATCTTAAGTTCAAGAAGTCATTAATATACAAGGTCTAGAGATCGAGGGACACTCATTGTATCGTTGAACTTTAAAATTATTGAGAATGTTTCATGAGAAGTCTTAAATATCAGCGCGTCTGCATCAGCCATTCAGGTCTGTCATTCATTCAGGTCTGTCGAACGGGTCTTTTCGAGAGAATGCCACCCGAACGAAGGAGATAAATAAAAGATTCTACTACGACGAAAAATGCATAGGGGAGAGTGCCCATATTGCGCCCCCTTAAGCGAAAACACGTCCTGTGCTTAGCTTATACGTCGTATGAAATATAAATGCAAAGCTTCAGTACGCGAATCCGGACATATTTCTAGCAAAAATAAACTTATCATTTAACAATCGGATCACTTTTAATGATAGCTGTAGGATTTTTTCGACAGACCCCTTTACAAAAGGCGGCATATAGCGCACATTCGTGGGCCCTAATTGCACCATGACGAGGCGCATTTAGGGATGAACCTATTTTCCAATGATATTTTACATTGTTGTTCGACTTTGCAAATATACGAAATTGAAACCGTTCAATTCACATTGTGTGTGTAAGTTATGTTTGAACGAAGTTCCCGTCCCTTAGATTTATGTGCGAAAAAGTTGTTTAAGGGCCGTCCACAGGGTCGAATACCATGAGGTTATTAACCACCGGGTCAAATACCACAGGGCCTTAAATTGCGCCATGGACGCCAAAGTGTATGTGCCCTGGGCGCAATATGTATGGGGCGCGATTCGAATTACTGCAAGTCGGGAAAACACAAACTATGGCGCGACTGTTTAGGTTTTGAATCTGGCTTTTTGCTCAAAAGGGATTACAAATGAATTGCTAATCCTAATTCAAACCACTTCAGCTTCTCCTTCTTTCACAATAAAAACATAACCAGTACAGTAAACATATGCAGTTTCCAGATAAGAAAAACCACAACATTTTTCGAAAAAAATGACTTCCTGGACAGCGACAACTGACCTTTGCTTGGCGACAGCAGACCGGAAAATAATGAGTTAGTGATGGTGATTAATAATATGCACTAAAAATAATAAGGGCAGATATTTTTCGAGATATTGACATGGGCGGATTTAGGAAACCTGGCGCAGTTTGGGCACTCTCCCCTACAAATTAAAAAAGACACAAAACTCGTCCTAACATCACTGGCGGATCCAGAAAGTGTTATTTTGACAGTTTGGGGGGGCCAAATCCCAAAAATTATCGCATAATTCTGAAAAACTTCATCGGATTCTTCGCTGCTTATGGCATCAATTAACTGATTTAAAACAAGCTTTCTCTTAGTAAAAGTTTGCTCTAGTTACTTACAAACTCAGGAAATGTGTCAAATTTGCGCCAATTTTGGGTGGTTTGGGGGGGCCATGACCCCTTTGCCCCCCCCCCTGGATCCGCCCTTGCCTAACATAAGAATACGAGGTAAAGCCTTAGCATCACAACGATAGCATCGATAGCTCATTGTGTCGAAACTCTAATCGTCATCAACTTCATAACACGCAAATCGCAATCAACAAAACAATACAGTCAAGTGAGTACATTGACAAGTAGGTATAGCGAGGGCACTCGCACATGAAAAATAGGCATAATCAAAATTGCATTATTCATGCTTACCATAGTCAATGATAAATCTGCGGAACGTTCATCAACAACGTTCATCAACTGCAACATGATCGAGATCATTGTTTGAGAAACTGGTTCGGATGTCCAGCGAGATCAACCAACGCCAGAAGCACGGTGAGGTTAAGACCTGGCTGGCATTTGAGGTAGACACCACCATATCAGCAGTTGTTGGATCCAAGAATCAGACATGTAGGCAAGTTATAGCCTCCGGCGTTTTCGTGAGGTCACCTTGCATGACTTACCCTATCAGCCAATAACTCCACGATAAATTATCCGATTCCTATAAACCCATATATTTTATGAATGGCAATGAAGTGAGGAACATCATCTCAGGCCCAGTTTGTATTTGTGTGTGGATTCTGACCAAATGACCCGTGACCTCTGGTGACCTAACCTGACCTTGACACAAGTGCAGAGATAAAAAAATGTTATAATATAATTTGGTAAAAATATTTATGTGACAAATGTAAAACGAGTGAAAGGAAATCCTTATTTCTATCTAATAATCAATGTTTTTTAACTTATTTTTTCCGTTTTTTAGCTTAAAATAAGTTTAAAAACATGAATTATTAGATAAAAATAAGGCCTTCCTTTCACACGTTTTACATACTTTGGTAAGATACATAGGATAGGTCATAGATCAACAATTGGTATAAATGTACTTTTTTAATTGCTCAAAATAACGCCTTTTTCTCTTTTCACCAACGAAAAATGATTAACTCTCGCCCGACGGGAGCTTTTTTCACCTTCGCCCTACGAGGGGGGCTGACAGGCTGACAGGCCTGTTAACCTCAAACCAAGCAAACATAGAGTAACGCAGTAAGAACCAGCATGTTGCTTGTCATGTGAGGAATCTAACGGTATGCAGTTTTTCGAACTTATAAGCCCGATGAGCCGTGACCTTTAACTTGTTTCGCAAGGTCATGTCAGGCGCAAATGGCGTCCCGAAGTAGGTATCAATCCTTGTAACTTGTGCAGTTTCCGAGTGCTGTTGTTCAGATGCATATCCACAGGTGTGTACTGGTGACAGTTATGGTTTCCACTGAGATTGTGACCTCCAATGACCTCAGATGATTTGTTTTGCTTCTGACAGTTTCAAGGACATTTGGTGATGCTGATTACAAATATATGATCAATTTTACATAAATATATGTAACACTGGGATCATGTGCTTCTACAGGTCAACCGAGTAAAGCATAATAAGTTGTTCATTCACGATTTAAGCTCGATTAGTGTTAAATTTGTACATAATTACGATTTAATGACATCCGGGTCAATGACTTGACCTCAGAGGTCACCTAATAACCCAGGACCTTAAAATCGAGCGTCAATGGCTTCCTCTCGGCACAAGCAACACGTTTGTTTTTTAATTGAAGCTCTAGCTCAATTAGGGGGCGAAATGTCATGGGGTTCGTACCCCCTACCCGGTCACGCATTGACCGGGTAGGTCTTAATCCTCGCCCTACCCGGGCGAGGATTAAGCGTTAGCTTACAACGGTAATCTGCTTAGAAGCCACTCAGTAACAATCGAGCAAGCGAAAGTTTGTCATCCACTTAGAAACCAATCCATTAGTTGTTTGCTGTCACTGATTAGAAAAGTATTTCAGAAATTGATTGAAAGATAGTTAATAATAGATGGGCTAGTGTAAACCCAAAAACCACACATTCGCCCGCAAAGGTATTAGGCAACATTTCCCCGCATAGGCAACATTGCGCTATCGAGAGCACTTGTATGATATTTTACCAATTTGCTATGTCCTCAAGTCATGGCAGCGCTCGACATCTAGATAATAAGTGTGCTTAGCAGGGTCAGACAGCACCCAAAAATACAATAAAAAGATAAAAGAAATAAGCTTCCAATAAATAACAGAGGGGGGGGTCAGGACAGGTCTCGCAAATCATTGCAAATGCCCGTTAACCCGCGCCCCTCGGGGGGGGGGTTGAGCACTCCCCCCCCTCCCTGCGGTTTATCGAGATAACGAAAAACGGCGGCGCTACCATATTTGGCATAACTTATCATCGATCCTTTCCGCACATTTGGCAAAAATTCAAATTTCGTGTCGGATTAGGTCAGGTCACCAGGTCAGATCAAATGACCCCCGACTCCCAAAAAGTTTGCGGTCGTGCCATGACCAAAGTTTCTAAGGAATCGATATCAATCTTTTAGAACTGCATTAAGTTATCAGTATCTACAAAATGTTTATACGGGATTTTTTTATATCGGTGACCTGAGGTCGGGTAACTTGTGTGACCTCCCCATTATAAGTCCATGGAGAAATATTAAAATGCTTTCTTTTGCAAGGATATCAGTTCATTTCCTTTTGGATAATGTTATCATATAATATTATGTATGATCCAAGTGCAGGTTTTGTTCAGTGACCCAATGACCAATACATCTAAGGCCATCTGAGGTCACCAACACCTTTTCGTCAATATCTCTGGACATAATGCAGATAGAGAAGTGCAACTTTCACAAATGTGTTTGTCTCGTCGAGACACGTCTCCTAATATGCAACATGACCTACTTGGGTCACCACTTGACCTTCACCTGAGGCATATTTTTTTAAGTTGACCTAACATGGTAAAAGTTAGCCAATTTAACAGCGCCTTGACGAGACAAACACGATGGCGTAAACTGTATTGCGTCATCTTTATTAGGTAACTAGTTATTTGCGAAAATGTCGTTTGCCAAAAACAAACATTATTGAATTTAATGACATCTAGAACCTAAACTATTGACCTGAGGTTAAATTTGAGAACAACTAGGTCGAGCACAAATTGCAATGGCTGGCGATTGTTATTTGACCGTTTGTTTATAGAAAGCATAGTTCCCGAGATATTTGGGGGTTTCTGGAGCGATGTCCTGAAACTGGAAAATTTGAGCTTCGATGTCCTCTGGTGACCTGAATTTTGATGTGAGCGAAAATAAATCTGAAATACTTTCGAAATTATTTTTGTTGACTGTTCGAACAGCATTTTGTATACGTGCCATAGGAGCCGAGTTCGAAGGGGGTGTTCAAACACCCTTCAGTAGGGCGCGGGAACTGCAGAGGCCCAGTGGGGCGCGGGTTAATATCATGAACTGTACAGCTGTACCTCTACAATAGTAAGAAGTTCAAAATTTAAAAAGATCGCCGAAAACCCGTCACGTGTATCACTGTCATAAATACATCATTAAATCTCGCCTAAATACAAATTAATGGAAACAGTAGTTATACATAACCCAAACGAGTTGCATTTTAACGGCCAGCGACACGTTCCCTCAATAAACCGGTCCAGTGGGACAGAGCCGGCCAGTTCGTCTACATTTCGTGCGGCACGCGGCACGCCACAGCAGGCGCGGCCCGGTGCCCGACCTGTGTGTGAGAGTCCACCAGTGGCCGCCCTCCCCTCCGGTAAATAATAAATCGATGGCTGCCCTGCCCGAGTCACGTGTCAGCAGTCGGCGATCCGCTGCATAGCAACCGGGGTGCCATGCGGCGGCCGTGGATGACTAAGCAACGGCGGCCGTTGCTTGGCGGGATGACTGGACAGATCAACATAGACGAAGGCGACCAGCCTGCAGTGGGCAGTGCAGCCGCCGACCGACAACATGGCAATAGCCGACGGCGGTACCCGGCACAGGACCGGGTACCCCGTACAGGACAGGACAGCAATAATCTAAGCCCTATAGCAGGGCTTAGGTTAACGCTGTGTCCACAGCAGACGCTGAGGACGAGACAGATGCAGGGAACATTCTCCGATTAGAGGCGTCAAAACAGCAGTCGATTTCGTCACAAACGCGCCTGTTGAGAGAATGATTCACAACGTCGTTCCGTTTCGCCCGCAACGGGAACACCAGTATGGAGACCGAACGTGTGTGACACCTGGGCACCAGCTCGCAAGAGTGAGTGCCAGCCACCCTCAGGGACACATGCGTAGGTAGCGAGCATGTGTGGTGCTAATACAGGTAAAGGATAGCTTAGTGCTGGAAGCTTTGCACACGCACACACAAGCACGTAAGACACACTCTTTACATAAATTATCTATATAAATCAGTAATACAACACAGCACCACAGTCCACATACCACGAATACAGTAAACATTTTTATTCATTTCTGGTATGTGGGCCGTGGGGCCTAAAATGTATTTAGGCTAATTTATCAAGCTGGTAAAACCGTTAAAAGCGACAAAAACGTGAATATCTTGCACGCGTAAAAAGCAGGCCAATCGACACGTTACTTGAAATGTGACAATTGGCAGTCCGCTAGAGCGGCATCGACAAGCTGCAGACAAAAAGCTGCAGAGCGACATGCAGCGGTCGGCGGGCCTCTTGTTTGTCAGACTCTGCGGCTGTATTTGCTGAATCAGATGTGTACACAAAAACTGACGGAAGGCAGCAGAGGCGCCCTTCATTTCAAGAGTTCCTAGATAAGAGTGTCTATGTTGTAGAGCAGAGGCCCACTTGGGTAGGCGTAGGCATACACTAGTCAGTGCTAAGTGGAGCCTTTCGTACTTCGGATGTGCGATGAATGAATGCATTGTACGGTTATTATCCCCTATGCTGTCCGGCAGAGCAAGCATCACCCAGCAGCGAAAGCCTGATGCAATGTCCGTCAAACATGAATATAACTGAACTCTATAGGCAAAACCAGACTAAGTATCTGGTTAAATATCAGATAAAGACATAAAGACATAAAGACATAAAAGAAGAGTGCAACAAAGAGCCTCCAGGGCCCATACGAGGTTGCACATATCCCCCCCCCCCACCCCAACATCTCACACCTCAGTCACCCCACCTACCTAAAAACAAGTCTATCCACGAGTAGTTATGACCTAATCCCTTCTTCTGTATAGTAATTTATCTAATCTAATTTTTGAAGGAGGCCACAGTGACACTTGCAGTAGCGACATCCCCCGGTAGCTTATTCAAATGTCCTATCCCTTCTGCTGAAAAATGACTGACGTAAGCCTAGTTCTAACTTGTTTCATTACGAGTTTATGCGATGACACTCTACTACGATTTTCCCTACATGAATTCAACATCCCTTTAAATATCCAGAAATGCTGACATTCACAAATTTGAATACTTCAATAAGAATCTCCTCTTAGCCTTCTATATCTAAGTGAAAACATACAAAATTTCTTTAATCTTTCTTCATAAGGCATACTATAAAGACAATTTACCATTTTTGTTGCCCTTTGCTGAACTCTTTCTAACAACCAGCAATGTGTCTCATATGTTGGAGACCAGGCTTGCACGCAATACTCCAAATGTGGTCTAACATATGCACAATACAGTTTTGTTATTACCTCTTCACTTTTGTAGGTAACATTTTGTTAATAGCCCCAAGCATTCTAAAGGCGCTTTTTTCCTAGATTCTAACGACCTGATCCGACGATGATAGTCTGCTGTTTACCACGACCACTAAATCTCTTTCCCTTTTCAATCTGCTCTAGTTTTCTTGCCCACCCCATTTCATACTCGTGCTTTACTGCCTAACTCGTCCAGCGTCGCATGATCTTACATTTACTTCAATTGAATTTCCATCTGCCCATGCTTCAGACCACTCAACTAGCTTAGTCCAGGTCAGCTTGAAAAACATCCCTGACCATGTCTTCCTCTAAATAATCCTGACAACTTTTAGAATCATCTGCAAATTTAAATACTTTGCTGTCTAAACTCTTCTCAATTGTATTCACATATATTATAAATCAGCAACGGGCCCACAGGACTGAGCCCTGTGGAAACTCCACTGAGAACCTCCTTTCCATTGTGATTTCACCCATTTTAAAAATAATAACCCTTTGCTGGCGTCCTGATAGCCACGACTCTATCCAATCAAGAATCTTGCCCCCGATTCCATGAATTTTAAGCTGCATACCTAGTCTTTTATGGGGGACTTTGTCAAAAGCTTTACTGAAATCAAGAAAAGATACATCTAGCTTGATTTCCCTGATCACAAGCTCTATGTTACAACATCCAGAAGTCCAGAAGATTAGTTAAACAAGAACGGCCCTTCCTAAAGCCATGCTGAGTAAATCAATTGATGAGTTCGTTTTGCTTTCCAAGAATTCAACAAAATCTTATCTTGATGATTGATTCTAAGCAACTTTGCTGAACTAATGAGGTCAGACTAACCGGTCTGTAAGTTTTCTTCTTTACTTTTATCTCCTTTTTTATGAATAGGAAACAACAATTTGCTCTTTCCAATCAAGTGGAACTTTCAGTCTCCTGAGAGTGATTTTGAAAATATTATGGCTAATGGAACTGATAACTCTCTTTCAGCTTCCCTAAAAACCCTAGCATAGAAATTTCATCAGGCCCTTCTGCCTTTTTTGGTCTTACTTTCTTTTAGATAATTCCAGAACAAGTTCACTACTTATGCTACCTAGCTCTCTATAGTGGCCTCGGTCTCTGAACTGGGGCTGCAGTGCTGCAATATTAACTCTGATCCTCGATAGTAAAAACCAGCTTGGAACTTATCATTAAGCACTTCAACCATTTCAAACTGTCCTCGGGTAACTACTACATCATTTATCTTAAAAGGACCTATATTTTTGGAAACTTTACTCAACTTGTAAAAACTGAAGAACTTCTTACTAATCTGCATTGCAATGTCTAGCTAAATCAAGTTCCTTTGCTCTTTTAGCTGCTCTAACCTTTTTCCTTACTGTATTCCTTGCATTTTGATAGGCCTTCTGATTTATCTCTAGTGATGATGACTTTAAATTTTTAAATGCACTTCTTTTAGCTTGGATAGCACTCCTTACTTCTGGGGTAAGCCAAACTGGTTTGCCCTTCGTTCTGTTTCGTTTGTGCCTGAAGAGGTATAATGTTTATTCTGAATTTGGCTTAATTAGCTTTGAAAGCACTCCAGGCCTCGCAAGCATCTAAACCTGCCAGCTCGGCACTCCATTGCATATGTGCGAGATCATTTCTGATGCTATCAAAATCAGCCTGATTGAAGTTTGGGACATAAGAAGGTTATCTTTTGGCCTAATACCTGATGAGATATTGATTAAACCTTATTGGTGAATCACTGTTCCTAGACCTTCGCAAACATACTTATGTCCCACTACTAGATCTCTATTGTTCCTGAGAATACAAGGTCAGAATGGAACAATGTCTGGTTGGCTCTTTTACAAACTGATGCATAAAAAGCTCCTCCTCAAAGATTTGCCTTTACAACCCACACTCATTTGTTTCCTCTGCTATACTTTCATATCCTTTTAAGTTAAAATCTCCCATAATAAGACACTAAGTACGNGATATTGAATTTAACCTTATTGTGATCACTGGTTCCTAGACCTTCGCAAACACTTATGTCACTAACTAGATCTCTATTGTCTGAGAATACAAGGTCAAGAATGGAACAATGTCTGGTTGGCTCTTTTACAAACTGATGCATAAAAAGCTCCTCCTCAAAGATTTGCCTATACAACCTACACTCATTTGTTTCCTCTGCTATACTTTCATATCCTTTTAAGTTAAAATCTCCCATCGTCCCTAGTGGTTACGACGCCACATCGTCACTGATCATTTTCAGTCTTCCCTAATATGGCCACATGTTAAAGTAAAATTGCACTTTAATTTGTCACTGCCAATTTCGGAACTGTGGCGACGCTGCATTGCTCTACTCCATTTATTCAGCTGATCATATAAACAGATTTCCTTTTGTCAATCCTCACATTGCAGAATGCCTTCTAGTTTACGAAATGGTGTCTGGTCCAAACATCAACGCCATCATAGTCCCCCCACAAAAGACTACAGCCGTCGCACCACTCAGCCATCCATTGACGGCCGCCGCCGCGGGGGGGCGGGGATGGTGGTGGTCGGTGGTGGTTGGTGGGGGGGGGGCTGTTCACACTGGCAGCGAGCCGCACTATAGGGCGTGACGCAGCCGGCCCGGTACTGCCAGCCGCTGGTATTCAGCTTCAACACGTAAATCACCACTCTGCCGCTCCATTCTCTGTCCTGTCATTGGTCTGCAAAGTATGGTGGGCGTTGGTGGTGGTGGTAGTTGGGGAGGGCGAGAGGGAGGGAAGCAAAGGGTGGATGGGACACTAAGTAGCCCACAGCACTTTCACGATGTCGTGAGTCGTGACAACGTTTTCACGACGTGATTACGTCGTATGGATGTTGTGATGACGTTGTCAACGTTGGGATGACGTTGTGACAACGTTATGTGCTACTAGGTGAGGGGTGAAAGGTCGTGCCAGCTGTGGCTTCAGTCGGTCGATCGGATATCGCAGATGAGTTACATTTCAGGCGCTGCTCGGCTGGCTGCAGTTGATCGGTCAGATTTCGGGCCGCCCATTTGTCTGACGTCATTGCTGGTCACGCAATGCGCCGCGCTCGTCACGACCGCGCCATTTGTTTTGCCGCACGACGCTGTTCCACGCCACACCGCGCCATTGCACGCCACATGGCGTCATTTGTGGCGTTGTGCGCTGCATTCGGGTCCGGATGGAATTGAGTGAATGGCCTTGTTTTACAGAACTCTGGTTATGATGATGGCTAAAGATGCAAAGTGGTAGGAAACAATGCGTGCTGTTTCCAGTGCAAAAGGGTCTTGTATAGGTATAGGCTGTTCACACTGGCGGCCGCAGGGGAGGGGTCGTGGACATGGGGCCATGGCTCCACCTTTGACCTTAAATGGGGAGGACAACATGCCTTTTTAGTTTTGACACCACCAGACATATTTCCTCGTTTTGACCCTGTATCCTGGTTCCAATAGCAGAAACTAGTTGTCAAGCCCGCTCAAAACCTCAAATTTTGCGCCGCTACGGCCTACGCGCCACAATGATAGTTGTACTCTGGGTGTCGATTTTGCGTTAATACCATTGTTAGTTATGTTGAAAGGCCGTTTTGTGGCAATTTTTCTTCAAGCCTCTCCTTTTGCACAAATCCAGTCTATTTTTAGTTCAAGAACATTTTTGAAGTCCGCACGAAAAGCAAAGCAATATGATACACTGCTATCGCATGCATCGATTTACTGGTCTTCAAAAACGACTTAGACTACCTGGTCACTAACCTCGACTACACTCTTGGTGAAGTTGTCCCTCCCCCTCCCCTCGGCATCAGCCGTCTTGTGCCGCTCTCAAAGGAAATAGTTCACACTGTTTTTGTTTTTTGTTTTCAAACACGATTTGATTATATTTTGAAATACTAGGTATTTTTATCTTGTCAAAATGGTCTTTCATGGCGCCGATTCATGACAGAAGTCAGAAGGTAATAAATTAATAATTTTATCAAAAATATATACATACTCTGAGTAAGAGTTCTGACGAGTGACGTCACGCGAATACAAAAGCTGATTGGCGCCTAACTCCAGCTGCAAGCTGATTGGCTGATTGTATAGCCTCTGCCCAGGCACCGCATTCTTTCGTAAGCACTGCATTTCCTCGCCAAAAATCAAGTATATTCGACTGGAGAGTCTTTTCAGGCAATACAACTTGCGAACAGGGGTTTCCCAGCACGGGCTACACATCTTGTATCAAATTCAAAACCCTCTGTTGAAGGTGAACTTTATATGGCCATGTGATTCGACCGATTTGCATGTAAAAAACGTTTTTGAGCTTCCAATGTCATGTTCTTCAATATGCGAAAAGGACAAGTACAAAAACGAAAAATCATAGGCGCACCCAGGGATAGAAAATGGGGAGAATTTTTGATGAAAAATATGTGTTTTTCCTTAGTGTTTGGGACGTTGGAACGTCACATGTGGGCTTTGTTGCTGTTATTTGTTAAATGTAACAAATTGTGCATAGACGGATTCAGGTAAACAACGTGGAGGGCACCATGTGCGGAACGCCTTTTATCATCTTGCTTATTTGAAGTTGGGCCTAAATTTGACGGAGAATATAGTCGCCTCCCATTTTAATGTAACCTGAGTGCGCCTCTTGCCCCAGAATAATGCTATTTATCCAGTTATGTAGTGAATGTACAAAGCATCGACTTAGCTTCTGACGCTTTTTATTCACACCGCAAACTACGAAGGAAGTATGCGCCGCAACACCGCAATTCGAAACGACCTCCCAAGAACTGACCCCTGGAGCCAGCCTCTGCTACGAGCCGATTTATTTCAAAAAATAACAGAACCACGCGATCATTACATATATTGGAAAAGTCACGAAAGTTTCAAGACGATAGACGTAACGGTTCAGAAGCGACGGGCGAAAAACTACCGGGGCAGAATCTGCCCCCCCCCGCCGCAGGGAATCGGGTTAACTTGTTATTATCTCACTTGGCGTTAGAAATCGATCATGACAGTTATCAGTGGTGGATACAGAGGATGAGGCATGCCCCCACCCCCTTTGAGCCTGGAAGGGGCCCAATAGCCCATGGGGGACCATAGCCGATCGAAGTCACTCTTAACAAATTTCACCCCTTTTTCAACCAAATCGCAAGTGCATTTGTCCACTCTGACCTCCAGAGGACCAGTTCTGGCCTCCAGAGAGCCCTCTCTGGTCTCCGTAGGGCCACGTAAGCCTGCAGAGGGCCCAATCTGATCACTAGAAGGCCCATTTTGACATAAAGAGGACCCATTTAGGTTTGTAGACGCCCATTTCGGCATGTGCAAGGTATATTTTGAACTAAAGGGGTCCATTCTAGCATATATGGTATCTTCATTGTACAAAAGGAACCCCAAGGCTTGAAGGGGCCCACCAAGCCTTGAGAGGGTCAAATCAAGGCCTTTGAGAGCCCACTTTGCCCACATAGCCTAACTCCTTGACTCGAATCCTGGGTCTACCACTGAAGGCCAATAAATAAGAACAAACTGCTTTGTGCCAATACAACATGGCTCAATAAATCAAACTGGGCCCTCATGAGGTCAGAACTGGCCCACTGGATTCAAAAGTGGGCCCTTTGAATGGCTCTGTGGAAACCTGATGGCTCCTGGAATCCAGAGTTGGTCCTCTGGAAGTCAGAGTAGGCCCTCGGGAGGCCAGAGTGGGCCTAATAGAGGCCAGATGGGTCCTCTGGAATCTAGGGAGCCTTTGGCTGGTCTTGGAATGCCCAGACTCTTGTCTGAGGGTCCTCACTCCTCTCGGACTCTGACCCTGACCTAGAACCCCTCAGGCGGGGGACAGGGGAAAAGTCTAGGCCCTCAGACCAGAGTCTGAGAATCTGAGCACTCCCAGACCAGCCAAGGGCTCCATAGGTTCCAGAGGACCAATCTGGCCTCCGTGAGGTCCACTCTGTCCTCCCTAGGGCCTACTCTGACCTCTAGAGGACCTGCTATGGCATCTAGGGGCCATCTGGTTTCGACAGGCCCCTCTGCCTTTCAAAGGGCCCACTTGGGCATCAGTGGAGCACCAGTTCTGCATAATGAGGGCCTTAGTCCGCTGATTTCCTGAGCCATGTTGTATTTAGGCATCAAAAGCATTATATTATGGCCTTCAGTCGTGAACCCAGGTTCGGTCAAGAGGAGTGAGGCCTCGTGCGTAAAGTGGGCCCCATAAGTGCCTATGGAGTGGACCATATCAGGCTTTGTGGCCCTCAAGATATAGGGAGGCCTTATTGAGAGAATAGAAGAAATTATATATAGTACTAGAATCGACCCACCTTAGTTCAAAATATACCTTTCCACATGCTAAAATGGGCCTTAAAAACCAGAGTATGGACCTCTTCAGTCAGAATGGGCCTTCTGGTGATCAAGAAGATGGGCACGCCTGGGACCGACTGTGCCCGAGCGGAGACCAGATCTCGTCTGGAGCAGAATGGGTCGCGCTGGATTCAGAGTGGACAAATGCACATTGCGATTTGTTTTGAAAAGGGGGTGAAATGTTAAGAGAGAATATTGGATCGGCTATGGACCCCCTAGGGCTATTGGGCCCCTTTGAGACTCAAATGGGGTGGGGGGCATGCCTCCCCCTTTGTACGCACCACTGATGACCGTCATGATCGATTTCTAACGCCAAGTGATGATAATAATGAGATAAGTAGCATGAAAGCATCCATCAGCTAAAAAAAAAACGTTGCGCACACTTTTGGTTGTGACGTCATAACTCCGTGACCTGACCTGACCTGGAACTTTTTCTGGTGTCAAAATATTCAAAATTAATAGTTCTACTGGACAACCAAAATTGATGTTTGTCACTGAAATGGATCGGAAGTTATTGAGAATAAAAAGAGTGACGAACGACCTCTTTATGGCATCCAGCCATTGCTAATAATGCATTTTTACAGTTTTTTTTTCGAGGTGGTAGGTTTTTTTGGGAAAGGAGAACCAAAATCGATGCACTAAGTCTCTTTTTAAGGTCCATGGAACAGGTTATGACAGTATTGTTTTGCATTTTCGAGAAAAAAAAATAGTACACCCCTAATTATTAGCATAAGAATCAATGAATCCCGAAATATTAGCCAGTAACAGTGAAACATTATGCAAGTTTGCATTATTGTTACTCTGCAGTGACATGAAAAGTATCCTGTTTTCTTATCTGCCAAGGTGGTGTCACATATTGTTTTATAAAACATCATGAATCAAACACTTTTCTTACTTTTAAGCATCATATGTACAGTGTACACTGCAAACCGGACTCGACCACACGTATGCCGTTAGCGCGTGCGTCCCGAAACGTGCATTAAATAATCAAGCTCAGCAGTCGTTCTGAAGCTTGGAGCGGCTGCTATGGGCCGACAAAGAACTCCATCTTAACGGGAAAAGATTACCCACCGCACAATACATTCACATGCACACATAATTATACAGTCTGTATAGAGTAGAGCCATGTTCCAGACATACAGTCTGTAGATTAGAGCATGAACGGTAAAGATATGCAGCCACGGCCCAGATACCTATATAGTCTTCAGTGTACAACCACAACCCAGAAATACAGTCTGTAGAGTAAACCTTCGTTCCAGAAGTGCAATATGTAGTGTTGAGCCATGGCCCAGTCATGCAGTTTGTATAGGGTAGAGCCGCGGTCCAGATATGCAGTTTGTAGTGTAGTGCAACGTTCCAGATATACAGTCTGTGTTGTACAGCCACGGTCCGGATATACAGTCTGTAGTTTAGAGTTACGCTCCAGATATGCAGTCTGTAGTGTAGAGCCACTGTCTAGATATGCTGTCTGTAGTGTACAGTCACGTTTCAGACATAAAATATGTACAGTAGAGTAGAGTTCTACATGGGGCGGATAGCCGCACGGATAGTCGCACCTTATGACTAATGGGGCGGAGTGGACCGAATAATCTACAGAACGCGGCCAGTGGTGCGGCTGATGGCTGTATCCAGATGAAATTATGTTTAACCATCGTATTAAACAAAACAACAGTTCCTTCACTACACTACATCATGCTACTGCTGATACGTGGTGACCCAAAATATCAGTATTTTAACCACCAATCATACATGTCACAGATAATCATTCTACTTAGAGACACCATGACATTATATGGGAGCAATTGCATTTGCAGAGCAAAATAAACGATCAAACAACTTAATATGAGTCCAATTTAGCCAGAGAGCGCCTTTATAAATTTTGGAAAGTGAATAGTGGGGGGAACTAAGGATATTAATGTATATGGGAAATGCACTGGTAAAGTTTAAGGCTTAACATACTTACATCACATTACTCAAATATATTAAGTTTGTGACATTAAAACAGTGGGACAAACGTTGGTATGGCCGGCATGAGCTAACCTTCACTGAAATAAAGATAAAGTCAACTGACTATCGACATCAACATCGATTGAGTAAGTGACAGGCGAGGAGCACCTCAAGTTCATAGTTATTAGTTGGCTCCCAAATATGCTTTAATCCAATTAAAAACAATCAATTTCAAATCATGGCGGCAAGCTGTACCTGTTCTCTCACCTAATCAGGTATCCTGATGCAACCTTTCTTCAAATCATATTTCCTTACTGTAAAAAAGAACGTACTGTAGAGTATTTCCTTAATAAATATGGTATGCACATTCACAATTCAAATTTCGCCTTTTCAACGAATGATCGACGTGACATTGTTGTGTTGTGAAGTAGGGGGCACGTGGAGTCAAGGCTAAGGGCGAGCACTAAAAACTGGATAATTCGCATTAGTTCGCCGCCAGAGACCGCTAGTGAGCCGGTGAGTTTTGACGTTGCAAGCATACAATAACAGTTTTTTATTTACAATTTGTGTCTTAACATATTTGTTTTCATTTGTAAGTAAATACATGAATAACAATTAGTTTGCAACATAAAAGTACACTGGCTCATACCGGTCCCTGGCTGCCAGCTGCTGCGAAAAATCCAGCTTCTGCAAGCGAATAAGCCTGAATGAGTTTCAGCTTACGACAATTTCGACGCTTAAGCGGCGTGTGTGCGTTCGGAGAGGTCATTTTTCACGCATTGCGTGGAATCTTTCGCGATTGGCCGTTCGGAAAGGGGTGCGTCTAGCGCCTTGTTGGGGACAATGTGGTTTTGGTCTAATTTGGTCTCCTTAGAAGGAACCAATCTGCAAAAAATCATTAGCAACATTCGTTTGGACCACGCCGGATCGAATGCAAAAAATTATCCAGATCAGTCACACTATTTCTGAGCATCGGCAGTGTCTGGTAATGACCACACTGCCGATGCTCAGAACGATTATTATAGATAGCTGTGTAAAGTTGTGAACCAAATTAACTCAATAATAACTGCTTGAGATCGCAAAGATAGTTTGGTAATTAACATATTTTTTATAAATTTTGACGCACATTCAGATTCATGAAGCCCGGCGAGTTTTTCACTAAATTCATGCCTGAACGACCATGGACATTTTGTGAAATCTTTCGCGAAAATTTCTTGCTTCTCCGAACGCACTCAAGAAGTTTATCTGCCAACTCCTTTACTTGGACTCACTGGCTTGGACTTCTACCTGGGCTTCCATATTGCAATCGAAGACGTTTCCGCCGCAGTACGCACAAGGACTACACGCATGGCCTTGCCCAAGGCTTTATAACAAAACGAAGGCCACAAGGCCAAGGTCTTGACTGTTATTGTTTGTATCGGCACACACATCACATCCAGTTAGGTACTCTAATTTTCGTATACTTTTCCTAGACAAATGGAATGTGCACAGTTTAACTACCTTAGTACCTTTGCTGCATCTGCAAGTCACGAAACGAAACCTGGTGAGGTGAGAATGATTGACTAACGAATGTATCCTGTATGTGTATTCATTTTAAACAAGTTGGCAGGTTATGTGATTAACTGAGCGCTGACCGAAATCCCTATTTACATCAAATTGACTCCAATGTGCAGTGTCCACTGTCCTCTGACTTCTAAGTCAAATTAAAATGTTGAAAGGTGGCAATTGACAAATGGAATCATCCATATGAAGAAAAGTCTGCATATTTCACAATTTTATGGGGCAGGGGAACCAGAATCTTCCGAAAGTTGGGGAGTAGGTATTCTGAAGCCGATTCTTTCCATGCAATGCCATAGGCGTAATGTTTAAATCTGAAAATGTTGATGGGGCAGCTGCCCC
>VOPJ01004330.1:449069-476138 GCA_014673585.1 Semibalanus balanoides | reverse complement strand
GTCATGACTAGATATAATAGTTTGGATAGCAATATAGACTAACGTGACTAAAATTTGAATTGGTCGACGAAGGTAACTGTTCCATATATGTTCAAAGTGGTCAGAATCCACAATTTTGTGAAAACAGCACCGGTAAAATATAAAAAGTGGCCTAAATTTTAGGGGTGGCAATGCCACCCCTGTGTCACGACAGGGGTGGCAGTCTGCCACCCCTGCCCCTATGGTGGCGCCGCCACTGAGCCGAGCTCCTTGTGTCAACTCTGACCCATACTTTCCGACCGCGTAAAGCCGTCAGAGTTGAAGGTTTTCCGCCCGGCAAACTCTCGGCACATGGTCCTGCCCGCCCACTGACATCTGACAGCAGCCACGTCACCGATCGTGACAGCGGCCACGTCACCGATCGTGACAGCGGCCACGTCACCGATCGTGACAGCGGCCACGTCACCGAGGTTCGTGAAGCGGCCACCGCTCACCGATCGTGACAAGCGGCCACTCACCGATCGTGACAGCGGCCACGTCACCGATCGTGACAGCGGCCACGTCATCGATCGTGACAGCGGCCACGTCACCGATCGTAAGTCGGCCTAGTCGAGGACAAGACGATGGTCCGAGTTGAGATGTGAACTCTTTTCTTCTCGAACTTTCCGCCTTGCCAAGACGGCAAGGTAAGCTTAAGGATAAGTGTAGGCACATGGGCCAGAGACAGGGCCATGGCCTTTATTTTTGTTTAAGCAGTTGCTTTTATATTTTATATTGTATCATTTATATTTTGTTATAAGTGAAAATTGTAATGGTGCAAAATCCATACAAGCCTACAGAGGCATTCAATCATCAAAACATGTTTTTTAGAGGGCAGGGGTGGATCCAGGGGAACAGGGGCAATGCCCCTCCCAAAGGTCTGAAATAGAGGTGTCACTTTTCAGGCGTGTGGCTACCCAACCCGACCCGCAAACCCCCTTCAACTACCCACCACTACCCACTTGACCATATAGGCTGCCAGCTACCCGCAAGTACCAACAAATACAATGTGTCATGTCTGCCATTCATTAATAACTCATTTTGTAATGCTGAACTGTATTGATCTCTTCTCACTTACTGAGGTGCCCATATTTGTTCAAGCATCCAAATTCCCATCAAAAGCCCTGTTTTTCATTGTTTCCCAATATGAAAATTATGCTACCCGCCAGCTTCTCACTTCATCCAAATTATCGCTTATGCTACCCGCTACTACCCACATGGATAGTAACTACCCACATCTGGTGGGTAGGTGGGTAGAAATGTGGTACTTCTAGTCTGAAACCATGAATTTCCCTACACACAGCTGCCGAACGTACAGCTGCTTACGGGTTGATGACGCATTCTACTCACCCCGGTTAACAAACGCCTCGCTGATGGTTGACGGTCCCCTTCCCCTGTCAACAACTTTTCGCTGATGGCTGTTGGCCCACTGTCCCACAACTCAACAACTTTTGGGAAATACGTCGTTTAACCCCGAAAACCCACGTATGGTTATATATATATATATATACAAAACCAAAATCCACCCCTGTATGGGGGTTAGGTTTCTGAAGGAAAGACCGAAGTTCAGAGGCGACACCGCTATTTTCGTATAGTGCAGGGGACATATAGACATTTTTTGCTGCTTCGTACTGGTTGCTGCTAATCGGCTCTACCGTTACCGAGATATAGCTAGCAGGTGTGCACGTGGGCAAACGCATGGGCAAAGGCGTGGGCAGGGCATCGCACCTCTGACTTGTAGGGAAGTAGCAGCTGAGAGGTGAAGAGGTGCAGACAATTATAAATACTTTGTCACAGCTTAGTCACTACCACGGAATGAGCTGGCAAGTCACAGCTTTAGCCATGGCACTGCAATGTCCATATGTCCATATGACGCTGGCCTGGCTAGTCACAGTTCAGTAATGGCCGTGACCAGTTCTGGTCTCAGCGCTGGGACCAGAATTATGCAAAACACCAGAATTATGCAACCCTAACCACACGCCAAATTTTTACACAATAGGCTCAGTTGTTCCTGATAAATATAATAAGCATGTGCACGTACGCGCGTGCAGAGGCACCCCTGACTTGTGGGAACTGGGAAGGCGGCGGCTGAGAGGTCTCTAGCCACACACCAAAATTGCACACAATTGGCCCAGCCGTTGCGGAGTTTCTGCAATAAAACACTTTTGAACCCCTTGCACGCAACACACGCCACGCGCAGTGGTAGTCACCCACATCCGTCAGAACTGGTCTGAAACAGGGTAGAGTGGAGGCCTGGGGTTACTCAGCACAGAAGAAGCTGGTCAAAGAAGCAAAGAAGCTGGTATATTGGACGTACGATTGCAGAGATTGAAGCTTCTTAAAAGTGTCGCCACGGGTCGGGCCCGGCCGCTCATATTCAGACTTACCCTTGCAACAAAAAAAGACGAGCGAGCGCAAACGGCGCTCGTTCGTAATAATGCATTATTTATAAATGTATGCCTTAATAATGCCCTAGTATCTTCCTGCTTCCCTTTGCCCCAATCCCTTCCTGTCACTCCTCGCCCCAGTCCCTCCCTGCCACCCCTGGCCCCAGTCCCTCCCTGCCCCCTCTGGCCCCAGTCCCTCTCTGCCACCTCTGGCCCCAGTCCCTCCCTGCCACCCCTGGCTCCAGTCCCTTCCTGCCACTCCTCGCCCCAATCCCTCCCTGCCACCCCTGCCCTAATCCTCCTCCAGCCCCAATCCCTCCTGCCACCCCTGGCCCCAGTCCCTCCCTGCCACCTCTGGCCCCAGTCCCTCCCTGTCACCCCTGGCTCCAGTCCCTTCCTGCCACTCCTCGCCCCAATCCCTCCCTGCCACCCCTGGCCCTAATCCCTCCTGCCACCCCTGGCCCCAACCCCTCCCTGCCACCCATGGCCCCTTGTCCTACCGCACCTCTCCCAGCCCTGACCGCTGACGCCTGAGTTCCACACTCAGGCCCGTCCTCCGTACCCGCCACTACCGAGCTGACGATTCATCCAGGAGCTGACGACTCATCCAGGGCCAATCAGCCAGCCCGCTGCCGGCAATCAGCTCATGATGGAGACGCCGGCGCCGCCGCCGTTGCCGTTTCAGCCGGTCGCCCGGTCGATCTACGCTGCGCGGGGCGGCACGGCGCCGGCTCGGGCGGCGGAGGAGGTGCTGGGTACGGCAGGCAGACGCTCAGGAGACCTCCACACGACCGGCCGGCTGTTCCCCTGTCCACCCGGCGGGTAGCAAACCAGGTGAGGCGTCTCGGCAGTCAGCTCACTGATGCGCTGGCGATGGGACTTCAGATGTATTCTAGCTGGTTTCGCCTGCTGCGAGTGTCTCTAGTGAGGGATATCGTGAAGAGTAATCTGTATTGCCGGAAAGCTGTTCTTCATGTGTATGCTCTAGGACGTGTTTTAAGGGATTGTGACTGAGGTGGCAACTCGGCGATCACGGTCGGCTATTATACAATTTGGGGTGGCAGTCAATGGATTGGGGGTGGGCATTCATTTTCAGGGGGTTTTTGACCAAAATAATAATATGCACAGCAACTCATGATAAAGCATAGGTATGTGCCCGAAAGGGGCGGCTTTTATTATCTAGGGCGCTCTTTAGTGCCGGGGGCGGCATTAATTCACCAAGAGGCACAGTGCACCTGACAAAGATGACTCTTATGCCTCAGAGGCGCTTGCAATGTCATTAGCGCTCTAGGAGGGTCGCAATGTGCCTGCAAGGAGTGACTTTTATCCTCCAGGGGCGCTCGTAGGTGCAGTGGGCGGCATCATCTTATGGAGGGGCGCACTGCACCTGACAACGGCGTCTTTTCATGCTCCAAGGGCGCTTTAAATGTCATTGGGCGCCCTCTGAGGGGCAAAATGTGTCTGAAAGAAACAGCTTTTATTCTCTAGGGGCATTCTTCGGTGCCGGGGTGGCATTAATTTACGGAGGGGTGCGCTGCACCTGACAAGGGCGGCTTTTAATGCCCCAGGAGCGCTATAACTGCCACGGGGCACTCTCTGAAGGGCGCAGCCTGTCTGAGGGGGGGGGGGCGACTTTTATACCCCAGGGGCACTCTATGGCGCTAAGGGGGCGGTATCATTTTATAGAAGGGCGTACTGCAACTGACAAGGGCGGCTTTTCATGTTACAGGGGCGCTATACGCTGTCATGGGGCGCCCACAGAGAGGCTCAATATGCCCAAAAGGGATGACTTTTATTCTCCAGGTGCGCTTTGTCATGCCGGGGGCGCCATAACTTCATGCATGGGTTCACCGCACTAGACAGGAGCGGCTTGACATGTCCCGGGGGCGCTTACCTATGGGGTGCTCTCATTTCATAGAGGCGTGAGCTATTTGACTTAAATGGACGGTATTTGAAATTGGATTGGCGTTTTTTGTTGCAGATGGGGCGCCTCATCTGCCGAATGCTACTTCATCGCCGAGAGGGGCGGTTCGGCATCTTTTTAACTGGGGTGGCAAAATGCCGTCACTGGGGGCATTCCTCATGACTGGGGTGGCAATAGATAAAGTTACTATGTTAAAATACGCCGACGTAACGACGTTATTATATTGAATGCTATCGAACAGCCTTACTGCTGTCTATTTCCCAGAGCTAAAAGAGCCACATCGGGAGAAACATGTCATGACATGTCACCAAGCCCAGTCGGTTTAGCATTTGGCCTGCGATGATGGGTTAGACTTTATATGTCATGTTGGTGATTCACAGTGCTTGACCAATGAAGAACCAAGGCATCTTGTGCACAGCGAGCTATGTATGTGCCGTGCTTGACAGTTCTTAACTCGGGCTAGGCCGTGCAATTATCTTCATGATAGTGGGAGGCAGTGATGGATTTCCTTTTTTTTGTAAATATATCCACTGGCGGATCCAGGAAGAGGGGGGGGGGGGCATCTAGGGCCATGCCCCTAAAGGCAACAAGTGGCCTGTTTGCCCCCCCCAACGATTAAACCTCACATGAAAAGTGATCGGTAATAATGTATAATGGTATAATCGTCCTCTCTTCCATAAATACAAGTTTCGACGAAAACAAATGACAGGTCATTAGCACAAAAACGCTAAGAATCCAGTTGTCGAGGAAATAAAACTCAAAATTGTATTGCCGCTCCGCGGCGCAACTTAAATACAAAATGTATTATATGCGGGTTAAAAATCGTGCCGTTTCTCAGCGAATTTATGTTTTATGTTACTACTTTCCTATATCATTGGGCAAAATAGTTCGCTTAAACACTTTTTTACCGCTGTAAACGCACAATAACATTTTTAGAGGTCCGCACAATACACAATAGCCGTTTTCGCGATGGATTATTTTATGCGAAATGTTTTAAAACATCTTAAGATGTTTTGAAATGTTTTAGTATGAAAAGTTTTAGTATACTATACATTCCAAGAAAATAATTTACTGATTTAGGCGATATTATCATTATTCAAGAGTTATGGAAACATGAAATGAGCTCTTTACAAGGATTATGATACAAATTGTTCGTTTATAAAGAGCATATTGCGTCTAGAGTCCGTCTTGTTCAGTAAGCATATCTGCCATATTAGTTACTCAATCTGGCAGCGTCATGAATCACAAGTCTGCCTTCGCATGGCGCAATAATGTGCTAGAAACGATTCGCTGGAGGCGAGCCAATTATGAGTCAGGGGAGTTCGCTTTGTTCAGCGACCAATAGCGTGCCCGAGACCGAAATGTTTCAAGATGTTCTGAAAAGTATCAGTAGGTGAAGATCTGGCATTCACAAGCTACCTCTAATGAAAATGTTATATATACCACCCAAACCGCCAATTTTGTAACAATTATATTCTTACCGACATTTATTACAAAATTATGAGAGACATTTCAAGAACAAAATTCGCTTGCAAAAAAGTTGCGTAGTTAAGGGAAAGACATAAAGACATAAAAGACATAAAAGAGAACGAGTGCAACAAAGAAGGCCTCAGGGCCCATACGAGGTTGCACATTATCCCCCCCAACCCCAACAGTCTCACCCTCACATCCACTCACCTACCTAAAAACAAGTCTAATCCACGATGTACTTTATGAACTAATCCCTTTCTCTGTATAGTATTTATCTAACTAATTTTTGAAGGAGGCAAAGTGCACACTGCAGAGCGACATTCCCCCGGTAGCTTATTCCAATTCCTACCACCCTTCTGCACTGAAAAATGACTGGACGTAGCCTTAGTTCTACTTTGATTTTCATTACAGTTTATGGCTGATGACCTCTACTTACATTTTCCCTACTGAAATTCAAACATTCCCTTTAAATATCCAGAATGCTGACCATTCACAATAATTTGAATACTTCAATAAGATCTTTTCTTTTAGCCTTCTATATCTAAGGTGAAAACATACCCAATTAACTTTAATCTTCTTCATAAGGCCATTACTAGAAAGACATTTACCATTTTTGTTGCTCCTTTTCTGAACTCTTTCTAACAACCAACAATCTTTCTCATATGTTTGCGGGGACCAGGCTTGCACGCAATTACTCTAGTATGTGCGTCTAACATATGCACAATACAGTATTTGGTTATTACCTTTCACTTTTGTAGGTAACAATTTCTGTTAATAGCCCCAGCATTCTAGCGCTTTTTTCCTAGATTCTTACGACCTGATCCGACGATGATAGTGCTGCTGTTTACCACGACCCCTAAAATCTCGTTCCTTTTCAATCTGCTCTAGTTTCTAGCCCACCATTTCTACTTGTGCTTACTGCTAACTCGATCCAGCGTGGCATGATTTACATTTACTCAAGTTGAATTTCATCTGCCATGCCTTACAGACCACTCAACTAGCTTGTCCAGGCGGTACAGCTTGAAACATTTCCTGATACATGTCTTCCTCGAATAATCCTTGACAACTTTTTAGATCAATCCTGAAAATTCAATACTTTTGCTGTTCTCAAACTCTTCTCAATGTGTTTTCACATATATATAAACAAGCAACGGGCCCAGGACTGAGCCCTGTGGAACTCCACTGAGAACCTCCTTCCATTGTGATTTGCACCCATTTAATATAACCTTTGCTGGCGTCCTGATAGCCACGACTCTATCCAATCAAGAATCTTGCCCCCGATTCCATGAATTTTAAGCTGCATCCCTAGTCTTTATGGGGGACTTTGTCAAAAGCTTTTACTGAAATCAAGAAAAGATACATCTAGCTGATTTCCCTGATCAAAGCTCTCTGTTACAACATTCAAAAAGTCAGAAGATTAGTTAAACAAGAACGGCCCTTCCTAAAGCCATGCTGAGTTAAACATTGATGAGTTCGTTTTGCTCCAAGAATCAACAATCTTTATTCTTTGATGATTGATTCTAGCACTTTGCAGACTAATGAGGTCAGGACTTAACCGGTCTGTTAGTTTTTCTTCTTTACTTTTATCTCCCTTTTTATGAATACGAACAACATTTGCTCTTTTCCAATCAAGTGGAAATTTTCAGTCTCTGAGAGTGATTTTTGAAAAATTATTATGGCTAATGGAACTGATAACTACTCTTTCACTTTCCCTTAAAAACCTAGCCATTGAATTCATCAGGCCCTTCTTGCCTTGTTTGGTCTTACTTCTTTAGATATTCCAGAAAAGTTCAACTACTTATCTACCTAGCCTCTCCTATAGTGGCCTCGTCTCTGACTGGGGGCTGCAGTGCTGCAATATACTCTGATCCTCGAAGTTTAAAAACAGCTTGGAACTTATCATTAAGCACTTCAACCATTTCCACTGTCCTCGGAAACTAACCACATCAATTTATTTTAAAGGACCTATATTTTTGAAACTTTTACTCAACTTGTAAAAACTGAAGAACTTTCTTACTATCTGCTTGCGAAATGTCTAGCTAAATCAAGTTCCTTTGCCCTTTTAGCTGCTCTAACCTTTTTCTTTACTGTTTTTTTTCCCCTTTGCATTCTGATTAGGCCTTCTGTTTATCTTCTAGTGGTGATGCCTTTAAAAATTGCAAATGCACTTCTTTTAGCTTGAATTAGCAACCCTTACTCTGGGGTAAACCAAACTGGTTGGCCCTTCGTTCTGTTTCGTATTGTGCCTGAGAGGTATATGTTATTCTGAAAATTTGGGCTTGAAAATCTAGCTTTGAAAGCACTCCAGGCCTTCGCAAGCATCTAAACCTGCCAGCTCGGCACTCCATTTATATGTGCGAGATCATTTCTGATGCTTCAAAACAGGCCTGATTTGAAGTTTGGGACTAAAGAAGGTATCTTTGGCCTTAATTACCTGATGAGATATTGAATTTTAACCTTATTGTTATTCACTGGTTCCTAAGACCTTCGCAAACCACTTATGTCACTAACTAGATCTCTATTGTCTGAGAATAACAAGGTCAAGAATGGAACAATGTCTGGTTGGCTCTTTTTAACAAACTGTGCATAAAAGGCTCCTCCTCCAAAGATTTGCCTATACAAACCTACACTCATTTGTTTCCTTCTGCTATACTTTCATATTCCTTTTAAGTTTAAAATCTCCCATAATAAGGACACTGAGTACGAAAGTTTCTACGTACTCCTCACAAATTATCTTGGTCTGCTTCAGTTTGGGAGATCTTGGAAGGTTCCCTGATCTATAAAATGCACCAATCCTCAAACTTTCCACTGTTTTCCTGAACCAATTTTTAATGTCCAGCCAGACTTGATTCTACTGCACTTTACTTTCAGAATCATCAACTCTAGTAGCGCCAATACAATATTACATATACAAGCACTCCTCCCCCCTGCCTGATTCTCTGCAGTATGAGAACATTTGATACCCTTGCAATAACTCAAAATCCTGTAGTCTATTCGCGCTATTAATACCCCTCACGTAACCCATGTCTCAGTTACGCAAATGATATCAGGCTTTTTCAAGTGCCAACATAACACTCAAACTCATCAAATTTTAGACCTGATACTTTGGGCATCAAGCATCACGCATGGTTATATTATATTTTGAGCTGCTCTACTTCTGAGAGAATTATGATCAACTGTCCTATTTTGACATGAACTTTTTGTCATTGACTAATTTCTGATGCCCTGGTACTAGCGTCCCAAAAGCCCCCCCCCCCCTAATTAGTTTCCCTGATCACCGTATCTGTATGCATCCCCCAAAAACCCTTGCCCCCTTCATCTACGATAAGTTGAGTCCATCCTCCATATAGACCTACCATAACTCATAAACTGGCCCATAGGTCTACGAAAGAATAGTATACTAAAACTTTTATCCTAAAACATTTCAAAACATCTTAAGATGTTTTAAAACATTTCGCGCAAAATCATCCATCGTGAAAACGGCTAATGTGACGCGTCACGCATTAATGAGAATGCATATCAAGGGCATCATTTTTGTCACGCCGCTCCGCGGCGCAATTAGTTTTAGAGTTCCAGGTCTTGGACATAAAAATATTCGGAGTTGGTATAGCTGATTCCAAATTGGTGTCATTGGTTCCAAAGTTGATATGGCAATTTGCTAACTCCATCTTCTAAAAAATGGTATGGCCCATGCCATACATGTCATCAGGCGCGTAGCTTCTCCAGATAAGTTGGGGGGGTGGGGGGGTGGGGCTGAGCTGGGAAAAATCGCTTAAATCGCCATCAGATTCCACAAAATTCAGAGTTCTCCCTCGATTTGACCCAATTCATCGTCCAACTTTAGGGGGAGGGGCTGAAGTCCAAGATGGGGGCTGGACCCCCCATTTAAATAGGAAGCTGCACCCCTGCATGTCATAATGCATTCCCCATACTCGTAACGTGCCTTTTTATCCGTTTTGTTGGGCATTTTCAACGCTTAAAGGAAATAGTTCACCTTGGATTGTTTTTTCAAACACGATTTGATTATATTTTTGAAATACAACACTTCTTTTCATATTGTCAAAAATAGCCATACATCACGCGCCGATTCAGGACAGAAGGACGTACATTCATTAATTCTTATCAAAACTATATAAGTACTCTCTGCAACATCAAACAAAAGAATAAAATGGCTCAGCCAAATCAGATTTGAAAGTAGTCACGTAAGATTACTGCATAGCCTCTGCCCAGGTGTATTTAAGGCCCACATTCTTGACATTCTTGTTGTATGGCCCACATTTCTTCGGACAAAAAGTGAAATATCTTCGGCTGGAGCAGCCTTTTCAGCCCAGAAAACTTGAAGCTAGGGGTTTTTCAACACGGGCTACAAAACTGCTATCTCAGTTCAAAACCCATGATGAAGGTGAACTATTTCCTTTAATTGGGAAGGTTCCTTTCAACGCCACTGGCGGATCCAGGGACATCAGGGGAAAAGCACCACCCCGCAGGAATCTGGGGGGGGGGCATTCAATACAATTATGCCCCCGCGCGTTCCTGCACTGAACGTGAAAAACAATGATCTGAGGAGTAAACTGTGTAAGTGAATAATTTTGCGGGGAAGATAACAATGGTCGTAAAACTTGCCTTTGCAGGGCTGCACAGGCTCCGTCAAAATCCAGCTATTCACAATACAAACTATACAATTTTGCACCGCTTCGCAGCAAGTTTTGCAATTGCCTATATTAATTTGGGAAATGAATTTCATTCAACGCCTGGCAGAGACTCTCATTGACGGTAATTCCTGCTCCAAGGCCCACTCCCTTAATCAAATATGAACTTGTAAGCGGGCTACATGTCGCCCACCAGGCTCCTCCAGATCCACAGGTACCATTTATACGCGGAAAAGTCGTTCTGCTTCTTGCTGCTATGCTATCAAGCCATTTGCACTATTACCAGTTGCTTGTTATAGTTCGGTACATATGTATATTAGGTACACTATTACAGTTGTAATTGTCATATACGCTGTTGAGTGACACTGGTCATCGTGATTTATTATTCGAGGCTAATGTAGGTATATGCAAAACTATCTTCATTTCAATATTTTGCATCATACCGAGCTGTACAACCATTCAAAGGGTTACCTGAGGCTTGGCCTTAATCAAGGTCTGGCTCCAATATGAAAATGTCGTTTTCCACGATTTTTTTAACGCCGCTTCGCGGCGTATCATCGGTGGCCATCATCATAACGATATGTCATAACGAAGCCATCGTCATAATTTTTGGCTCGTAACGCTGGAGTAAATGAATAGCATTTTCAGACACTTATTTTCTAGAAGGCTCACCACCCACATTTCTGACTTTTATCAGGAAAACTCGTAAAAATTTCGCGCTGCTTCGCGGCACTAAATAAGTCAAGTATAGGTACCTACTATAACATCGAAATCCATATTGAAATGCTGCAAAAGCTAAAATACACGTAGCAAAACATTTGTTTTTTGACATTTCAGCCGACCCCCACTGAAAAATTGTCGGCGACGGCCCTTCATGTTAGTATCAGATAAACATCATTATTACTTATATGTGTATATTCCGTAGCATATATGCAACATAAAATATTTTTTTTTCCCGAAAAATCAGGTCAAATACTAAAATAAGTTGACCGGCCCAAATCTGAGGAGAAAAAATGGGTGACTTTTGTCGAAAAAAGAGCCTTCCCAACAAAAACGGCGACTGGATCCGCCAGTGAATATACCTTCCATTCTATTAGGCAAATACTACACCAATCCACAATGATTCTTCATTGGTGGGAAAAAACGGGAGCAGCTACGAATTTTTGCTTCATTGTAACTTTGCTAACATAACACCTACTTGTTGCATTTAAATAATTCATGTTATTATTCCAAGATAGTTGGTTTATTGGTTTGCCTCTACTAATCCTTCACAACATGACATTTTTAGTTTTGAGAACTGGATTGAGTAACTATTCAGGGGCGGATCCAGGAGGAGAGGGGGGGGGGAATCCGGTCATGCCCCCAAAAAACGTTTGCAATTGGAACCGAATTGACACATTTCCTGATATAAAAGCAAATATAAGCAGCTTTTACTTAGAAAGTTTGTTTTAATTCAGCTAGCAATGCATAAGCAAGTGGAATCCGATGAGTTTTCAGAATTATGTGAGGCTTTTTGGACTTTGCCCCCTTCCTCCATCCCACGGTAGCCCCTCCCAAACTACGGTTCTGGATCCGCCCCTGTATCCATTGTATATGTGTTGCATTGGTTGTTTCATTCAGTCAATAATATTTTATGTTGTCTTCATAGGACAGCGCAGCTTTAACTCCATTTTATATTGCATTAGCTGCGCTAGATGTTACCCTGTGACGTCATCAGTGACTCTTAGGTTAACAATATTATATTTCCCTCAGCAAATTTGACAGGGTTATCGAATACCTTTGAATTATTAAGATCGGTGTAGTAATTTCGGAGACCAGAGATGGGCTATAATTAGCCCCCCCCCTCCCCAGTAAGTCGCGCTACAAAATATACCCCTGTAAGTCGCGGTTTAAGGAATGAAACATGGATTTGAGGAAAGATCAACACATTTTCTGACTGCCTAGGTGACACAACGCAGCCCATGCTATCACAAATACATAACGTACCTATAAGTGCCACAGCCTATACGTATGTTGTTATCGGTTAATGAACGGATGCGATATCATACTAACCAGAAAGAGGTGCAGCTTGAGTGATTTCTTACGAAAGTAGAGGGTTTCATATTGTTGTCGTTGACTTTGCTGTTGAGTAATCGATTTGAGAAAAGAAAAGAAACGGACTTATTGTCAGCCACGATCTGTTTGGTTCAGTTTCACTCAGACGCATGTATTTTATATTTTGAAGGCTATGCGAATTGCTGTATGATATTATTAAAATAATTAAAATGCGATTGAGTGGAGATGTTGAGGTATAACTCAATAAAATCGTAGTCGGTAAGACTGGTCGGCAGACATGTACCAAGATCCCAGGCGTTTTATTCTGTTAATCCATATATTAACAATTAGCTAGGTGATACAGCACTAATGTGTATTGCAACTTGTTGCGTCTAGCTTGCTCCTTTGTGTCTGAGTCTGTTTTCTTTATTCAAGTAAAAAATGCTAAGAAAATAACCCGGGATCTCGTTCGGGATCCTTGACCAATTTCAAGATCACACAATATCTCGGGCTATTTTCACAGTGTTTTGATACTTCGATCAACGAACAAAACTTGCACATGAAGAAGTAAGCAAGACGCAATAAGCTGCAATGCGCCAAAGTGCTATAGTGCATTGTTCGTTGCCACTAGGCAATATCCGCATTATACGGCCATCACGTCTGTGGGTATGGCACGTGTCTGCTGGTCGGAAGTCTTGGAACACACCCGTCCGAGGATTCAGCTTCCTCGGGCATTATACGGCCATCACGTCTGTGGGTATGGCACGTGTCTGCTGGTCGGAAGTCTTGGAGCACTCCCGCCCGAGGATTCAGCTTATCCGAAAGAAGGACAAACTTCAAAATAATGCATATACGCGAAGTATAATGATTCTGTTCAACTAAAAGGCATCAAGGAGAGTAGGTATTGTTCATTGAGTACAACCAGCCCCCACCGGTAACAGTTGGCAGCACTCGGGCGTTTGGGCGCTCAAAATCTACTAGACCATAGGGTTCCCATGTTAAAGCGACGATTTTCAGACGAGTCTGGCTCGTAACCTATGGGACATATTTCAATCGGACTGTCACGAACATATAGCTATGAGGGCTTGGCTCCAACGTTTGCTACTACCATTTTTTCTGATATCTGGGCAGCAAAGAGGTGAAATCGGCTTGGTGATTTTAAAAAATATCGGAGCGCATCCAATGCCGACTGTGGCGTAGCCAAGGCGAAGAATATAACCATCTTCGTGTATATATGGTAGCATGGAACGTGTGCGACTGCAAAGCGTCATCTATAATGCTAGTAGAGCGCTTAGTGTTGATTAACCGCTGCCATAATTGCCTACCAAAAGAAATACGAAACCTATCCTATTTCGACTATGCTCAGTAATTTGGCTGGGAAAGTGAATTTCAGATAAATGTAGATTTAATATATGGAAATGCAAGTTTAATGTATACAAGTACAATACTGTTAATCCCTATCATAGACAAATATTTCTCAAAAACAAAGTAGTTGTCTAATTCATTTGGGCGCTACATTCCTTACCGTTCTACCCGGTGTCTAGTTACCCTGAGTACAACAGCTATTTTTGCATTGATATTCTACTTGTTGCTGTTAGAAGTTGTCGAACAGCTTTTCATGCCACTTTGTTGCATTCCATTTAATTTATTACTGTTTGATAAGGGTCATGACAAATCAAAATAGAAGATTCCTGAGCTTAAGTTCATTTTTAAAGCTTCATTGCATGAGACAACATTGCATGAAAATGGATATTGAAAATATGAAACGTTAGCTATATTGCCATCTATCGTTATTTCCTTTCTATTGTTATTCCCTTTGGTGAACTTTTCAAACAAATACGATGAAAAGCATACAAGGCTGCTAGAAAACTGGAACTAACTAGGAAAAAGACAATGAATGCAAAACTAGCTCTTCTGTTCAATGAAACATGCTGAAATGCACTCTCCCTCCGAAGCTTACACAAGACCCATACATTGTACTTAAAACGCCACGTAGTATGCTTTCCAAATTTGTTAAGCTGGCAATGATTCGCTCGTAAGTATGATTACAACTAAAGGAATGGTGGACAAAGTGGCAAGAACGTCTGGAAGAAAATATTGCAATTCACTAACAGGCAGGGGTGAGACAGGCAGGACACCATTATTCATTCAGCGTCAAAGCCACTAACATTTGCAGGGGGGATTTATTAGCCACCGACTGAGACTGCTTTTCATTTCCGTTTCTGGCGACAACTGACGTGCCGGCCGCGTTACCCGGCTACGACGCTGTCTCACTGGGACGTGCTGAATTATTCAGCCGGCATGTTCAGAGTCCAGTGCGGCGTATTGGAGCCGACAGCGGCTCGGAGCACAGCTGTGGTGCCGGGATCGCAGCCGAGCAGCACTATAATCCGGTCATGATGAGGGCCGCAGACGCTGTGTGCCGGGATCGCAGCCGAGCAGAACTATCACCGGGCATGATGAGCGGCGGCAGACGTCTTGTGGTGGCGGTGATCGCAGCCGAGCAGCACCTATAAATCCAGTCATGATGAGGGCCGCAGACGCTGTGGTGCCGGGATCAGCACACCCCCGAGCAGCACTATACATCCGGTCCATGATGAGGCCGCAGAGCGGCTGTGGTGCGGGATCGCACGAGCAGCACATATCCGTTCATGATGAGGGCCCGCGACGCTGTTGGTGCCGGGATCGCAGCCGAACAGCACTATAATCCGGAATGAATGAGGCCCGCAGACGGCTGTGGTGCCGGGATCGCACCCGAGCAGCACTATAATCCGTCATGATAGGGCCGCGACGGCGAGGCCGGGATCGCAGCCGAGAGCAACTATAGATCGTCACGGAGGGCCGCGACGGCTGTGGTGCCGGGAATCGCACCCGAGCAGCACTATAAATCCGGTCATGATGAGGGCCGCAGACGGCTGTGGTGCCGGGATCCGCAGCCCGGCAGCACGTATAATCCCGGTCCATGAATGAGGCCGCAGACGGCTGTGGTGCCGGAATCGCCCGAGGCAGCAACATAACCGGTCATGATGAGGGCCGCAGACGGCCAGCGTCAGCTGTGGTGCCGGGATCGCACCCGAGCAGCACTATAATCCGGTCATGATGAGGGCCGCAGACGGCCGGCGTCAGCCAGCCGGGACGTGACGCCATGAATCTTACAGCGGCCACGGCAAGATAGCCTCATTTAATCTGCTCAAGTGATCTGGATGCTAAGACAGTCGGCAAACGAGGGACTGTAAATAGTTAAGAAGTGTGCAGAGCGTCTTCTAGTTGATGCCGAGAGGATTGCGGCGTGTTCACCATATTTGAGGAAAATCTTATCTTTTTACGACAAATCTCCAATCGAAATCGGCGTTCATCCAATCGAAATTGGCAGAGCGGTTCTCAATTGCTTTTGGGGTGAGCGGCAGAATCTCCCCCGAAGATTAACCTAATTCTGGCCGCCCACAGGGAATAGGGTTAAACGCCACGAAGGTAATATGTATGTATATTAGTGTAAATATACCTGAAATTGGGTTTAGTACGGCAAGCCAACAATTGCAGTATTTTGTTGATTTTTGTTATTACAGTCAGGACGTGGCCATTGCTGTGGTCCCGTTTCAGCTGGAAAACGTCGTCCTCAGCTCCAATGTAAATGTCGACGTTCACCAGCATTCACCTAATCGCTCAATGACGGCGGAATTTAAAATAGAGGCCTAGGAGAAACAAGCGGACTTGTCGCCAACGACCAAAAGCGCGATACGAGGCGTGTTCAGCTGACTTTTTCGACTCGCTGTCGGTTAGTTATTTGGCGTTGCATAAGCGCGCATACATAAGTTGGAAACGCTGAGTTTTCCGGTCGCTAGGCGCAAAGAAAGCTTATCTGAGCTGCATCTGGAAGATTCCTTTTCTGTGAGAATACACGTATTCAAGCCTGTAATAAAGAGCAAATACCACAACCTCAAACCATGTATTGTGCTTATAGTGCCCAGATTTGTATCTAGAACAACAAATGTGATTTAAAGTGACAATTTGCAGAAGGCAGAATGCAGTCTTCCTCGATGTTAAGACGTTGTATTTTTCTGAAAATTTATTGAAGCAACAACAAAGGTATAAATGCTTATTTCGCAAGTCTCTTAATCAATTAATTAATTATTCAATCTAATTCCGTGACCGAAGATTAAAAGATTAAAGATCAAGATTAAAGCTTTGGGGCATTTAATAGATGTATTCGCTTATTGCACGTTAATATTTAATATAGTTTAATCATGGTGATTAACGATTTCAGTTTGTGAACGAGCCGAAGGCGAGTCAAAACTGAATTCTGTAATGTCACGAAAGTGCAATAAAAACGTCTTTTATGCATGGCCGAAGACTGGCTGTTAGAGAGCAAGGTATATATTTTCTCTAGAGGTTTCCCAATGCAGGGTCATTCAGTGCTGCAACTTCGTTACTCTCCGTTCTTTCTCCGTTACTACGGAACTACTTTTTCAATGTAACGGAAGTAACATCTACGTTACTTTTCAAAAAACATAGTAATCGACCGAGTAACTCCCTTTACTTTAGTAAGTCCGTTACTCTGTTACTCCTAAATTTTGTGTTGAAGATAAGGCTGGGTGAAGACGGAACACCACAAGTGGATGACAAATATAAATAACAAAAAATAAGCAAGTCTCTTATCGAACGAATCTCATCATTATTGGCTATAATATATACGATAACCTTATCCTCATAGAGGCCGGAAAAAATATTTTTAAAACCAAAGCCAAAATTAATGAGAGCTTTCGGCTTGCGCCTTCGTCAGCCAAACCATAGCCATCCCAGCGCCAGCCATAATCTCAAACACAAATTAAGGTGAGTAACGGAGTAAGGGCGGACTTAATCATAGAGAGATACGCAAGTTTCTCGGTCCGTTACCTTGTTTGAAAATGTAACGAGATCGTTACTGTCCCGTTACGAAAAAAGTAGTTCTCGTTAGTAAAACGAGAACGAGAGTTAACGGAAGTTTGCCCAGCACGTGAGACCTGCATTGAACCTTGAGAAAATAATACTACTGCGCTCTAAAAACAGCCAGTCTTCGGCCATTACACCTAAAACGGTTTTTTTATTTTCGCCAAAGTCATATCAAATTCAATACGCAACCTAAAGTCGGACGTCATTTTAATGTAGATAAGCTGACGGCGTGGCATACTCAGCTAACGCGTAGTGTAAAGGCATGACACAAAAAGAAGTCGTTTTTCCAGTAAATGAAGTTCAACTAGCATTTGAGAGGCCAATGAAATGACAAAGGCTATTTTTTATCATTATTTAAGAAGATTTAAAAGCTAGTTTTAAGCTATCGCTGCTTCGCATCGTGTTTAGAGTGAAAACGTCATACGTCATAATTAAGTCAACTTCCTGAAAACACAAAGAAGAATTAATATTTCTTTTTGGTATTTAATTGAGCTAATAATTTAAGTAATTGATGAGAAAAACAACCTGAAGAGTGAACAAACAAACAGTGATAACATGATAGACGTCAATTTAAAGAGCAAGTAACGGCTGAAATTTTAACGCTATGAAGGAAATATTTTTCACATGTGGGGCGTCAAAAAACCGAAACTGTTCTTTGTTAGCTTAATTTTCGCTCATTCTTGCAATAAGCAGAAGACCTTGTATTAATTTGCAAAAATATAGCCAAATGTCCTTCTATAACGTGATGTTCACAAACTAAGAACTAAGCCGTTTCCGATGAATGAGGAACAACTTCAACGGCCTATGGCCTTTAACACTATTCGTCAGCTGAGTATGCATGTCTACTTTTTTTGACGTCACACTTAGTTGCGTATTAATAATATAACGTTGAGTTGTTGTTGATGTTTGAGTTTATTTCCGTGACGTTACCTGTTCAAGATTAAAGATGTGGGGCATTTAACATTGTATTCCGCTTTATTGCACGTGAATATCGGATATAGTCCGCCCCCTTAGCTCAGTCGGGAAGCGCTGGGCTTCTGACCTATCCGAGTGGCAGCCCGGTCGAAGTCGCTTCGGCGCTCGCTAATTTGCCCTGAGCTGGGATGGCCCTGCGGCCAGTGGCAGCCGGTGCACTAAGTCAGGTGACGTCAGTGAGCGGGGCCGGACGTGTCCAGGTATGTCGGAGCACGTAAAACCTTTCGTCTAAAATTCTGCCGACCAACAGGAATTGTACGACGGGTGTGGGGTCAGGGCCTGCCGCAACAGCTCTCTTAGCGTGGGTTCCTGACCTCGGAAATCCATCCAATACAAAAACATTCGGCTAAATTTATAAAAAAAAATTTTATGCATTGGTGGCATAACGACTCAGTTCATGAAACTGTAATATCTTAAGTCACGAGTGCATAAAAATAACAGCTATGCGGACACTGACACAAAATTGTAATACCATGCACACCCAGTACCCATGAAAAGTCGAAAAATGCATACCCAGCCCAGACAATCGAAAGAATTGAGTGGGCACCCATGGGCGCACCCGATCCATGAAAAACACTGTCAACGACCCTCCGCAAAGGGAAGGGAACAGACCGTCTCTTTACAAAAATGCAAACACGTTTGTGAAGCTTAGTCGAAAAAAGAACACAAATAACCAAGAGTGATAATTGATGTCTATGCACCCTGCAGGATGCATAAATAGCAGCTAAAAAATGATCTTATTTTCATGTTGTCAAATATGAAGATATGAAATCCTTCGAGTTGTCTCGTGCAAATACAAATACAAATATGTGCAGAACGAATGCAGATCCTTCGTGAGTGCCACAGCAGACAAAAACATCGCGTCTTCGACACTCGTTTTTTGCTTGTCACTCACTCAGCAAAGATATTCTTTTATTCTCTGTAAAACTCGAAAGATTATATGTATCGATGACCTGTACCGAAGTACACGGGTGTCCCAAACTATGAAGCCATGAATATAACCATTAATGCGGCTCTCCAATATGAACGGCAGCTCGTTGTTGTGACACTGAACAGCACCTGCTGCTGCCATACAATAACAACGAGCTGCAGAAGCTCTCGGTGGGCGAAACCAGTACCGTATTATACCGCCTCCATCGATACCTCATTATGTGCCGGTCACGGCACCCATTTGTTATCAGTCGACTGACCCAATCATGCCTGCTAATGACGAAGGTAGCTAGTATTGTTCCCCTGGTGGGTGTCGCTGCAGACAGTGACCTGTGGTGGTGTTTTCGCCGGTTATATTAATGATATCGCCCACTGTGCCTCCCTGGCTCACATGGACGCCGGAACAGGACACTACATACACAACGCTAGTGGTCTTCGTAGTTCTAGTTCCTTTTTGGCACAAAGGAGGTGCACCACACTGCTATTTCTGCTCCGAGCGGCCACCAGAACCCAGAACCCTCTACATCGCTCTGGTTCCCCCGTGACCGCTTGGTCAGACCAAGACTGACTGTTAAACATCAACCATTCAACCTTTGGCTTCTGACAAATTTGGGTAACAGTAGGCTGATCCAGGAATAGAGACACGTAGGCTGGTCTGGGAGTTGGCAAGGCCGATCCAGGAATAGAGACGCGCAGACTGGTCTGGGAGTTGGCCAGGCCGATCCAGGAATAGAGACGCGCAGGTTGGTCTGGGAGTTGGCCAGGCCGATCCAGAAATATAGACGAGCAGGTTGGTCTGGGAGTTGGTCAGGCCGATCCAGGAATAGAGACGCGCAGGCTGGTCTGGGAGTTGTGATCCGGGGATACAGACTCGCAGGTTAGTCTGTGAGATGGCCACATTCCTCTCTGACACACACTCCTTTGTTTGGTGTTGACATTGGCCCTTAAAGGAAACATTTCACCTGAAAAAACGAAAAAACTCAGAAATGATGAAGAGAAACTAGAAATTAGTTATCATGATACTAGTAAGTCATAAAAATATATATATATATTTACGCGGAAAAAGCAAATTAAAATGTCAGATATTTGGTTCAAATTCATACTTTTTTTCTCTAAATAACGCGAAATCTGCTTGCTAAGAAGCGCGTATGTCATTAAAACGTCATCAATTTGGAGGGATCGTGGCGCATATACAAGACAATACTTGCCTAATAATTTGTTTAAGATGCAGGGAAATGCAACGCTTTTAGAACCACAGAGATTAATTCGAAGCCATATCACGTGCTCATTCTTTGCAGTTCTTTGTGTTTATCCACGGGAAAGTTTCCGTGGTTCATCTATGGACGTCGAAAGCTGTGTTTAGTTGCGTTAAATATTTCAACTTAGCCTATACCATGTATTAGTTTACGACAAATTATCGGTGTATTCTTTGGCATAATCAGTGCAGTGAAACGGGAGTTATTCCTGAAACCCATGCACGCAAGGAACAAGCAAGATGCAGACGGATTTCGGCCCATCTGTAAGACTAGGTGCGTCTGAAAATTTCGCTGAGAATGTCGCTGAGAATAACGTTTTATAGACGATTTAAGCATCAAAATCACGATAAATCCTCTCAAAGTTTATTCTTGCAATCAAGGGAATGAGGTACTGAAACAATATGTTCTTGTCCAGTCCAGCACTATATGTTCCTAGCAAACACTTTTCCCAAAGTCTTACGTCATCTCTGCGTCATAATCATGCGTCAAATCAGCCCAAATCAGCCAATCAGCGATTGGAGTTACCGGGTATTCCCGGTCCCGACTTTAAGGACTGAATATTATATAAATTATAATTAAAAGGTTACTTTGAAAATGTGAAAGCGTCACAATTCATTTTCGAGTATGCGCCACAACTTGACTATGTGAACTACAAACGCCATGTCAAAGGTGAACTGTTACTTTTAAAGGGAATATAGCACCTTTAACATTAGTTTTTAACTGAGATAGCCAGATTGTCGGGTGGTGCCAGAAACCTCCAAAATCCGAAATTTTCGCCCTCCAAAGCGACTAGTTGCTGAGTTTCAAACGCAAAAATCCGTTGGGCATATGTGGGCATATTTCAACCGTCACAAATCCCGGTGACGTTTCGCATAGTGGTCATCCAGTAGTTACTCCACTGGTGATTGCAACCGCACTTCGCTTTTGGAAGCGTCCGCCCAAGTAATTTCAGTTACCTTGCGTCCGCTCCCAGAACGACCATCCCGACGGTCGGTCAGGCGCTCGGCACCACTCTAGAGGTTCACGTATGCGTGCCCCCACGTCCCTACCCGGCGCGAGCGGAGCGCCGGTCGACCCAGACAGTCTGCGTTTCACGTACCCGGTGCACCCATCGTGCGGTGCCAGGCACAGCAGCTGTCACTGGGCGGGCGCAAAGTTTGGCCGTTCGATGCCTCCTTGGTGACGTCACAACTCGCTTTGGTGACGCCAAGATTGTGTGACGTCACATGTAAACATATTACTATTTGTCAATTACAACAAATTTGAACTTTTTTTCGCAAAAATGAATGCCAGGACCGTAATCAGGACATTCTTCTCCATCATTCTACATACTTTTCCCAAAGTGCTATATTCCCTTTTAGATGCAAAACTATGCAAAATTGCATTATATTTGTATAAATGTACCTACCTGAGAAGGTGTGCAAATATGCTTGAACTACCTGAGTGAAACACGAACAGTTATTTCTGGGTTATCGGTCGTAATTTTTATCCCATATTGCAACACACGATCGTGGTTGAAACTACAAATATCAGCTATCTTAAAAGGAAATGATAACATTTTCCAACACAAATAGTGCTACTTCTTGGAATAGGTTGGCAAGACCAAAATAGCCGTTTTCACGATGGGTAATTTTGCGCGAAATGTTTCAAAACATTTTACAATGTTTTAAAATGTTTTAGTAGTAGCCGCTTTCACGATGGACTTATTTGGGAAAAATTGATTTAACCCTCGCCCTTCGGAACTGTTTTTTTTTCATCCGGTTCGGCCTTGTGCCATTGTCCGGGAGAGAGATACCGGGGAGGGGGCGAAGAGGGGCCTGGGGTTGGACCCCACCATGGGACCCCCTCCACTTGGAGGCAGGGGATTTGATCCGGGAGTCTATCCCCGGAACCGGCACCACCGGGAATCGAACCCGGGCCGCCGGGACCGTAGGGCGAGGGTTAAAACATTTCTTGCAAATTAGTCCATTGTGAAGAAGGCTACTACTAAAACATTTTAAAACATTTCGCGCAAAATAAACCATCGTGAAAACGGCTAATATGTTGTAAATTGATCACATTTGAACAAAAATTCCAACCGGACGATATTTCAAATTAAATTTAAAAACGTTCCACACTTTTACCGACCGGTATAACGGTCGTATACTCATATATTTGGTACTCTCAAATATTTGGTAACGAGTTTTGGTTCCCACGCAAATCTGGTATTGCTTTATGACAAAATGGTATGGAATGGTATGAAATGGAATGGAAGATATGTCCATTATGCCACTCTGTCTATTATGATAGTGTATCCTACTGCCCTAAAAAATCAACGAACATCGAATATAAATGTGTCTAAATTAGCAGTTAACTTATTGCACCCAACGACGGCCTAGTAAGTTGCCGCGACTTTCAATTTTTTTTTGTCGTAATGTGATTTATTTATTTTCATCGTTAGAAGTCTTGTATAATTTTGTCTTTGGCTGTATAGTGTATATGATTCAATGCTTACTAGTTTATATAATCACTTTCCCAAACAATTAAATAAACAATACAAAAGTGGCAATGCAATCGCAGATGCATTTATGCACCCAAACGGCGACCTATTTAGTATTAGTGTCAGTGATTTGTTTCAGAAGCATTGTCCAGCGTTGAGCAGATTCAAACGAAAAATGCCATAGATGTCGCGCTTCTAATAGTGAAGAGAAAACACTGGTCATGAACTCGGAAAGAAGTATCTTTATTTGTTTTTAATTTTCCAGACTTCCGAAGTTTAATAAGGGAACAATTATATTTAATACTTTAATTTAGAACACATTATTTATATACCATAACGGTAGCCTAATCAATGTTTGCCAAAAATCAAAAGGTCATTATTTTCCTTCAAGACCAAATAATTTCTCAGATCGTACACGCATAACACTTCTATACCATGTACTCATATGCGTATCGCATTTTTGATTTTTAATGGCAATCCTGAAGAAGTCCTAAATTAAAATATACCTTCATTGTTCCTTATATATTTATATAATAGATATATCATTATATATATAGACTATTATTATTATAGATATATACGTTAATAAGCATGCACATAAGCTTAATAGGCATGCGTTATTCTTAATGTTTCAGCATAATTTTGGCGTCAGTTTTTCATTCACTTTCGATTTTCACTAACTACAATTTGTCATGCTTCGATGTTTCAATGTGCCTTTTTGTATTAATATTTATGAAGTGTTTCAATCAAAATGTTCAAAACAGTGCTTAAAACTGAAATGACTGCAGTAGTCTGATGCAGAGCAGTTCGCTGGGCAGGCGTTGGCGTGCATGGTCGTTGTTGTACGTTGTTATATTGGTGACATTAGTAAAACATAACAGGAGATCCAGTCGGCACCTGACACTCTTACTCTCCCGGCTATGTGTGTTACAGGGATTGGCCCGCAGACGAGTGTGTCGCTGACCTGGGTGCTGGCGCTGCTGCTGTGCTGCTGTGCCACCACCTGCTTCGGCTGGGGACGGGTCGTCAACCGCTTCTCACCAGAGGTGCTGGCCAACTTTGGCTACAGCGGCGGCAACCGCCACTACTACTCGCCAGACATGATGCCTCAGACCTCAGCACTGGTCAGTATACACTATACATATAGTGTGTTTGAATATTGTGCGTATATATACACACATATATCTTATTGTATATTATTTAGTATATAGTGAATATATATGGACGTATATACATATAGTATTATATAGTATATATATGCTATACGCGCAACACTGTCTGGAGACCTCAGCACTGGTCATTATTTAACAAAGTACAGGATGTACGATAAGCCGTTGTTTGTCGTTAAGGAGAAAACAAAGAAGATAAGGGTGGCTAATGGTCTTTTCCGACGTATCCTCCACAGACTAGGAAACACTCACACAGGCTCTCCATTATTTAGCTCATCAGGCTGCTGAGTGTGTGTGTGCGGTTTATCTGCCATGCTGTTTGAATCTTTGTTTACCATGACCTTTTCTGAGGTAGCGGCGTCATCTTATTGGGGTCGTTCTTGACGACTGCATACAGATTTTTGATCGGTGACAGGTCAGGGTCATTGCCCTATCCTCTTCAAAAGCCCGGAAGTGACTGCGACACCAACAATTTATTGGTCTTCTTGGCTTTATGGACCAGAGCGTCGTCTTGAAAAAAGCTAGACATTTCCATCAGGAGGTTGGCAGATCGGTGGGCACTGCAGTCCTCCCTTCTTTGCAGCGTCACTGATATTCTGGACATTTCAGCCCTTCTTTGGCATAGTAATCTGCTATCTGTCCGCGGGGCTCTGGGAAATAGACAGCAGTAGTGCCGGCTGTTCGATATCAATCTATCTAATGCGTCGGCGTATTTTAACATACATATTAGCCGTTTTCACGATTGATTATTTTGCGCAAAATGTTTTAAAACATCTTAAGATGTTTTGAAATGTTTTAGTATGAAAGTTTTAGTATACGATATAGTCCAATGAAAATAAGTTCCTGATTTAGGCGATATTATCATTATTGAAGAGTTATGGAAACATAAAATGAGCTCATTACAAGATTATGATGCAAATTGTCCGTTTCTAAAGAACATATGCGTCTAGTGTCCATTCGTTCAGTTAAGCATACCGCCATCCATGAGTCTACTCAATCTCGCAAAGCGTCATTGATCACAGGTCTGACCTTGCGATGGCCTTAATTCGCTAGAAAGCCCGATTGTCCAGCTGGAGCGAGTCCGAATTTCAAGTCAAAGAGGAGTTCGCTTTTGTTGAAGCGACCCAAAGTAGGCTGCACTGGACGAGATGTTGTGCAAGATGTTCTGATATAAAGTGTCAGTAGGTGAAGATCACAGTTTGAAGATTACGATTCAACTGGCATCACACGTTAAAACTATCCCTACTTATCTTCGCTACCAATACCAGCTAAACCGAGAAATTTTGTAAACATTACCGATCATCTCTTACGCAACATATAAAGAGATTCTGAGACATATTCAAGACAAAAAATCTGTTCAAAAGTTGCGTAGTTAAGGAAAGAATAAGTATACTAAAACTTTCATACTAAAACATTTCAATACATCTTAAGATGTTTTAAAACATTTCGCGCAAAATAATCCATCGTGAAAACGGCTAATATGCATGTCAGAGAGATCTCTGCGGCCTGTCATGCCCCAGACAAGGACTTCAGGAGAGGAGGCCGCTTGACCGTCTTGGTGATGGCAACCCCCCACGAGTTGCCATCATTGAGCCGGTCGCTGTTTTTGGCTCAAGCCTGGTCGTTTTATAACCATTAGGTAGATACGATTGACTGGCGACCTGATTCTGGGCAATTGCGCCTCTGACCATTTACAACCGACTGATGATGCGTCGATTTATTACACCCATTATTTACCATTGGTTAGATGTGGTACGGGCTCTTTCGGTACCTCCGAAGAATTGACCACTGCCGTGCCCATCCGGCTAATCTCGGGTGGCCGCTGGGGTTCTGTGATCACCCGACATGGGCATATTCCCCACAGCCAGGTTTCGATAAATTTCGTTTGTTTACCAGTCATGAGAGGCGGTTGTGACATGGGCACCATCAACCGCTCATCAACATGGGCACCATCAACCGCTCATCAACATGGGCACCACCAACCGCTCATCAACATGGGCACCACTAACCGCCCATCAACATGGGCACCACCAACCGCCTATCAACATAAGCACCATCAACCGCCCATCAACATGGGCACCATCAACCGCCCATCAACATGGGCACCACCAACCGCTCATCAACATGGGCACCACCAACCACCCATCAACATCAACCGGGCACCATCAACCGCCCATCAACATGGGCACCACCAACCGCTCATCAACATGGGCACCATCAACCGCCCATCAACATGGGCACCACCAACCGCTCATCAACATGGGCACCACCAACCGCCCATCAACATGGGCACCACCAACCGCTCATCAACATGAGCAGTGGGCACCACCAACATCTCATCAATTTTGGAACACCCTGGCAACCAAGTTGTTTACATCTCAGTTATCCCGCGCCGGGCCGGGGGGGGGTGTTTAGACACCCCCCCCTCAGGTTTTTCCTGGATATCGGGAAAACGGCGGCGCGTAGCGCCGCCAAATTTTCAGTACCTGTTCGATCATCTTTTGTCCAGCTTTCAAAAAAGTTTTGACAATATGTCATGTCAGGTCAGGTCACCAGGCTAGGTCACGTGACCCCACCTCCGAAAAAGTTTGTGGTTCCACCAAAGCCACAGTTTTTAGCGGATTGGTTTCGTACTTACAGGGTTTCATAAGAGCATGACTATCTAAAGTTTGTATATCTCGGATTTTCGATATCGGTGACCTAAGGTCAGGTCAATTTCCTGACCTCCCCATTATAAGTGAATGGGAAAATAAACAGATGCTCCTTATTCTGAAAGTATGCATTGGATCAGGCTGATTTTTTCAGAATCATGTTTTTTTAGCTCATTCTGAATGACCTAGGTGCGATTG
>VOPJ01004330.1:420576-445658 GCA_014673585.1 Semibalanus balanoides | reverse complement strand
GGGCAGGGCACAGGGGCAGGGCGGGGCACAGGGGCAGGGCACAGGGCAGGACAAGGTTAGGTCAGGATAGGTAGGGCAAGGCGGTGTATGGACACTGACACTTCGGTTTTTCACTTTGATCATTGCTTTTTAGCTTTAGCCATCAAGGGCACATTTCACCTACGGGACGCAGTGATCCAAAATCGGAAAGGGCTGCGTCCCGACGGATGGGGGCTGCGTCCCGAATCGGGACGCAGTCAATACGTTAAAATATGCCCTGATGGCTACGCCGTTGCCCTTTGTGAAAAGTGTTTTATGATTGCCGAGCGCTTATCGGTTATTTGGACATATGTAAATATAGGTTATATAATATTGTGCTGAATGAAGGTGGATATAGCTTTTGTGCAAGTTGCGTTGGTTGTATATTCTGTCGACTTGAATACAAACAATTATTTTGTTATTGTACTGGCTGCAGATAATCTAGCCAAGGTTCTAGAAATACGAGTCGTTTTTCTCCTACGGCCAACAATTTGGACGTGGCTGTCAGCCAATCAACGGCGGGACTTGCAAAGACCCTCTTTAGCAACTTCAAAATTAAATTACATAAAGCTGTTATTTAAAAAAAAAAAAATTGTTTGCAATTAATACTTTTCCATAACGGCCAAGATAATGGCTACCTCAGTTCAAAACCAATATATATATAAATGTGATTTGTGAATTATTCCATCTTACAGGATTATGTGTGACGGGGTTTCAGATACATCAATGACTTTCTACATAGATATAGTTGTCATACAATGCAGTGAGTCAGTTCAGCTCTCAGAAATTCAGCGAATTCATACAGTTCCCGTTTCCATAGATGTTGCAAAACTATGATTGGCGATGCTATTGAGCTCGGAAGACTTTGAAATGCAGCAACAAACTCTCAAGTTGATGTTTTGCTAACTTAACCTTCGCCCCACTGAGGGGGTTGTTTGAACACCCCCTTCTGTTTTTCAAGATAAGCGAAAAAAACGGCGTGCGTAGCGCCGGCCAAATTTGGCATAACTAATCATCCAAATCACGTTTCCCGGCAAATTTTACGAAAATTTCCAAGTTTCGTATCGGGTTAGGGTCAGGTCACCAGGTCAGCGTCCAAGTGACTCACCTACCAACAAAGATTATTGCGGTTCGTACGCCTATTGACCCGACTAGTGCATTCTAACGGATCGACTATCAAAACTTTTATTATTACTGACCTCAAGTGCATCAGTATCATACAAAATGTTTATACTGCGCGCATTTTTGATATCAGTGGAACATGAGGTCGGGTCAACTTGTGACACGCTCCTTGCCACCATTTTAAGTTCAATGGAGAAATATCAAAATCAGGCCTTGTAAAATGGTGAATAAACGGGCTCGCTTGGTCCCGCCGTTTTGTGGTCAGCCCGCGCTTGCACGGTCATGATACGATCAGGTTTCGCCCTGCCAAACCTGCTTGCTCGACTGAGATGCAAAGTTGGGTCACAGCAATGGGTATATTCTAGACTTAAAAACATATTCCAGATTATGGTTGCTAGGTTACTATCTCTAGTTTTCAATAAAGAACGTAAGGCTAAACATAGCCAGATAAAATGTAACTTAGAATATGTTCTGGAATCCAGAACATAACTGGTTCGTGTACCAAATTTGAATCTCAGCTGGGGGCAGCGAGCCCCGCCCGTTAAACGAGCCAGGGTGTACGCGACGGGTGGACGCCGCACCAAGAAAACCGAGACGTAAACTCGAGTCCGTTGACTGCACCACTTTAACAAGTCCTGATTAAAAATGCTTTCCTTTTTCGACGAAATATCAGTCCATTTCCTTCTGGACAATGTTATAATAGGATATTATGTATGATCCAAGTGCAGTTTTTTTTTTTGCTCAGGGACCCTTACAAGGTCCTCTGAGGTCATCCGAGGTCACCAACACCTTTTCGTCAATAACTCTAAACATAATGAAGATAGAGAAGTAAGGCTTTCACCAGTGTGTTTGTCTCGTCAATACACATCTCATGATGTGCAACATGACCTACTTGGGTCACCACTTGACCTTGACCTGAGGTCATTTTTTAAGTTGATCTAACATGATCAAATTTAAACTTTTTCAAAGCGCCTTGACAAGAAAAACACGATGGAGTAAACAGTATTGCGTTATCTTTATTAGTTAAGAAGTTATTTCTGAAAGTATGTTTTACCCTAAATCAGCATTTTGACTTCAATGACCTCTAGAGCCTAAACTATTGACATGAGGTCAATTTTGAGAGCCTGGATGCGATGAAATTTCAATGGCTAGCTATTGTTTGTTTACGTTTGTTTTTTAGATAGCAATAAGTTTCGAAGATATTTGGGGGTGGTTGCTGGTGGAGCGAAATGTTTCCTAAAACTGGAAAAATTTGACGCTTTCGATGACATCTGGCGACCTGAGTTTTGACGTGCAGCGAAAAAAGTAATATAGTTTCGAAATGATTTTTGATAACAGTTTGAGCAGTGTTTGTTTTGTCTACGTGCCATATGAGCCGAGTTAGAGGGGGTGTTTAAACACCCCTCCCCCCTTCCCCAGTCGGGCGAAGGAAATGCAGAGGCCCAGTGGGGCGCGGGCCAATACTGTTTTCTTTGGTTTCGTTCTGATTGACAGTTTTGTATCATTCAAACAGGCCATTATTGATGTGAAGGCCACGTGGCCATTAGTTCCATAGTCGTTTATCGGGTCATTTTAGCCGCCACAGCATACCATTATCTAATTACATCCGATACAATGGTCATCATATTTCCAATCACATATTAACCAATCACATCCGATACGATAACTAATCCCATGTACTTTGTAGTGCAAATATTCTGTCTACTTCATCGACACCACACGATGCCGATGTGTCCGGTGAATAAATCCCTCGTGAAAATGGCTAGTAGCAGTTCTTTCAGTACACTATTCGAATAAACTAGTGGTTCCCAGCCCTCCCGACATAATTACCCCTTTTCAGCAGTCAGAAAGCCACTACCTCACCTTCAAAATTTATACCGATTTATAATAACGTTTCCCAATGTGTTGGTTGCAACTGTTTACACACTTCCACCGGAGCGTCGCAACTCGCAATGAAAACAAAGACTGAGAGCGCACATGTAATGTTATGGTGGGCTGATTCGTGCTGTTTAGCTGCTCTGCAGGTTATTTTTAAACAGACAGGGTTTCCGTTTTGAAGCGTAAAGTAAAATAAATACGTACGAGTACGCAAAAAGTTTTGTGTGTTATATTGGCAAAGTATGTTTTAGGCGAGTGCTGCACCAAAGCTGTCTTGGCGTAACATTTATGGTTAAACGTTACAGGCCCTCGTTACCCCCGCAGAATCGCTACTAAAGAAGCTCAAGACATAAATTTGATCGTATCCAATAATCAAACCAATAGCTTGTTACCGTAGGACAAATATATTTGACATTCCAAAAGAGAAAACACACTCCCTTTAAACGTCGTATTATCTAAATATTGAGTGAGGTTTCTTGATCTAATGACGCTGCCTCTTGACCCTATTATGCGAACGCGAAGCAAATGCTTTGCTTCAACAATGTATGACGAGGGTATTGCAATAACACTGTTTGGTGGAAAACCTGATGACGTGAAATAGCTAATAAGAATAATAACCTTTGAATTTCATGGCATATTGACACGATCAAGCAATCGGCAAGCATTGAAAATGGGCACCGTGACCCCACATCTGGGAACTAACTTGAACCATGTAGCGGAGTCGGCGTATGAAAAGAGTTGACTTTCAAACTAGCGTTGGCAGCCCCGCTTCCTGGACGTCACCATGCCAAACTAGTTCTGGCAACTTATTTGAATTAGGGGAATCGAATACACATCGCTTTCAGACTGTCTGTTGCCCTGAGCGTTGTTTCATAGAATGTTGATATAAAACCCATTAGCTGATGTGTGCGGAGCTGAGTCGATATCCAGTTACTGACCGGAAATGACAGTCCATTGTTACCGCGTGACCGATCTGCTCCGCTATGTTAATTAATCTGCATTCATGTGGGTGCAACACTATCTGATAGGCATATCAACACTAGCCTCCTCCTCCTCCTCGATATATGTTAATTAATCTGCATTCATGTGGGTGGAGCACTTATCTGATAGGCATATCAACAGCCTTCTCAGGGGAACTGAGATCGTTCATCTCGTGCCTCAGAGTGTGCCAGTGTGTGGGCGGCCTGGTAGGAGGAGCAGGCTGTCTGTATGTCGGGCTGCGGCGGGAGAGACGGCCGTGCCTGGGCGTCCCTGGTCCGCCCAGTGTGCCCACTCAGTGGTCCCACTCGTGCTGACCAGTGTGTCCACTCGTGCGGGAGCGCTCGAAACTGTACCTTGCTGATTATAGGTATAGGTTTGTACTGTGGTTAAACGGTTGGAATTTGACTTGAGCCAATTCAGAATCACTGTGATACGCTCACAGACCGCAAACAAAAAATAATCCGTGTATCTTACTTATTAATGTCCAGTGCTTTGATAGTCCAGTATTACAAGTTTGGCACATAAATACAGGAAAGGTTCTTATTTATTTTTATCTGGTCCCAAAAAGTCCAAAAAGTCATTTAACACATAATGCCATGAGTTTCTTACACTAAAAGAGACATCACTTAGTTAAAAATAAAGATTTAATGCTTTGCAATTTGGTTTGGGTACTTACCACACTCAGTTCTCTTACATATTATTAGTTTTTTGATTTTTTTTTAAACTGCTATTTGGCAGTGATTAAAAAATGGTAAAAAATGGGGAAATCTGAGACTGCTTACTGATTTTTGTCAATCTTAACCCGCGCACTGCAGGGGGGTTGATTTACTCTCCCTCAGGTTTATCAAGAGTAGCGGGAAAACGGCGGCGCGTAGCGCCGCCAAATTTCGTACACCTGCATTTGGGCATCAATTACCCACACTTTGGAAAAGTTTTGAACTCAGGTCATCTCAGGTCAGGTGACAAGTTCATGTCAAGTGACCTTACCTTCACACATGTTTATGTTCTTGCCAAAGCCAGTCTTTTTCCGAAAGATTTGAAACTTGTAGGATTTCATACGGATATCATGACCTACAATTCGTTGATCTCGGATTGTACGTATCGGCGACCAAAGGTCAGGTCAATTTCCTGACCTCCCCATTATGAGTGAACGGGAATATATATGAATACTTTCTATTCAAATAATTTGCATTGGATCAGGCTAATTCTTTCAGAATCATGTTATTTTAGCTTATGATTGATGACCCAGGTGCAATTGCTGCTTAGTGACTCATGCAAGGTCTCCTTGTAGGTCATATGGATCATCAGATTGGTTTTGCCAATAAATAACGATAGAATTCAACACTGGGGATCTCAAACGGGGGCATGGGGGGCTATTTCAAAAGTTTTAATCAAATTCGAATAGACTCATGGATTGGCTTCCTTGTAACTTAGTAACGGGTTTAAAGACAATATCTTTGTAAAAAGAATTTATTTAGATTTATCCTCTACAGTGGATATATGTAAGCATTTCGGTCAATTTCCAGCATAATGGGGGGGGCTAACGCCTGCCGCCCTGGATACGCTGTGAGAATGAAGATAGCGATCGATGACACAAATTATGTTTGTCTGTCGGGGCGCGTCCGCCCCATATGCAACTGATCTAACTGGATCATAATGACTTGACTTGCAGCGTCAAATAAATAAGTTGACCTAAACAGTCACCAGTCATATTAATCAATAGTGCCTTGAGAGACAAACTATGGCGGTCAAAAATTAATTCCTATATTTCGTCAGATGAAATGCTATTCACGAAAAAACTGCTTTGAAAAATAGCCTTTTGACCTTTCATGACTCTGGAGGTTTAACTAATGAACCTAATTTGAAATTGGGCTGTTGATATATTGTTATTTTGCAAGAGTTTTTCGGATTATTTCCCTTACTATTCTTGTTCCTAACTATATAGTTCCCGAGCATAATCGGGGGTTTGGAAAAGAGTCTAAACCGGAAAATTGTGACCTTCGAGACACTGGTGACCTCAAATTGTGACTGATCTAAGAAGAATGATTTTTTTAATAAAGCTTGTCAGAGCTGTCTAATGCAGTTTTTCGCTTGTCGCTATGTTGGAGTTTTTTGAGATCTCAGGGGGCGGAATAAACCACTGCAGTTCGTGTCGGGGCGATCCCTGCAGTGCGCGGGTTAACGTTCCGCATCTTTGCATTTGCTGAAACTCTGTTTTCTACGATTTTTAAAAACATATTTCTCGTTTCTTTCAAGAACATCGAGTCATTAAAAAGTTAATTTCTTTCTAAGATATGCATTAATTTTCATACAATTTGTCAGCACACAGAATTAGTTGTATAACATCAGCTACTGAAAATGTGCAAGATGCGCTAACATGTGTAAATTATTATAAGAACAACTTCAGGATAAGGGGAGGGTTAACGCCGGCAGTCATTGGAGTATTTTCTGTAACAGAGTACTGGGGGGCGGGGGGGATTTTTAGCCCCCTTGGTATCTTTCGGACGCAATTAGAACGATCGCGCTGAATCAAATGGACATGATATCCATAAAATTTCATTTCGACGTCGAAAATATTTGTGTTGCTATAAGGTCAGTGGTGACGTCACAGGTTCAGTAAGGTCAAAAATATAGCTCGTTTAAGCTTACATCTAGTTTATAGACCAATATTTTCCATTTTCAAAGCATTTGGCTAGGCAAACACGATTACCAGGAGGCTCTCAAAGTTTATTACACAACTCCATATTAGCTAATTGGGGATTATTTGGAAATGTAAAAGGTCAAGGTCAGGTCACATAAAGGTCACTATGCCAAAAATTTATACGAAAGCCTCATCGCAAGCATGATGTACAGTACTATTTTACGTGTAGAACTCGAAATTGGTGCTCATTTTACAACCTGACTTAATGTACGTGAAGTAAAGGTCAAGTAAAGGTCAAACTCATGTCAAAAAAGGTCAAAATTTAAAATAGAATAATACAATAAATAAATACATTTTTCTGGACCGGTTTTGTCTCAGAAATACATTGCCGCTCTTTATTTTTTGTGCCTGGTCAAAAAAGAACAAAAATCAAATTGCAAAATTTGACGTCACGAGTTACCCATACCATAGATGTCATCACTCAGTCAAAAATACAGATATAATTTTGAAATTCGGTATGGTGGTTTAATTTGCAAAGTTATTTGCCATATATTCCGTTTTTTTAAATATCTTAAAAAGTTTTGATTTTTCGGACATTTTTTTCAAAAAGTAAAATTTTGAAAAATTGGGTCAAAAAACGCTTTTTTCAAAAATCAGAGAATGCCATATTGTCGCCCTTGACATTTGCTATCTTTTCACTGTTTCGGATTCCATTTTGTCTTCTACATGACATTTATACGGTCTCCTAAAGTTTAGCTAATTTTGGTGACAAAATCGTGTGTAGTGACGTCACTAACTTAGCTTCATCTAAAAAAAAAAATCTGACGAAATTACAAAAAAAAATCAAAGGGTGTGAAAAAGATGCCCGGTCAAGTAATAGAAGTTTGGCGTTGATAGCTACATTTTTTCGTGGGATATTCCAGATATTCCTCAGGGTGGGGGGCTAAAAAGCCCCACCCCCAGTGACTCGCGGGTTAATAAATCAGTTTATTATCATAATAATAAGTAAGCTTTCCTCCCTGCTTTTCAGGCTCAACCCACCACCACCACCAGCCATTGTTGAAAGCTCTATTGAGCTGTCGCGCAGTGATGCATACCATCAAGTTCGTGAATCCGCCGGCTTTCAAGAGTAAACACACGGAGATCAGCGCAGATAACTCACGTCGTAAGCGATCTCAGTGGCCGCGTGTGTTCACAATTTATATCCTAGCTCGTGTCAGAGACCAGAGACTTTGCTTAACCAGCTTCGGTAAGCGACAAAACGAACTACCTTTAACCATGTTAAGTGTTTACACAAGCATACAATGCACGAAAATTAATGTGATTACGATGTTAGCAGTAACAAGTCAGCTCCGGTAATAACGCGGCCGAGACACAAGGCCACCAAAATAAAACGCGATAGCAATAGGTACTTATCCTTAGACTGGTGGGGATGACCACTGACCAGCGCGTTGCGGCCGGTGCATGGCAGAGGCGGCCTCTGCCATGTGACCCTGTTCAAGGTCAGATGAAGTCAGCTGACCCTGTTCAATCTGGCTATCTCAGTTAAAAACTAATGTTAAAGGTGCTATATTCCCTTTATGGGACGTTAAACTCTCGTCTCTAAATTCTGCCGGTGACTGAAGTTGATCGATCGAATAGTGAGGTCAGGGCCCGAGCAATAGGCTAAGCTTAGCGTGGGTCCTGATTCCTGATCTCGGAAATCCATCCAATAAAATCGTTCGACCGAAATGTATTAACAAAAATAACGGTCTTCTGCAGTATACCACTCTTCATTTATTGCGGGGTACCCAGTCATATTAGCATTCGGTAAATAACGGATGTCTAAATGGAAACAGAAACGTGAGTGGTAAAGTATCACCATGGTATCGGTAACAGTAAGATATGGACATGGTATATCTGTCGCTTCTCATAACGGAACTCCTGGACTATCCTGGGACATTCATCGGCTTCACCGCGGATGGGGCGAAACAATCTCATTACTGATGCATGCAGCGCCGACCTTCATGTTCGACGGAATCTCTGTAATCGAGCCGACAGCCAGCACTCGGCCGATGAATACAAAATCACGGACATTGGATATCGGCACCGTAATTAATATCTGTCTGTCTGTCACTCAGGAGGACTGTCAGGACTGTCACTCAGGAGGACGGTGCTTGGGCGGAGGCCGAGTGTCAAGCTTATTCTTCTATATCTAAATGAATGAACATAACCAATTTTATAATATATATATATATATATATATATATAATATTATATATATATATATATATATTTATATATATATCCTAAGGCTAACTAACCAAGACAGGCTTACCATTTGTGTTGCCACTTTTTTAACTGTTTTCCCTTCACAGCCTACCAAGCACCCTCAGGCATACTGAGGGCCACTCAGCAGCCAACTGAGGCCGCCCTCAATGCCGAAACAAAAGGCCCTTTAGGCAAGCAAAAGAGCCCCTCAGGCTGACCAAAACTTCTCATGACCGGGACCAAGGCCCCTCAAGCTGCAGCTGGTTCCCTCAAGCCGATCGAGGCTCCTTAAGTCGACCGTGGACCCCTCAGTGCCGACCGAGCTCCCATCCAGGCCGACCGAGGGCCCTTCCAGGCCAACAGGGGCCTTCTCAGGTCGAAGAAAAGCTCATCAGGCCGACTGGACCACCCAGGCTGACCAAAGACTCTCTCAAGCCCACCGAAGTTCCCTCAAGCCGAAAAAGGTGATCATTAATAATGATGAGGCGTCTCATATTTTACAAATGCTGGCCAAACATTGAGCGGTGCGACTTTATTTCTGGATCTAATGCGGGAGTTTCGGGAACCGGATTTTGCAGGCGAAATAGGTCACGTTTAATATAGCTATACACATTTCACACCCACAACTCAATATTGGCCCGCGAGGTGGCAATATCCCTGTAATGCGTAGGCTGATGCTCTGCAGCGCGGTGGTGACTCCCAGGTGCTCACAGCCTGTAACTAAATATCCCAGCGTTCATCGAATTTTCGACAATTATAGTGTCATTATCAGACCCTCAGCAGCTAAAAGCTCCCATTGTTCATCGGAGCCACAACATCCGCGATAGCTTCCTCGAATTATTGTCTTAAGCAAATGTTCTTAAGGTCCCGACGGACGTAGCTAGCTTTTCTTTAAACTGGAGTTGGAAGGCAGCACTATTAAAAAAATGTGTTTAAAACAAGCGCTGGACAAACATTTAAAGGTTTCTTATGTGGCATGTTCTGGGATTAAATAGCGTTTTAGAACGCTGGTTTGATTAACAACAGCTACTTATGTATGTTCTTATTTAAATTTGTATTAAGAAAAAGCGCAAGCTTTGTCACCAACTCGCCATATTGTGATAGTCAAAGGAGGTCAAGATTGCATGTTATATTTGCTGGATTTCTTGATGATTGTGAGCTAATGGGTCTAATGTCACTGGTAGCGAGCCAACAACGCCATGTTTATATTAAATTTTTTGTGAAGAGATGTAAATATGCAAATGCAACGCGGATTCCAGGGGAACGGGCCATGTCCCGTCCAGACCGTCCAAGGGAGGGGTAAGCTATGTTTTCCCAAAGGGGGGGGGGGAAGTTAACATAATATGTCAAAATAACCTTTGCATTTGCAGCAGTCAAAATGGCTGCTATCCATTAGTAAAAAAGAAATAGAGCAATGCCGGCGCGCTTCGCGTCATGACACAAGCTTCCGCAATGGCTTTATACCCTATTCCCTGCGGGGAGACAGATTCTGCCCCCCAGTAGTTTTCGCCTGCCGCTTCTGACCGTTAACGTCTATCTGTCTTGAAACTGTCGGAATGCTGCTAAATATGAATGACGCGTGTTCTGTAATTTTTTTTGAAAATCGGTTCAGCAGAGGCGGCTCCAGGGCATGTTTTTGGGAGGTCGTGCACGAATGCGGTGTGCGCGCATACTTCCTTCGTAGTTTGCCGGTGGAATAAAAGCGGGTCAGTAAAACGTAAGTCGATGCTTTGTACATCCATACATAATTGGATTATACAATATTTTTGGGCAGAGGCGAACTCAGGTAACATAAATGGGAGGAGATATTCTTCCGTCAATTAGGCCCCAACTTCAATAAAGCAAAGAATGAATAAAAGGCGTTCGCGTACAATGAATGCCCCCCACGTTGTGTTACCTGAATCCGCCTATGCCTAAAATTTGTTGCTTAACAAATTAACAGCAACAAAGCGCCACATGTGACGTTCGCCACGTCCAACATAAGGAAAAGCACATATTTTTTATCAAAAATCCCCATTTTTTTATCCTGAGTACGCATATGATTTTTCCCATTTTTGTACTTTTGTCCCTTTCACACATTGAAGAGCATGAAACATTGGAAGCTCAAAACGTTTTTGATCAAATCAGTCGATCAATTGGCCGCAATGACCTTTCAATAAGCATCCAAATTTGCGTATTGTTTGCCCCCTGGCCCCCATTTTTGAAAAAAGGAGTGAATTTTCGGAGTCCAAGAAAAAATATTGTTGTACGACGATCGAATCGTGTTTGCCCCAATCGTAAATCGGCCGACGGTTCTCGAGAATCTCTGGGGGGGGGGGGGCAGAAATCTGCCCGCACACGCAGGTTAACCGTAATTCCTGGCCGCCCGCAGGGGAAGAGGGTTTACCAATTATATTAAACGGCCTTGCAGCAGTAAATTACAGCGATTCCGCAGCCAAAAACAGGAAATTTCGTTCGCTTCGTAGCATGACAACAAGTTTGCCTATGCTTATGCCTATAATTTTAACGAAAAATGGGAAAATGATTACCTTTAATTTCTTGCAGTAGGCTCTCCTTGGTAGTAAATTGCTGGCCAAGAGCTCAATTCCCTTCACAAAATATTAACTTTCAAGCAGGCTACATGTTAGCTAGTCCGCCGAGTTCCGAAAAAGGCGACGCGAACCGCGAATAAGTGGACATCGGCACCCGGAAGCCGCCCAGCGGCACCCAACTTGCTTGACCGAAGAGCTTATAGTGGGGACCAGCTATATATGTAAAATATATACCCCAAGCCATCCTTCCCCAGAACTCCCTAGATCCACAGGGACCATTATGCGTGGAAAAGTGGTTTCTGACTATTTTGCTTGCCTCTTGCTGCTTTCTTATCAAATTTCACTGTTAACCAGTCGTTTTTTATAGATCGGCTCATATGTTGGGTGCAAACGACTATTTTATGCGCAACGCCCACGGACATCGTTGGAAATTTACACTATCCGAGGCTAGTGCTATGAAGAAGTAACATTTAATTTTCAATATTTATAATCATGCCGAGACGTGGCAACCAGAAGCAAGGGGTAACCTGAGCAGTCGAGCGGCAGCACGCAAAGCGAGCGGTCGCGTCGACTATTTTCTAGCGATCTGATTGCCTTCCCTTCCCTCATACCTGCTCTGTTCTTTCAGAACAGTTCAGGTATATCATTCCCCGACTGACCTTCAGTCAGTGTGCTTGGTTATTCCCTTTAATTTTCCCAATTTGTGATCGCCTTTTAACTTTTCAGTCACTTGCCGGCGTCTAAATTTCTCCCCTCACGTCGCCGCGGCGCCGCGGCCGGGTAATCACGTGACTCTGTGCTGGTGATACCTTGCGGTGTGAACCCCGCCTGCTTGGCCCGAACGGTCCGTGAACGGCCTGGAGGGGTGCAGGCGGTTTAACGAAGCCCGGCCGAGTCTCGTTTTACACCATCTCTCTCCCTTCTTCTCTCCTTGCCTGCACTTTACTTCCTTAAAACTGCTCCGGTGGACTCCACTTACGGTCTGGTTCCAATAATAACCCGCGCCCTGGTGGGCCTCCGAGACAACTTCGCCATGGTGCGGGGGGGGGATGACCCCCTCTAACTCGAAAACGAAAAGGGGTAGAAAGACACAAAAAAACGCTTGAAAGCTCTCAACTTGTAAATTCAAAGTAACAGAGACCATTTTTAGCTAAGGTCAACATTGAGATCACCAGAGGTCATCAAAGGTCAAATTTAACAGTTTTTTTACTTTGCTTCGAACAACCCCGTATATCTCGTGAAAAAAATAGCTAGGAACAAACGGAAAAAAAAACAATCGAAAGCGTATTAAATTTAAAATCGCATAAGATGCTTTCAAAATTGAGCTCAAATTAATAGTTTCGGCTCCAGAGGCTATCGAAGGTGTCAAAAATTCAGTTTTTGGTAGAATTGTTTTCCTTATTAACGTTTTATCTAAAAACGATAGAGCAGTTATTTTAAAACCACCGTGTTTGTCTAATTGAGGCGCTTTGAAACATTTATTTAGTGGCCTGGTAAGATCAATATAAAAATTTGACCTCAGTTCAAGGTTATTTGGTGACCTCGGTAGATCACGTGGCATATAGGGCGATGCGGCCAGGCGAGAAAAACATAGTGGTGTCAACTGCTCGTCTCTATCTCTTTTCTACCAAGAGTTATTAGCAAATAATTGCTAATAACCTCAGATGACCTCAGATGACCTTGTAGAGATCACCAAGCAACAATTGCACCTTGATCATCCAGAATGAGCTAAAATAACATGATTCTGAAATAATAATCCTGATTCAAAGCATATTTTATAAACAAGAAGCATTTGTTTAATTTCACGTTTACTTATAATGAGGTCAGAAAATTGACCTGAGCTGAGATCACCGATGCAAAAAATCCGGGATACACTGATTGTAGGTACTTATGATCTTATGAAATCCTGCAAGTTTCAATTTTTCGGACAAAAACTGTGCCCTTAGCACGATCACAAACATTTTGGAAGGCAAGGTCACTTAAAGTAACCTGGTGACCTGACCTGGGATGACCTGGTATGACCTGAAGTCAAATTTTGACAAAGTGTGGGCAATTGATGTTCAAACAGCTGTGCAAAATTTGGCGGCGCTGTGCGCCGCCGTTTTTCCACTATTCCGGAAAAACCTCAGGGGGGTCAAAATGACCCCCACCAGGGCGAGGGTTAAACACATCGTTTTCCACGACATAAAATTAATAACCTCTCGCCGTTTTGCGGCATCAAATCGGTAGCCATCGTCATATCGAAGCAATCGTCATCTTCTTTGGCTCATCGATCGTAACGCTGAATTAAATGAACATCATTTTTATCTTCACATCTTCCACGATATAGATATATATGTATATATTAATTGCATAATTATATGTTTGATCAACGTTTCTGACATAACAAATCAAGGAGCTGGTAATTACGTTAATGATTCAATAAATAGTTTAAATTTTGGCATATGTATCTTTGGGGTTGTTAACCCTATTCCGTGCGGGGACAGATTCTATCCCCCGGTAGTTTTTCGCCTGCCACTTCTAAACTGTTACGCCTAGCGTTTTGAAACTTTTGGACTTTTCCTAGAATTGAATGACGCGTGTTGCGCCAAATTTTTGAAGAAAACAATGTGCGGCAGAGGCGGCTCTAGGCTCATGTTTTGGGGAGGTCATTTTGAATGCGATTGTGCGGCGCATACTTCCTTCGTAGTTTGCGGTGGAATACAAGCGTCAGAAGCTATGTCACTGCTATATACGTCATACATACTTGGATTATACATATTTTGGGGCAGAGGCGCACTCAGGTACATACAATATGGATTGTGCGATTTATTCCGTCATAAAAAAGCCGAACTTCAAATTCGTAAATTATAGATTAGCGTTCTCACAGGTGCCTCCCCCCGCCACGTTGTTTACCTTGGATACGCCTATGTGCAATATATTTATTTTACAAATTTGCAATAAGAAAGCCCACAGTGTACGTTATACCGTCAGGATAAGAGAATAATCAGGATAGCGCGACTCCACATGTAGTTTTGGTATGGTAGAGAGGTCGACCGGTTTTTTGTGAAATCTTTATCAATTTAGCAAAATTTTGCTTCGTGACATCGGTCAGCCTGATATCTAATCTTTTCAGGAGGTCATGCAATTCTTCTATATATATTTTGCGTGAAATTTATTTGTTTGCGGATTGCGATATTTGGAATTAAAGAGAATGTACGCTCAGATTTATTAACGAATTCTAATTTCTGCTAACTGCCTCCTAAAATTTTCACAATGTTCTGGTCGTCTAATAAATACAGTTCAGTCGCCGACTCTGTTATTCTCTATCCTGCACGTCCCAACATATCACGAATTCAGCATATATTATTATTGATAATCACTCTTCATTTCTATCCTGAGTACGGACTATTTAATTTTCATTTTTGGTACTTGTCCCTTTTATATAACTGAAGAAGATTACTTTGAAGCTCAAAACGTTTCGGCATGAACATCGTTGAATCACACGGCCCTAATGATCTTTCAAAAAACCATACAAAAATTGGTCATATTTTTTGGCCCCCTGACCCCTTATTTTTGAGAAGAAAAAAAAATGGGATTAAAAAAGAACGATCTGTCACGAAAAAATAATGGTGCTTGTCCCAATGAAATCGGCCGAGCGGTTCTCGAGATCTCTGGGGGGGGGGCAGAATCTGCCCCCCAGCAGGTTAACGTAATTCTGGCCGCCCGCAGGGAATAGGGTTAAGCAGCCATCTTTATGCATGTCAAGCTCCACACATCATCCCGTGACATATTCATCTGACCTTACACTGAGTTAAAGACATAAAGACATAATAAGAAGGTGCAACAAAGACCTCCAGGGCCCATAACGCAGGTTGCCACATATCCCCCCCGCCAACCCACCAGTCTCACCCTCCAGTCACTCCCACTCTACTAAAACAAGTCTACATCCCAGGAGGTAATTATGAAACTAATCCTTCTCTGTATAAGTTTTATCTAATCTAATTTTTTGAAGGAGGCAAGTGACACTGCCGTAAGCGACATCCCCCGGTAGCTTATTCCAATGTCCTAACCACCCTTACTGCTGAAAATGACTGACGATAGCCTAGTTCTACTTTTTGTTCATATAGAGTTTTATGCTGAGACCTCTACTAGATTTTCCCCTACTGAATTCAAACATTCCCTTTAAAATATCCAGAATGCTGACCATTCACAAATTTGAATAACTTCAATAAGATCTCCTCTTAGCTTCTATATCTAAGTGAAACAATACCATTTTCTTTCATCTTATCTTCATAAGGCATACTATAAATGACAATTTTACATTTTTGTTGCCTTCTTTCTGAACTCTTTCTAACCAACCCAACAATCTTTCTCCATATGTTGGAGACCAGGCTTGCCACGCAATACTTCTAGATGTGGTCTAACATATGCACAATACATTTTGTTATTACCTCTTCACTTTTTGTAAGGTTAACCATTTCTGTTAAAAGCCCAGCCATTCTAAAAGCCGCATTTTATTTCCTACGATTCTAACGCTGATACCGACGATGATAGTCCATGCTGTTTACCACGACCCCCTAATCCTCTTTCCCTTTTCAATCTGCTCTAGTTTCTGCCCACGCCATTTCATACTCATGCTTCTGCTAAATCGTCCAGCGGCATGATCTTACATTTACTCAAATTGAATTTCATCTGCCATGCTTCAGACCACTCAACTAAGCTTGTCCAGGTCAGCTTGAAAACATCCTGAATCATGTCTTTCCGTCTAATTAATCTCTGACAACTTTTAGATTCATCTGCACAATTTCAATATCATTTGCTGTCTACTACTTCTTCAATTGTAATTCACGATATATTATAACAGCAACGGGCCCAGACCTGAGCCGTTGGAACTCCACTGAGAAACCCTCCTTCCATTGTGAATTTGCACCCCATTTAATATAAACCATTTGCTGGCGTCCTGATAGCCACGACTCTTCCAATCAAGAATCTTGCCCCGATTTCCATGAATTTTTAAAAGCTGCATCCCCTTAGTCTTTTAAATGGGGGACTTTGTCAAAAGCTTTACTGAAATCAAGAAAAGATACATCTAGCTGAATTTTTCCCTGATCAAAGCTCTCTGTTACAAACATCCAAGAAGTCCAGAAGATTAGTTAAACAAGAAACGGCCGCTTCCTAAAAGCCATGCTGAGTATCATTGATGAGCTCGTTTTGCTCCTAGAAATTCAACAATCTTATCTTTGATTGATTGATTCTAGCACTTTTGTGCAGACTAATGAGGTTTCAGACTAACCGGTCTGTAGTTTTCTTCTTACTTTTTATCTCCCCTTTTTATGAATAGGAACACACATTTGCTTCTTTCCAATCAGTGGATATTTCAGTCTCTGAGAGTGATTTTTGAAAATATTATGGCTTAATGGAACTGATAACTCTCTTTTCTGCTTTCCCTTAAAAAGCCTAAGCATGAAATTTCATCAGGCCCTTCTGCCTTGTTTGGTCTTACTTTTCTTTAGATATTCCAGAACAAGTTTCATACTATGCTTACTAGCTCTCCTATAGTGTGCTCGGTTCTGACTGGGGCTGCAGTGCTTGCAATAATTACTCTGATCCTCGATAGTAAAAACAGGCTTGGAACTTATCTTAAGCACTTCAACATTTACGCTGTCCCTCGGTAACTAACACATCATTTATTTTAAAAGGAACCTATATTTTTGGAAACTTTACTCCAACTTGTAAAACTGAAGAACTTCTTACTATCTGGCATTGCAATGTCTAGCTAATAAGTTCCTTTGCCCTTTTAGCTGCTCTAAAAACCTTTTCTTTACTGTATTCCTTGCATTCTGATAGGGCCTTCTGATTTAAGTATCTAGTGGTGATGGCCTTTAAAATTGCCAAATGCAAACTTCTTTTAGCTTTTGAATAGCAACCCTTACTTCTGGGGTAAGCAAACTGGTTTGCCTCCTTCGTTCTGTTTCGTTTGTGCCTGAGAGGGTATATGTTTATTTCTGAATTTGGCTTTAATCTAGCTTTGAAAGCACTCCAGGCCTCGCAAGCATCTAAACTGCCAACTCGCACTCCATTGTAATGTGCGAGATCATTTTCTGATGCTATCCAAAATCAGCCTGATTGAAGTTTGGGACTATAAAGAAGGTTATCTTTTGGGCCTAATCTGAATGAAGATATTGAATTAACCCTTATTGTGATCACTTTGGTTCCATAGACCTTCGCAAACACTTAATGTCAACTAACTAGATCTCTATTGTCTGAGAATAAACAAGGTCAAGAATGGAACAAATGTAATGTTGGCTCTTTTACAAACTGATGCATAAAAAGCTCCTCCTCAAAGATTTGCCTTATACAACCTACACTCATTTGTTTCCTCTGCTATACTTTCATATCCTTTTAAATTAAAATCTCCCATAATATAGACGCTGAGTACGAAAAAGTTTTCTTACGTATTCTCACAAATAATCTTGGTCTGCTTCCAGTTTGGGAGATCTTGAAGGCTCCCTGATCTATAAAATGCAACCAATCCTCAACTTTCACTGTTTTCCTGAACCAATTTTAATGTCCAGCCAGATTGATTCTACTGGCCTTTACTTTCCCAGAATTTCATCAACTCTAGTAGCGGCAATGCAAAAGCTATTTACATAACAAGCACTCCTCCCCTGCCGTGATTCCTCTGCAGTATGAGAACATGTTATACCTTTGCAATTCAAAAAATCCCTGTTAGTCTATCGCTATTATACCCCTCACTAACCCATGTTCTTCAGTTACGCAAATGATAATCAAGGCCTTTTCCAAGTGGCACATAACACTCAAACTCATCAAATTTAGACCTGATACTTTGGGCATTCAGATCACGAATGTTATATTAGTTTTGAGCTTGCTCTACTTCTGAGAGAATTAATGATCAAAGCCGCCCTATTTTGGACATGAAACTTTTGGTCATTGACTAATTTCCTGTGCCCCTGGTACTAGCGTCCCCGAAACCCCCCTCCTAATTAGTTCCCGCTGATCACGTATCTGTAATGCATCCCGCCAAAAACCCTTGTGCCCACTCATCTGATAAGTGAAGTCTCCTCCATATAGTACCCTACCATAACTCATAAAACTGGTCCCATAGGTCTACATATCTAAGCCCCAATTTTGAACAGAAAATTTTGAACCGAGCGTTCCAGCCAGAGCTCTGGAGTACCACTCCAAGTGTTGTATCCCACCCGAGGAAGGATATACATGTCACCAATGACTGGTTCCTGGTCTCCTTTAGGCTTGCTGCAGCAGTCTGCGTGTAATCCTCATACAACTTGTAACACTCTTCTGGTCCTAATATCATTCACCCCACCTGAATTAATAACTGCCTCTGGGCTACACTTTCCCAGATCTTCCACAATGACAGGGCCGATATCAAAAGCAAAAAAAATTTTTTTTTGCCGCAGGCTTGACCACAGTCTCGAGTACATACGTCTGCTCAAAGTTTTGGAGCAGCGAAGCTTGTTTGGCTGTCCTCGTCCAGCCGCCTGGCCGGCTACTGCAGGTTTACACAATGTCTCTTCAGCCACCCGGCCGCAATGCAGCCGCACTCTATGAAGCCGTCCTCAGTTTAATTAGGGAGTTACGGCAGCCTTATTCCGGGGAAAATTTACCTCCGCATCCATACACGATTCAAAATTAATCCAGGATAATACAACATAACACCTTTTATTGCATATTTCAGCGTTATTTCTTACGTCTGCGATCTTTTTCACAAAATGATTTATAACTTCAATGAATTTATTTTGTATTGCAATGAATTGTTACAAATGTTTGTAATTTGGATTTCACAAAATTTCAGGGCAGGACTCTTAGTTTACTATTTACAAGCTAGTTTACAAAAGGAATTGTTTGTATAAGTGTCAGTAATTACACATCTTATATTTCTCGAAGGTAGACGAAAGTGAGTGAATGTTTGTGGATACTACCATGTAGTTTCAGTGGGTCAGAGGTTCTAAATTTCAGAAGCTGCATTGATAGTTGGCGTTGTTTTGCTGTCGGGGTTAAGTTGTTTTGCTGTCGAGGTTTTTTCTTGGTTTGGTTGTTACCTGTTGCGTCTGCTGCTGTTCCGGCACCTCTGCACATTGCACACCTCTGCACACCTCTGCACACCTCTGCACACCTCTGCACACCTGCTGCACCTGCTGCACCTGCTGCACCTGCTGCACCTGCTGCACCTGCTGCACCTGCTGCACCTGCTGCACATTCTGTACGATCGGTAGTGACTGTTCTATGTACTCGTGTCCGACCCAGCCCAGTCATAACAAATTACAATCGCCAACGGCGGGGAAAGGTCCCCGTCGGGGTCAGGCTTCAGGGTACATAGTACATACATCCGATGGGGGGCCGGTCCAACTACCAGGCAACCGCCAGCCCACCGCGACACGTCTAACACATCGGTGTAACATCGCGTTGCCATCACATACAATGCGCTGGATCAGGCCAGGTTCACAAAACGCGCCTCACGGAACTACTCCCACTGTCACTGGTGGATCCAGAAAGTGGGCCGCAGGTGATTGGGGGGGGGGGGGTGTGCTAAATTTCACACAGTTTCAACAAATTTGGAAAATTAATTGAATTTGGCTTCCTTGTAACTTATTGAACGGTTTAAAGCAAACATGCCTTTGTAAAAGCTTATTATATTTCTTTCTTCATTGGAAAATGTATCGAATTTCGCCGATTTCAGGCGATTTGGGGGGGGGCTCTGTCGCCCCTATCTGGATCCGCCAGTGCCAACAGTAGTCATTTTCGCGCAGTCGCGACTGCAGCAGATGTCGCCATCAGCGCGGGTGCTGCTGCCGTAGCAGCTGTTGTCTCGGACGCCTCTGGGCCGTTGATGGCGCCGCCTTATCCGACGCGGACGCCGCCGTCGTTAGGTGATCCTGTCACGCGTTGTCGCAGGGGACAGAGGTACCCGGTCGGCGTCGACGAACGCCCGGCGCGGTGGTGCGCTGGTGCAGCCGAGTGCAGCGGGCGGCCGTAGAACACCTGGGCGGGCGAGGGCCGTCCGCCCGCGGAGTGTTCTGCAGCTGTCGGAGATCTTCTTCGACTCTTCGGCGTCGAGGTCTCTGTTGCGTCTTTACACAATCGATTCCCCAATTGGCCGGGGACTCTTGCAAAGCATAGCTGGCTTTCAGCCGCAAAGAAGTAAGCAAAGAAGGGATAGCACGTGTCCGTATTTAAAGGAAACAGGCCACATTAAAGAGAGAGAAAAAAATGATTAAAAGAAGCTAGAAATAAATTATCGTGTTACTAGTAAGCCATACAAATGTATATTTACGCCAAAAATATAATGTCAGTTATTAGTTTCAAATTCACATGATTTTTTCCTCAGAATAATGCAAAATCAGCTGGTTTAGAAGCACGCAATGCCTTCATAACGTCGTCGATTTAGTGAGGGATCGTAGCATATACAAGACAGTACTTTCCCAAATACTTGTTGAAGATGCTGGAAAATACATCGCTTTGAGAATTACCACAGTACTTGTTTTAAGTGGGTATTTGTCACTATTATATTTTGCTAAGAATGTGTAGTGTCCGCCACCATCGCTCACTGTCCGTGCTCTGGGACGTCCGTGGGGATTCTGTGGGACAAGGTCATGCACATTGCACAGTCTACACTCTATAGGTCACTTGGGCGCTCCGGTCTCGCCAGCCTGCTCCTATCACTCAGTGGGCGGCCAATCACACAGCGGCACGCGCGTACTGGTACGAACTACGAGGCGGGGTCGGGGACGGATCAACAGTTTGTGCGCGAGTCAGGAACGCTCAGGCCAGCGCTGAACGCTAAACATGCGCTACAGAATGTTGCTAAGACAAACGTTTTGAAGACGATTTAAACGTCAAAGTCACGATAAATTCCTCACAAAGTTCATTATTGCATTTTAAAGAATGAGGTATCAGGTACCTTCGAAAACAGAATGTCCTTGTCCAGCACTATCTGTTGCATTGTATATCATAACACTTTCCCCAAGTCTTACGTCACCTATGCGTCATAATCATATGTCAAACCAGCTATTCAGCAATTGTAGTTTTAGTTTCAAGTCATTTATTTCTGAATACATACATGAATCAATGAATCATCACATGTTGCTGGGCATTCATTTAAATTACCATATCAATGATACCTTGTGGGGATTCGGAGAGGAACCGAGAAATCAGCTAAGCTAAGCTTGCTGCTGAATTCCGACCCTTACTTCCCGCACATCAGATATACCCGCAATCAAAACAATCGAACAGACATATTACATACCTATTTACATTTCGTTATCAAAGTGTTACAATGCTAATCACAAAGTATCTAATCCATATCAGCTGTACTATATACAATGCTCATGTCTATTTGAACATGCGAAGCATGAAGTTAAGAATGTAAGTGTACGCAAATGTGTGTGCATGTGTGTGTGTGTGTGTGTGTGTGTGTGTGTCTGGGGGGAGTTAAGTTTGTGTTCGGGGTGCTGATGTTTGTGTGTGTGTGTTGTGTGTTTTGTGTTTGGGTGGTGTGTGTAGTGGGGAGGGAGGGGGGGGAGGGGTTGTGTGTGTGTGTGTGTGTGTTTGTGTTTGAGTGTGGAAGCTTCTCAAAACATTTTCAAATATGGGGAACAACTTGGGTATCTCAATTAAAAACCCTATGGACAAGGTGAACTGTTTCTTTTAACCCGGCATTGACGGGGGGGGGGGCGCGTTTAACGTCCCCTCTGCCGTTTTTTCGTCATAACTAAAAAACGATTTTTGCTATCAACGTGAAACTTCGGTCACCTTATCCTACATCAATTTAACGTCTTCTGTGCAAAAAGGAAGAAATTTCGTTGATATTTTTAGATATAACGAATTTAGTGACGTCACTACAAGCAGTATTTACACATAAATCCGCTTAACTTCAACAGACAGTACAAAAACAACAAAATAAGCAAAATGCAACCCATAAACTAACAAAGATTGGAAAATAATAAGGTCTACAAAATGACAGTCTCGGATTTGTACATTTTTTGGTTTTTGACCCCATTTTTTTTTTAATGACCATAAAATCAACATTTTCAAAGATGTTGAAAAACCGGAAGACATGTCAGAGAAATATATGCAACTAACTTACATTCCAAATTTCAAAGAGATATCTTTATTTTTGACTGAGTGATCGCATTTACAGTGCTGGTAACTCGTGACGTCATATTTTGAAATTGCGTTTTTTGGTTTTGTTGACAAGATACAGGAAAATAAATGACAGCAGGGGAGAGTGCTCACCAGCGGACATGGTGCCTACAGTGAACAGGTGCCCCTCCAGCCTATATTAGTAATGTAATAATTCAATCGTTGTCAGTGGTAGTAGCTGACACTAAGCGATGATGTTTAAAGTTGTGAATAGCAATGGCTGCTCTCATTTGATTCTGTCAGGAGACTAAAAGTTAAATTTTGTGTTTGCCGTTTAATTTTTGAAAAGCGTATTTTGCTTTCCAGAAACGTTATATTTTTATATTTAGTGAAATTAACTTTACTGACACCTTTTGCAATGTCCATTGAATGATGTAGATGTCATAATTTGCAACAGCCATTTACTTTTTTCCTCAATTTTTGTTTTGTTTTTCAATATGTTGTATGCCCACCAGTGAACAGGGTGGGTGCCCAAAGAGAGCCGAGAGAGATTCATTGGTGGTTTCCTTTCGAAAACCTAACATTCGACAGTGGGATGCAGGAGATATAAATTGGGTTGGGCTGATTAACTCCACGAAGGGCTTTTAGTTGAACCGAAAGGGAATCATCAACGTTCCATGAAGCCACTCTCGTTTAGCAGCATTCAAAGTTGTTGGTTTTATTATTGTCGAGTGTCACAGAGATTGTCAAGTGTCGATGTCAATGGATTGTCAACAAGCATCAAGTGAGCATCAGCAGAAAACCCCACCGCACACCTATTCATGGTCAAAGTCCTCTATTCACTGGTTGAATCCCCCCTGTTCACTGTCTGTACCTCCCCTGTTCTTGTAGCTATTCCTTGACAGTAATGTTAGGAATGTATACACGAAGTTTCAGATCTCCAGGACAAAACACAAAGCCAGTAGACTGATTTGTCAAAAGGGGTGTTCGCTGGTGGGCACTCTCCCCTACTGTATTTCTGACTGAGACAAAACTGGTCTAGAAACATGCCTTTTTGGTTTATATTTATCAATTAAAAAAGTATCATTTTCTGACCTTACTTTGACCTTAACTTGACCTCTACTTCATATACATGAAGTTTGGTTATCAAATGAGTATCACTATTTATTTCCACGCGTAAAATGAACCATAAAACATGCGTTGCATAATTTTCGTAGATATTTTGAGCATAGTGACCTTTTGTGACCTGACCTTGACCTTTGATCTTTCTAAATAAACTTATTTTCGATCATACGGGATGTTTATCATGTGTTGAAGAGCACTTTGGGTGATTATGGTCGCAATGGAAGGCTTTGGATGAAAAGTATGGCTCATACACAGCAAACGTTTATTTTGACCTTTGACCTGCCCGTGACCAGACACGTGACCTCAAATTGAGATTTTCGATCGTGCTTCATATTTGTCTCAACAAGCGATTTCGAATGCCGCATTGCGCGTCTCTCTGAGATCATTGGTTCGGAAGATAACCAGGGGGCGTTTAACGCCCCCCCCCCAGTCAATGTGTTACAGATCAGACCCCAGTCAATGGTGTTCAGATCAGACCACAGTCAATGCCGGGTAGTAGGCAGACGGAAGAAGGATTCAGCACAACGTTGGTATGTAACGAAATAAAAGTATGAATGTAAACAAATGCAGTAAAGGTGCGGCGAGGCAAACCGCAGTAGGAGTAAGGCCAGTAAATAAAACGTTATGCAAACAAGCGAGACTTAACAGTCTCCTGTTGTCGGCTTCTGCACCAGCCTCTTAAAGGGAATGTTTCAGCTGTGTGGAAGTTGTCAAATATACGCTGACTTAGTCACAAATATGAAGTAAGTGCTGCTGAAAGCTATGACAATATTTGTTTTTCAAAAAGTCTCTGAACTTGATAAAAAACACGTTTTTCATTTGGGACAATGGCGTCATCATTGAGCTAAAGAGAGCTATAGAGATATGGCACAATCTTTGTAGACAGTTCTGGCGACTTGAATACAAACAGCTATTTTGTTTTCGTACTCGCAGTAGGTAATGCAACCAAGGTTTTGAGAAATACAAGCAGTTTTTATATCAGTACCAATAGTCTTTAAGACGCTGTCAGCCAATTAACGGCGGCACAAGCCTAGATGCATTTGGAAAATTCAATATTATATTGCTTAACCCGCGCGGCGTAGGGGGGGTAAATATTACCCCCCCTCACGTATTTCCGCAATAACTTGAAAGCGGTAACAGATAACGACGTTAAAGTTTCAGTACCTTATTCAGCATCAATTTGACGTCCACCTAAAAAAATTCATCGAAAAAAGTTGAGAACTTTGGGAGATAATGACGTTTTGATGACGTCATGTCATGCCATTTTTGGTTGAATAACGATAAATGTTTGATGCATCGTAGAAAACATAGCTTTTAAGCAAATCGCAAACGCAAAACTGTATAAGAAAGGAAATTTAATCTTCTACAAGATGGCAATTTCGGATTTCCACAATTTTGGGTTTTTGATCCCCAAAAATCCAAAAAACTTTTTT
>VOPJ01004330.1:183865-419912 GCA_014673585.1 Semibalanus balanoides | reverse complement strand
AACACCCTGGCTACAGTGCGCTGCAGACTGACGTTGACTGAACACCCTGGCTACAGTGCGCTGCAGACTGACGTTGACTGAACACCCTGGCTACAGTGCGCTGCAGACTGACGTTAACTGAACACCCTGGCTACAGTGCGCTGCAGACTGACGTTAACACCCTGGCTACAGTGCGCTGCAGACTGACGTTAACAACCCTGGCTACAGTGCGCTGCAGACTGACGTTGATGAACACCGCTGGCTACAGTGCGCTGCAGACTGACGTTAACACCCTGGCTACAGTGCGCTGCAGACCTGACCGTTGACTGAACCCCTGGCTACAGTGCGCTGCAGACTGACGTTGAACTGAACACCCTGGCTACAAGTGCGCTGCAGACTGACGTTAACACCCTGGGCTAAACAGTGCGCTGCAGACTGACGTTAACACCCTGGCTACAGTGCGCTGCAGACTGACGTTGACTGGTCAGAGACGCATTCCAGCGCTGGGTTCCAGGAGCGGCGGGCCGCACGTGTGCGGCACGAGCCCCGGAAAACCGGTTGCTCCACTCGGAAAGTCGATACGACGAAGTGTTCCAGAAAGTTTTCCGAGTGGCACAGGCGGCTGCATCGCGGCGGTCACGCGCAGCGGGCTCACCGCCGGGGACAGATGGCTCGGTCACAGTCTCAGTCACCAGTCACAGTCACCAGTCACAGTCACCAGTCACAGTCACAGTCACAGTCACAGCCACAGTCACTGTCACCAGTTCACAGTCACCAGTCCACAGTCACAGTCACAGTCAAAGTCACGGTCACAGTCACAGTCGCAGTCACAGTGAAAGTCACAGGGCACAGTCACAGTCACAGTCACAGTCACAGTCATAGTCAGTTAGTTACAGTCACAGTCACAGTTACAGCCACAGCCACAGTCACAGTCACAGTCACAGTCACCAGTCACAGTCACCAGTCACAGTCACAGTCACCAGCCATAGGTCACATTTACAGTCACATTCACAGTCACAGTCACAGTCACAGTCACCAGTCAGCCACAGTCACCAGTCACCAGTCACCAGTCACCAGTCACCAGTCACCAGTCACCAGTCACCAGTCACCAGTCACAAGTCACAAGTCACAAGTCACAAGTTCAAAGTCATAAGTCACAAGTCACAAGTCACAAGTCACAAGTCAAAAGTCACAAGTCACAAGTCACAAGTCAGTAAAAAAAGTCAGCAAGTCACAGTAACAGTTAGTTACAGTCAAAGTTACCAGTCAGAGTCAGAGTCACAGTCACATTGCTTGAAAATTGACCAGACTTTGTCCTCTACCCTTTGCGGCGATATCCCTCTAATAACGATGTGAATGAATGTGGTATTTTGGGACATAGCTGGGGGACACACATTTGCGGCTTTCAGCAATAACTACTTTCCAGCCACAGTCCGTCTTCTTTTATATCTTTCCGCCTTCTTTCATATCACCACATCTAACACCCAAACTACCTCTCCTCAAACGCATTTTTATGTTTGTTTTCATTTCTTAGCTGGGAGTGCCGCGACATTTTCTCCTTTGTTTCCATGGTGTCAATGAAAGGTGTCGTGCGTCGTTGGGGATGAGGGCGTGGGCACGCCTGGTCAGTGGTCACCTATTAATGGGTGCTGGTGTATACAATTAGTCACAGTTACCAGTCAGTCACAAAAAATAGTCGCAGTCGCAGTCACAGTCACAGTAGCAGTAGCAGTCATAGTCATAGTCACAGTCACGTACCAGTCACAGTCACAATAAGTCACAATATCAGTCACTGTAAATGTTACTGCTCGTCACAATCACAGTCATCGTTACAGTCACAATCGGTCAGTCGCATTCAGTGAGACGAGTCACACAGTCACAGTCACAGCCACAATTACAATCACAGTTATAGTCACAGTTACAGTCATAGTTATTAGGTACAGTCACAGTCACCGCCAGAGTCACATTCACAGTCACATTTCAGTCACAGTCACAGCCACTGTAACACTCAGGGCAATAGAACACTGAACACTGTCACACTCACTGTCACCAGTCAAAATCACAGTCACAGTCACAGTCACAGTCACAGCCACAGTCACTGTCACCATTCAAGTCACAACCACAGTCACAGTCCACAGTCAAAGTCACGGTCCACAGTCAAAGTACGGTCACAGTCACAGTCGCAGTCACAGTGAAAGTCACGGACACAGTCACAGTCACAGTCACAAGTCACAGTCACAGTCACAGTCACAGTCATAGCCACAGTCACTGTCACCATTCAAGTCACAGTCACTGTCACGGTGACATGACCACTAGCAGCAGATATCCGCCTGTCGATATGGGACTGTATTTCTGCTGTTATGAAATTAATCAAAGCATATTTGCCTCCCAAAACTTAAGGATATCTAGGTTTGTAACACCTATTTGAAGAAGGAATACAGATTGGATCAAAACAGGCAAACAGCTGACAATGCATTTCTGCCTTTTCTACATCTACCATCTACTTTTTCGCCCAGGGCACAATAACTTGAACAGATTTTAGCTAAACGCTTCACTATAACTGATAACTTTTAGCTTTTTACTGAGTGGGTGTCACCGTGTGTTTAGCGAGTGCGAGATTTTCCGTGAACTAACTAGTATATCTTCGCATGAGTCAGGGAAACGATGCGATTATAGCCATGCTTTTCAGAGACGTATCTCTATGCAACTTCCCGTTGGATGTGTGTGCACAAAAAGGTTTGCAGTGTCGTAATACTGTTGTGAAATTCTGCGATGTCGAGTTTGGGAGCAGCTCACGCCGAAGTTTAATTGTATTTTGCCCACCGGTGTCGATTTGTATACTTTTGTGGGGCCCGGGACCCCCCAACGATTTCAAACTTTAACATAACATAAGGCCTATGGTGTTGCATGGTAAGAACGGACTTAAAATATATAATGTTAGGATTGGGGCCCCCAAATAATTTTCAGAAAATGACGTCTCTGGTTTTGCCCCTTTGACGTCCAAAAGCAATGGTAATTCATTTTTTTTACTACTGCTTAACAATTCTTTGAATATTGAATAATCGAACGCATCTGTGTTAGAGATGCTCAACATAACGTTAACAAAATGGAAATAGCCTTTAAGAACCGCCGGATTGGTTTCTAACCCAACCTTACTGCTTTAAAATATGTTCCTTGTATAAAACATGGTCTTGATTTATATATGTCTTCATCTTGATGAATGCCATGAAGAAGAACACAAACGTACGAACCAGGGAAAATCGAACGGTGCCTGTTACCCCCCCCCCCTCCCTCCCACTGGATGAGCTGGGTGGGGTTAACAGCATCATCAATCAGGGTATATACCTACAATCTATCATAATGCCATGCAAACCGCCGTGCGGACGGCAGCCGAATTTCGCTGTCATGCCGACAAAGGATCCTAGATGGCATGTAACGGCCGCCATTTTGTCCCCGGCAGAGTCAGCATTGTCATTGGAGCGATTCCATGGCCATGATAGCTAGCTGGTGGAACTAACAGAGCTGAACGCATTTTCACCCTAATGACCCGATTCCATCCCCTTGATCTGGCAGTGGACACCCTTGACAGGGATATGCGATCATTTAGTATATGAAGCCTTGAGCATTATCCATGTTTGTTAATTGCTGTTCAGGCTTGTGCTGGAATTACTGCATTTTGGCAGTAATTCCAGCATTTGTGCACTGTACCGGAAAGTCACTTAATGTCTGCACTGCAATTACGGAAGAAACTGATCCGAAAAAGCTACTGTGGGAGAATGGTGGTTTTTTATACAATATTATGAGTGCTACACTTCTCTGCAGTGCCACCAGCATTGCTATGGGTACGCCATGTTGCCGGTGGCGCGTGCAAAAGTAACTCCCATACCAGGGGTGTTGAAATCACGGATCTTGTATAGTCTCAATTGCTAGCGAGTGATACAAACGATGCAATTGCAATGGACTAGTTGCTGCCTTAGATATCTCAATTCAGAATGCTATAGGTCATAGATAACAATAGACTGTTGCAATTAACAATTAACAATCTACTGTTATCTATGTATAGGTATATTAGCCGTTTTCACGATGGATTATTGCGCTGAAAAGATTCTGAATCTTTCCGTGAAATGTTTTAAAATGTTTTAGCGTGCAAGTTATAATATATATATAATATAATGGTATATTCACAGAAATGAATTACTGATTAAGGCAACATTATCACTATTCAAGAAGTAATGGAACCATGAAAGGAGCTCATAACAAGTTTGTGATACAAAATTGGCCGTTTCTAAAGAGCATATGCGTCTAGAGTCCATTCGTTCAGTTTAGCATACCGTCATCTACCTAGTTACTCAATCTGGCAGCGTCACAGACCACAGGTCGGTCTTAATGCATGGCGCAATGATGCGCTAGAAACGAATCGCTGGTCATTACATTGGACGAGTCCATTATGGCGAAAACTGAGGGGAAGTCCGTTGAGCGACCAAGAGCGTGCCAGGCCACATAATGTTTCGGAATATCTTGAAAAGTTTCCGTCGGTGGAGATCGCCGGTGGAGATCATCGCAACTAACCTATAAGTAATTATCTTGCTAATTATCACCAAGCCGCAATTTGGTAACATATCATATTCCTACTAACATAATACACAATTCTGAGGGAGATTTCAAGACAAAAACCGCATGTAAAAGTTGTGTATATAAGGAATGGATAAATATACAAAAACTTTCATGTTAAAACATTTTAAAACACTATAAAATGTTTTAAAACATCTTAAGATGTTTTGAAATGTTTTGGTATGCAAGTTTAAGTATACGATATATTCCAATAAAAATAAGTTACTGATTTAGGCGATATTATAATTATTCAAGAGTTATTGAAACATGAAATGAGCTCATTACAAGATTATGATACAAAATTGTCCGTTTTTCTTAAAGAACATATTGCGTCTAAATTCCCATCCTTTCAGTTAAGCATGCATGCATATTAGTTACTCATCTGGCAGCGTCATGGATCACAGGTCTGCCTTCGCATGGCGCATTAATGCGCTAGAAACGATTTGCTGGAGGCGAATCCATTATGAGTCAAGGGGTTGTCGCTTTGTTGAGCGACCAATAGCGTGCCCTAGATTAAAATATTTCGAGATGTTCTGAAAAACGTCAGTAGGTGAAGATTGTAGTTAAGGAATGGATAAGTATACAAAAACTTTAATGCTAAAACATTTCAAAACATCAAAAGATGTTTTAAAACATTTCGCGCAAAATAATCCATCGTGAAAACAGCTATTGTGAAAGTTCACGAGAGCTTTTACTGGTGAACACTGATAACTATGTCATTATTTGATGTCATTCTGGATTGCAAGGTGATTGACATTCAATTCGTGATCACTGCCATCATACTTATTCATCCATGACGGTCGCGTATTTTAATAGACTGCTAATTATGACTTGATTTCATCTCCATATCATGGAGTTACGTCAAATTTAACGTCCATTTTTTTGTAAGTTCAGCTGTGGTGAACGGAATTAATCGTGAATTTTGGGAGCACCCTAAGGATCGAAAACAGTTTTTTGGTACAATGCATGAAGAGGCTGATCTATCATTGTTTTGTGTTTTTTTTTGGGGGAGAAGGGCTGCTTAACCCGCGAGTCACTGTTTTTTAGCCCCCCCTGAGGAATATCTAATAAATCTAACGAAAAAATGCAGCTATCAACGCCAAACGTCTGGTACTTGACCGGGCATCTTTTCCACATTCTTTGCATACTTTTTTTTTAAATTTCGTCAGATTTTTTTTAGATAAAGCTAAGTTAGTGACGTCACTACACACGATTTTGACACTAAACAGCTAAACTTTAGGAGACTGTACGAAATGTCATGTAAAAGACAAAATGGAATCCGAAAAAAGGAGAAGATATAAATTGTTTAAGGGCCAACAATATGCTGTCTCATATTTTTGAAAAAAGTGTTTTTGACCCCCAAAATTTTCACACAAATAAAAACGACGAAAAAAATCAAAATTATTAAGATTTCAAAAAACCGGAATATGTGTTAAATAACTATACATATTCAACAATTTACCGCCAATTTCAAAAGTGATATCTGTATTTCGAACTGAGTGATGACATCTAAGGTATGGGTAACTCGCGACGTCAAATTTTGAAATTTCATTTGTTGTCCTTTTTGACCAGATACATACAAATAAAGAGCAGTACTGTGCTTCTGAGACAAAACCGGTCAAGAAAAATGTATTGATTTACTGTATTATTCAATTTCAAATTTTGACCTTTTGTGACATGACTTTGAAGCTTTATTGACCTTTCATTCGTACCTTAAATCAGGTGGTAAATGAGTATCAATTTTCGTGTCCTACAACGTAAAATGTAATGGTCGCATGTGTTGATGACTTTTGTATATTTTTTTTGGCATAGTGACCGTAATGTGACGGCTGACGCTTGACCTTGACAATCCTGCAAAATCCACGATTAGCTCATTCTGGATGTGTGTCTGCAATTTGAGAGCATTCTGGGTGATCATGGTTGCAACCAATTGCTTTGAATGGAAAATATGGTCTATAAAATTTTCTGTAAATTGTGACCTTTGACCTGACCTGTGACGTCACCACTGACCTCTAGGGCAATACAAATTATTTTACGTCGATGAATTTTTCTGGTCTATTGATTGCCGTTTGATTCAGCGCGATCGTCTGATTGGTTCAGAGATACAGGGGGGGCTAAACCCCAGCGACTGCGTGTTTAGCAGAAATCCCAGTGAGCTGCCGGTTTTAAGAGGCGTTTAAAAAAAAAAAAATGTTGAGTTGGGGGAACAGCAGGTCGTCAGCCGTCAGCAAAAAGTTGACAGGGGGAGGGGGGTAGAAAGCGCATTGTCAGCCCGTCTGCATCCGTACGGCCAACCGTTTTGGGAAGCCAAATAAGAGTTTCAGCTTTTCCGGAACTTTGGACGGGGGGCGGTGCAGAGAATCACAAATGGTTTCCGAAAAGCATGCATGATTTTATCTGTACCTTCTTCGCTGGGAATGTTGACCTAATATGTTTGGAGACCTCTATGAGAACCATGCATTGTCTCAATAGGTTTTCAGTGAACACAAGATCCAACATGGACCTCAAAAGGACAACCGATACAAGCTCCAAGGACTCCCCTAAAAGACAACTTACACAAGCTCCAAGAAGGCCCCTCAAAAGACGACCGAGAGAAGCTCCGAGGAAGTCTGTAAAATTTCGAGGAGGCCTCTACTCAAAAGAAGCCCCTGGTCTTTTGTTCGCCCTCCCTGACACAAAGTCTCTGCTTACGTTCCCGATTCACTATCCGTTTACTAAGTGTGTTCTTCAAACTTCTGATTTGCATTCACTCACAATGTCTTCCAAGCTCAAGCGCACCGTCGCACTCTGCGGGTAACTATAACCATATTGGCGTCAGTGAATTTTTCTGTAACTTTTTGACGTTTGACATACTATGTTACCTCTGCGGCCATGTTATAGGAGTTAATTTGTGTTTGGACAATGTGCGCGGGACCACACCACTGACTCTGTATCAGATATGATGAGAGGGGGCCGGGTACATGGTGTAATGAGATGCGGGAGCGTGTGTCACATTGCAATTGAATTGTTATTTGTCACGAGCCTGGCTGAGCTTCGCACGTTACACCCGCGTTCAAAGCGTGCGAGGTGGTGAAACCAGATTGGAGTGACATCTTGACACGTGTTCGATGGTTACTGTAAGGGTATCTCTTTAGGAAAATGGAATGTGTTATTCGTTTTTATGATGATGATAAAGTAGTGAATTACTTTCAATAGCCCAGGTTCGAGGTCGAATGTTGGCGTTTTCCATTGATAGCCATGAAAAGCAGGTTCAGTTGGACTAACAATAGATGGCAGAAACGATGCCTGATGAGTCAGGGCATGACGAGTCGAAAGCAAAACCTCGGCACCGCTTACAAAAGATATACAAGTGATTTGGTATACATCACGTCAATCACAACAGCAAGACGGGTTTGCTTTCATTAAATCCACTGTTGCTCAGTAAAATGCAGCTAACATTCTGTCAAATCCTTATTAGTGATAGCATTTGGCCTTCAGGATATATTATAATTGTATTCATTGATTACAAGAATACAAGGTCACATATATATTGCCGTAACTCAACATTTTAGCAAACTGTGCGAATGCACCCGTTCTCGTGACAAAGGACATCACCGGTGACTTCAAAAGCAATCCAAAACGATTCTGGTCATTTTTGAAGTGGGTAGGGTGCGAAAAGGTAGCTTCTACTTTGCCTGTGATACACAGGTGAAGTGTCAGAGATGTGGACGTTTCTGATCTCCTAACGCACGTTTGCGGAAAAGTTTTCTTGAGCTACTGTGGAATTTTTACCCGCCAAGTACAGAATTTCTTTGCCAGAGCTTGGTGAGATTTACAGTGTCACTTCCTTGCATCAGTTCAATTCGGCAGTCTGAATGTGCATAAGGCTCGACCAGATAACATCAGTGCTCCGAGTTATAAAAGAAGTCCGATCAATTAATTGTCCCCTACTAATTAATCTCAAATAGTCGTTAAACAGGACTTCCCATCCAATGGAAGGAACAGCATTGATCCGTTTTTAAAAAAGGTAGTAGAAAGCTTTCCATAATTACAGAGCTGTATCACTGATTCTATTGGCAAAAATACTGAAAGAGTGGTACGTGACGGGCTGTTCGCCCACGTAAACCTGCCTTATCACGAAGCACAACACGGTCTTACAAGGACGGGTCCTGTGAGACTAACCTAGCTTGCCTCCTTAGCACTGCATGAAATCCATAGCTAATGGTAAGCAAACTGACTATCATTTACACCGACTTTTCAGTCTGCCTTTCAAAGTATTAACTATCAACTTCTGATCATAAAATAAATTAAGTCATACGGTTAAGCGAAAGGCTCAATTGGTGCTCATTTTTCTTCGAATCGAAAGCAGAGGGTCTAGTGAAACGGCAAATGCTCTTCAATCGAGCAGGTGTTATTTCCGGCACTCCAGAGGAAAGTACATTTCGCCTTTGCTTTTTGCTCTTTTTGTTAACGACTATCCGTTGCAGATTTGAACCAATTGTCTAATGTTTGCAACGACATAAAATTATATCAGAAAATATCAAGAGCTTAGCGATATAAAACATTAATTACAAAACGAATCTTACAAGCTCCACAGTTGGTAAAAAACTTGGAAGCTTAAGTTAAATCCAGGAAATGCAAGTCATTTAGTGTAACACTAAAACCGCATCCATTGTCCAACATTATGCGATTGGAGATACTGTTTAGCAAACCTTGAGGCCATCAGAAGATCTGGGTGTATATTGGACAGACGGCTAACGTTTGCTTTCCACATGGCACAATTGTGCAAAGGTATCAGATTATGGAGTATATGCGATCAATGCAGAGTGGCTGCAAGGTAGGAACTTTCATTGGAAACAATTTCTAACAGCCTACTACTGGCAACGTTCGCAATCTTGGAATACTGGTTGTCACTGGGGAGCAGCCAGCAAGGACACATTTTAAGATAGAAAGAGAGAGTACAAGCACCTTTTTACTTCAGTTCGCTGTACTGTTGTCATGTAAATACGCACCAACTTGTCATATTGACTTTATCCCTGATCTGCTTCGTGCCTTTGATGTGATGTAGACAAGTAGACGTCAACAATATGATACATGTTTGTGTGGCAAAGTGTACAGGGCAATTGATTCTCTCCGCACTGTTAAATTGCTTTCCTCTTTATGCTGCCCAAACAACGAGAATGACAAAGCGGAGCGTGGTGCATCATGTACCTTTGCAAGAGTAGAGACTGTAAAGGGGTTCTTGTAGCACCGTCAGTCAGATGTCCAATGAGCTCATGTTTATGTAAAGATGTGAAATGTTTAGTGACTCGCTTCGGGAATTCGTTGCAAAAGTATTCAGCGTATATAAAGCAGCTATAGTGTGCCTGGATGTGCACATTTGGTTGTTTGATGGTTGGTGGTGGGTGTTTATTGTGTATCAATGCGATTGGACTGTTACTGGGCTTTGTGCTGTCGTCCATTGCACCAAATAAATAAAAAGGAACTAACCAAGGCATAACCTATCTTGGCTAACGTGTACAAATCGCAGCACTCATGCATTTTTGCACATCTACATTTCAAACTTAACCCCTCGCACCGACGGGGTCTTGAGCCAACTTCGCCGACGGGAGGCGCGGTATAACCGCCCCGCCAGAGTCTTGAAAACTTATCGCAACGTACGAGAAAGCGGAAACGGCGTGAGGTAAGGCCGGAACGACTACGAGTACTAGCGAAAATACTTGGCTAATTTTTTGTCAGGTAAATTGGAAGTCACCAGAGGTAAACAAAGATAATTTCACCCATATTTCGAGTAAAGAAGCAACTGCTTCACATAATCGGCTACCTCAGTTCACTTACATACGCCTAGGAGCAACCGAAAAAAAGCAATGCAAATCGCTCTTGAAACACTCTTTCGCTAAACATTGCCTCAGATTTGAGAATCAGTTCAATCAGTAAGGCTCCAGAGTCCCAGAGGTCAGCGAAGTCAAAATGTTATTTTACTGAAAAAGTTTTTTTTGTTAATAAACTCTTAAGTTTTAAAGGAGAGCAGAAGTCATTTTGGCCCCCAATCGCGTTTTTTTCCACATCACGGACGCTCGAACCATGTATCGTATGATCTAGCTAAGGTCAAATAAAAAATTGACCGTGAACCTGACCTGAGGTCATGGTCGAAAGATCTATCAAATTTATGGCTATCGATGGATGGTTGACAAGAGAACAGAATGGTGAAAAACAACAGTACTTCTCTATCTTACGTAGAACATCGATTATTGTACAAAAAACCATATGAACTTTTGGCAGCATTGGATTTGACACTTCAACGAGGTCAACAGAAAAAAATCCAACTGCATTCTTTACTTGCTTCAGAATAGTGATTAGAGATGAAAACTGACCACATTTACCACGGTTTTTGTTCGATTGGTGCCATTTTCAAAATTATCTCCCCATAGACTATAAGGGATGCGTCTCAAAAATTGAACATGGACCTCAGCACGATATAAAAAAAGATCCAATGATATACGAACTGTAGATATCGAAGGCCTCATTGCACACTGTGAGTTTCAAACTGTTCGGTTCACCACTGTGGCTTCAGCAAGATGTCAAACTTACAAAAACATGGCTTGAGGTCAGGTCATTTAATGTGAACTGACAACGTGACCTTGAAAGTTAGGAAGTCAACTTTTTTTAGAAAGTGTGTGTAATTGATGCCCAAACAGCTATACAAAATTTGGTGGCGCTACGCGCCGTCGCTTTTCCGCTAGTCCGGAAAAACCTGTGGGGGGGGGGCGAATATCCGCCCCCCGTCGGTGCGAGGGTTAACCCGCGCTCCGCTGGGGGTGGGGGGCAGAATCTGCCCCCTCGTTATCTTCTGAACCAATAACCGTAGCGAGACGCGCAATACGGCAATCCAAAGGTCTCATTGATACACACCCAAAACATACGTGCAATTTTCGAAATAAGGTCACATGTCAGGTCAAGGTCTGGTAAAAGGTCAAAATAGAGATATTTTCGTTTTTGGGCCATATTTTATGTTCAAAGCCTTTGATTGTAACTAATTGATCACAAAGTGCTCTCAAAGGTATAATGAAATTCCTGCATTAAGCAAAAGTGAAATTTTAAGCAAAGGTCAAGGTCAATATCGGGTCACAAAAGATCACTGATGGCAAAAGGTCTACGAAAGTCATGCGACATATGTTTTATGGGTTGTTTTACACGTTTAACTCGATGATAGAAGCTATTTTGACAATCTGACACCATAAAAGGTCAAAGTCAGGTCATATGAGGTCAAATTGTGAAATGGAAATTTTGTAACACAAAATAAATAGTTTTAGTCCAGTTTTGTCTCAGAAAAACAGCTGTGAAGTTTATTTGTCTCAATCTGGTCAATTAAGGTCAAAAAAGTTATTTGAAAAAATGACGTCATGAGTTACTTACACTTGGGAGTCATAGTCAGTCAAAATTTCAGATATTGCTTAAAAATTTGGCTTGGGTTTTGTTGATACTTAGTTCTTTTACATATATTCCGTTTTTTAAATATTTGTGAACATTTTGGTTTTGTGATAATTTTTCTGATTTTTTTTTTTATTTTATGGGGTAAAAAACTCGAAATTTTTAGAGAAAAAAATCCGAGATATCCATATTGAAGACAATGCAATTTCCCACCTTTTGATGTTTTTATTTTTTATTTGCTTTACAACTCCATTTTCTACGATTGTTCAAACATTCATCGTTATTCCACCAAAAATGGCATGACATGACGTCATCAAAAGGTCATTTTCTTCCAAATTTATTTATCAATTTTATCAATTTGTTTTGGAGAAGACGTCAAATTGATGTAGGATAAGGTACTGCAAGTTTCACATCGGCATCTGCCACGGTTTTTGAGTTAATGAGAAAATCAGGGAGGGGGCGGGGATGCCCCCCCCAGCGGGGCACGGGTAAACAAACTAGCAGTACTGTTTGCATCTTGGAGCTTCGACAGCGCCAAGGCAGACATAAACAAAAGAAAGCGCAATAATTAACAGACTCCTTCCCACAGCGTATCAGGGCTATGATTAGCAACGTTTCGTTTTTCGTTTTAGATATGAACACGTTTTCGAGATATGAAAGGGCTGTCGCTGGCCCCCGTTTGATATCTGACGGTAAATTTGTATTCCCTTGTGTGCTGACAAAATTGCAGAAGAAACCACGAGGGGAAGTCCGGATTACCTAGTGACATGGTAACATGGCCTCTTCTAACCAGTCCCCCACTCCCCCTGTTGAGTGGTGTCCTATGTGGCAGCAGCACTCCTCGGGTGCCCGCATCTCTCCCTGAGCGGGGAGGGAGCCTGTCCTCCAGCGGTGCCGACGGCGGCCGGCGGCGGCCTTGAGCGTCGCCCTCTTCTGGGAATGGAAAGTGAAGGTGACGGCCACTGCTCAGCGCACCGCTCAGCGCCAGATTCCGCTAATTGGACCGCCCCGGGCGCCGCCAGTCGACAGTGTCAGTCAGCCGACAGTGTCAGCCAGCCGACAGTGTCAGCCAGCCGACAGTGTCAGCCAGCCGACATGGTCAGGCCGAGCCGACAGTGTCGTCAGCCGAACAAGTGTCAGTCAGCCGACAGTGTCAGTCAGCCGACAGTGTCAAGCCACTGACAGTGTAGCCAAGCCGGACAGTGTCAGCCAGCCGACAGCTGTCAAGCCGACAGTGTCACCAGCCGAACAGTGTCAGTCCAACCGACAGTGTAGTCAGAGAGCCGACAGTGATCCCAAGCCAGACCGACACGTGTCAGCCAGCCGACATTGTCAGGCCAGCGAACAGTGTCAGGCCGAAAACAGTGTAGCCAGCCGACAGTGATAGCCATGCCGAAGTGTCAGCCACAGGCCGACTCAGTGTCAGCCAAGCAGAAGTGTCAGCCAGCCAACAGTGTCAGCCGACAATCCAGCAGCGGTCAGCTAAACTGACGTTAAACCAACGGTCATTGTCGACAATCGCCTCTAGCAGCCGAATAGTACAGATAATCGTCGCATTGACAGTATGGTATGACACGTCGTCTTTGCCGATTGATGCATGGTAGACTCTCTCAGCATACAGGGAGTCACCCAACCGAATGACCAGATAGATTAGTCAGCTGTCCTCAAAGGTGATAAACATGCCAACGCCGCTTCTCCACTCGCATGCCTTTCATGCACGCAAGCATGTCAAGGTGTTGGCCGCAAGGTGTTGTTCGCCGGAGTCTGGGACTGGATCCGCCCCTGAGCCTGTCAGCCCATAGACAGTGGTTGCCAGGGGCTCGTCATCTTCAGTCTTGATGCTAGAAGAGTTGCCAGGAATACTACCAGAAAACGTTGCCCTTGAATATCTAAAAAACAAAAATCCGTTAACCCGTGGCCTGGTGGGCATCGTTTGAGTCAACTTCGCTTTGGTGTGTGGGGAGGGGGAGGGGGAAAATTACCCCCGTGTGACTCGAAAACTAAAAGGGTTAGAAAAAGCAGAAAAATTTCGAAAGTTCTTGACATGGACATTTAAAGTCTTTTGGGTACTTTTGGCTCAGGTCAATATTGAGGTCAACAAAGGTTATCAAAGGTCAAATTTGCCAAATTTAGGACTTCGCTTTGAACAACCCCCAAATATCTCATGAACAATCATAGCTACGATCAAACGAAAAAAGTGATCGAAAGCTCTAGGAAAATTTAATCGACTTAGATTTCGACAAATATGAGTTCAGGTCAATAGTTTAGGCTCCAGGGATCATTTATGGTCAAAAATTCAATTTTTGATAAAATTGTTTTTCCTGAATAACTTTAAATCTAAAATAGAAAAGATTATAACACCATCGTGTTTGTCTTATCGATGGGCTTTAACACACATGAATACTGACCTAGGAAGGTCAACTTAAAAACTTGCCTCAGGTCAAGGTCGTTTGCTGACCCAGATAGGTCTGATGCATATGGGTCGACACAGCATAACGAGACAAAGGCAGTAGTATTAACCGCTCTTGGATCCAAATGTTTGTTATTGTGTTAAGGTTTCCAACTTTTTACAAGTCGTGAATGGAATGAATTTATGGGCGTGAATAGAGTTTCAATCAATTATTACAAGTAAGACGCCTTAAACGGCGAAGGACGAGCGAGTCCGAATAAATCCGCGTCAATTTATCACCCGTCCAACGGAGGTTCGTCTTGCAAAGCATGCATTTGAATTATTTTGGCTGTGTTGTTTTGCCGCCGTCGCAAAATAGATACGAACTAAGATCGTACTTTGAACTAAATAGGGTTTTGAGGCGTTATTTTTATTTGCAATTATAAGCTTCATGTTTGTAGGCAAAAAAATGATTTTGGTGCGGTTATTAGATGGATTTGATTGGCGCCTTTTACAGCTGGCGTCAATTTGTAATCGTGCTAGCACCCTTTGGGTTTGAAAGCTACGGCAGGTTGTAATGAAAGGAAATGTTTATAGAAATCGTCATGCAAAATAATTACAGGCAGATTTTAAGCAGCGAAATACTGTATTAAAAGCCCTACAACCATTTTGTGGCATGCAATTTTACAGAGACGCGTACATTGGGTACTACAGATTGGTGTTTTCTTTTAAATCGTTTCACGTCCCATAGGTGCTGAGCACTGATTTAAATTGTGAAGCTCGTCATAAAACTATGAATTTGCGCTTGTAATAGCCCAGTAACTTTGCACGTTACCATGCGCCCGCCTAGATCGAGCCCATAGTGCATTCGCCGGGCGGATCGTTTCTTACGCATCTGTGTTTGACCCGTGTCCTTGTGCGACTTTTGTTGGGCGGGAGATATAGGTCCGCGTATTGCAACGAATGTTTTGCAGGCAATTTTTGGGACGAAACAGGGGTGCACGTGCGCAGCGTACAGTGTGATGCCAGAGTTTGTCCTGACAACATTGCCAGTGGGGTGTGGTCTCGCAGCCTAACATGGTTAAAATTTTAGCTTTATAGGTCCAGCCGTTTCTCAGCTACAAGCAGGATAAGTACTTTCCCTGACACCCCTGACGCGGCAACGTGTCACGCGCCATGCTGACGGCCATCACATGATAAATAACATGGTTGAATAATCATAATGTCATTTGCAATGGGCTATCAGATGGCAAAAGCCGCTGTCAATCGATGCGGGATTTCAAAAGATATAAGCTTCTGACCATCGTCCGCGGTCTGGCCGGGCCGGGCCCGGCGGGCCCGGCCGGGTCGGGGGCGGCGCTTATATGTGAGAAATCCCCGGTATTCAACCAGTAAGACGCCTTAAACGGCGAAGGACGTGGGAACGACGTCCAAATAAATCCGCCATCCAATTTTATCCCCGCCAACGGACGGTTCGTTTTGTGCAAAGCATGCTTTTTTATTTTTTTTCGTTATGTAGTGTTTTGGCCGTCGGCAAATAGATTCGAACTAAATCGATACTTTGAACTAAATAGGGTTTTTTGTAAGCGTGTTTTATTTTTAATTTTGCAATTATAAGCCTTCATGTTGGTAAGGCAAAATTTCATTTTGGGTGGGTATTAGATGGATTTGATTGCCGCTTTAGCAGCTGCAATCATTTTTTATCGTTTAGCACCCTTTGGGTTTTGAAGCTACGGCGGTGTTAATGAAGAAACATCATTCATAAAAATCGTCAATAAAAAAAAATAAAAATCAATATTACATGGCGATTTTAACAGTGAATATTGGCATTAAAGCCAGTCAATTTTTGCATGCCATTTTTAGAGACGGTACATTGGTCTACAGATTGGGTGTTGTGTTTCAATCGCTTCACGTCCAATAGAAGGTAATGGGGCACTGATTTAAATTGTGGAGGACGTCATAAAACTATGCATTTGCGCTTATATAGGCAAGTAACTTTGCACGTACCACGCGCCGATGATCGACACATAGTGCATATGCCGGGCGGAATCGTTTCTCTACGCATCTGTGTTGTGACCCGTGTCTTTGGACTTTGGTTGGCCGACGATATAGGTTCCGTTATTGGCAGACGAATGCGTTTGTAGGTAATTTTTGTGGACGGAACAGGGTGCACGTGCGACACGTGCAGTGGTGACGCCAGAGATTTGGGACCTGTGCAACATTGCCAGTTGGTGTGGTCTCAGCCTCACATCAAATTTTAGCTTTATAGGTCCAGCGCGTTTCTCAGCTCAGCAGGATAATACTTTTCTGACACCCCCTGAAGCGGCACGTGTCACGCGCCATGCGTGACCCCATCACATGAAGACAAAACAGTGTGAATAATCATATGTCATTGAATGGGGTATCAGATCAACGAAAACGCGCTTTGTCCAATCGGATGCGGGATTCAAGAAGATATTTAGCTTCTGACGCAAGCGGTCGCGGTCTGGCCGGGCGGGCCCGGCGCGGGTCCGGGTCGGGCGCTTATGAATGTGAGAAAAACTTCCGGTATTCAATGAGGACTCGCTCCGGCGCTTCGCGCTCGCTCGTAATGAGTACTCGCTCCGCGCTTCGCGCTCGCTCGTAATGAGGACTCGCTCCGCGCTTCGCGCTCGCTCGTTATAAGTGGAAGAAGGATTTGTACGTTCCACGGCTTGTTTTTTGTCTGTTTTTGATCCGAATAATCCACTGACTTAAACGCAGTATTTTAAGGACATTGGCTATCACGCAGTCCTTTTTGAATTGTGTTTATTCTTTTTGAAACTTGATTTCATATTTCTTAATTGGAACTTGTTTTGAAAACTGATTTGCAGCTTTTGTAATAGGGGGCTATCTTTTTTAAATTGGATTATAGCTTTGTGTTATTGGTGTCCAACTTTTTACAATTTGTGATTATCTTTTTAACATTTGTATTTATCTTTTTGAAATTGGTCTTTATGTTTTTGAAATCTTAATACCTATATCGTTTTGAATTTTGACTTTATGTTTTTGAAATTGGCACTTCAAGGGTATAGATTTTACTCTGTTTGGTTCGGCTAAGATCAAACGCAGCGTGTAAATAAAATGTGAGAAACTAATTGAACCCAATAGCTCTAATATAAAAAAAGCAATACAACAACAGAATGAGCACAGCGCGAACTCTGCCAAGCATATGGTTGTGGTCCTACGGCTCTAATAGGCTGGTCGACCAAGTATTTGTACCCTGAAAAACAAGTTTTCTTTCATTTTTCGTCTTTTACGCTGAACTATTCATACTCAGAGAAAATATGAGGATGATTACTTAAGTTTTACACAATTTCCATCATTTTGACGCCACATGTTAGTCAAGATTGGTTTGAAACTGACGCCTGTGCCCTGTATTTTTGGTTTACACCAGGGCCTCTGATAACATGTTAACTTGGGGGGCAATGATTGCACCCTCCAAGTTGAACCAATTACGATAATTGTATGAGGAGTTACTAATTGCACCGGCTATTGATTAACTTAAATTAAGTAGATAGTTGAAAATGAAACGTGGTCACACATGCCTCTTGTTACGGCGGCGCGCACTGCTAGGGGGGGTTTGATTTCACCGCCCACCCCCCTCAGGTTTTTCAGGAGTAGCGGAAAAACGGCGGCGCAAACCAGCGCCGCCAAAATTTGTAGGCACTGTTTGGGCATCAATTACACACCTTTGGAAAAGTTTTGACTTGAAGGTCATCTCAGGTCAGTGTCACACAGTCCATGGTCAAGTGACCCTCACCTTCTCAAGAATGTTGTGGTTCGTGTCCAAAAGCCACACAGTCATTTTTTCGAAAGTTTTGAAAACTTGCAGGATTTCATAAGAATTCAGTACCTACAATTCGTTTGTCTCGGATTTTTCGTATCGGTTAGACCAAGGTCAGGTCAATGTTGTCTGACGCTCCATTATAAAGTGAATAGGAAAATAACAAATGCTTCCCTTTCAGAAAATATGGATTGGATGCAGGCTAATTATTTCAGAAGCATGGCTATTTTAGCTGCATTCTATAATGATGAAGGTGGCAATTTGTTGCTTAGTGATTTAATAAAAGGTCATGCTGAGGTCATGCTGAGGTCATCAGCAGATGATTTGCTATAACTCTTTGATAGAAAAAGAGATAGAGACGATTAGTTTGAACACCTAATCCGTTGTTTCGTCTAGTCCTGGCCGCGTTGCGCCGCTATACAGACATGACCTACCTGGATTGGGGGGTCGCCAATGACGCTTGACCTGAGGTCAAAATTTTGAAGATGACTTACCAGGTCAAGCGTAATAATAAGTTTCAAAAGCGCATCAAATTAGAACAAACACGAATAGCGTCAAAGATGTTTTCTCTATCTTTCTAGGTGGACATGCTATTCACGAAACACTGTTTTTTGCTAAAAACAGTTTTTTTTGACCTTTCATGACCTCTGGAGCCTAAACTATTGATGCTGAACCTCAATTTTTGAGGCCAATGATTGCAATCGCAAATTTCAATAGCTAATCGATTGCCTCTCTAGATTGTTTTGCTCTACCTATCATACGTTTCCGAGATACTGGGGGTCCTCTGGAAAAGAGTCGCTAAAAGAGTCTAAAACGCGGAAAATCTGACCTTTGTGACCACGTGGTGACGCTCATTGTGAACCTGAATGCCGCAAGAAAAGACTAAATACTTTCGATAGACTGTGCCTAGAGCTTATCAATGCCGTTTTCTGCTTGTTCGTTACGTGTGTCGTAGTTTGTGGAGATCTCACGGGGGGCGGAAATCACCCCCCTGCAGTTCGTGTTCGGCGCGAACCCCCTGCAGTGCGCGGGTTAATACTCTTGTTTTACTAATACTCTTGTTTTAATGTGTAAGGGATAGGATGGCTCTAATTGAGACCTTGACCCACTGGCGCATCCAGAACGCTCAAAAACGTTAGTTTGAAAGCTATATATTTTTTGTCTGACTTTGTTTGCTTTTGCAAACAAGTTGTGTCGTGCCAAGCCGAGAGTGGTACAGTTGAGGGAATGCTGGATTGGGATGCCCCTATTTTTTTCGAGAATTGGTGGCGTGTAGCACCACCGTTTCTGGCACAGTTGTTTCAGCATGCATTGCACACCTTATTAACCCGCGCACTGCAGGGGGGTTGATTTCCGCCCTCTCAGGTTTTTCCAAAGTAGCGAAAAAATGGCGGCGCGCAGCGCCACCAAATTTCGTACACCTGTTTGGACATCAATTACCCACACTTTGGAAAAGTTTTGACTTCAGGTCATCTCAGGTCAGCGTCACAAGCTCATCATGTCAAGTTGACCTTACCTCTCAAACAAGTTTGTGTTCGTGCCAAAGCCACAGTCTTTTCCCGAAAAAGTTTCCGAAAACTTGCAGGATTTCATACGGATATCGTTACCTACAATTTCTTTAATTCGGATTTTTTCGATATCGGTGACCAAAAGGTCAAAGTCAATTTCCTGACCTACCCATTAAAAGTGAATTTGGAACTATAAACAAAATGCTTCCTATTCAGAAATATGCATTGGCATTCAGGCTAATTCTTCGAACATGTTATTTAGCTTTCATTCTGGATTACGATCAAGGTGCAATTGCTCGCTCAGTGATTCCCTTACCAAGGTCATCTGGAGTCATCTGAGTCATCAAGCAATTGCAATTTTGCTAATAACTCTTGATAATTACGAAAGGAGATAAGAAGACGCAGCAGTTTGACACCAATGTGTTCGTCTCGTATGGCCGGCGTTGCCCCATATGCAACATTACCTACCTGGGTCACCAAATGACCATTGACCTGAGGTCAAATTTTTTGAAGTTAAGCTTACCGGTCACCATTTATATGTTTTCAGAGCCGCCTTCATTGGGACCAAACACGATAGCCGTCAAAATTATTTTCTCTATGTTCTTTGTTAGGTGAAAATGCTATTCACGAAAAACTTGCCTTTTGCAAAAAAAATAACTTTTTTTTACCTTCATGACCTACTGGAGCTTTAAATATGGATATGAGATTAATTTTAAAGACAATACATGCGATTGGCAAATTTCAATAGCCATCTATTGCTTCTTGAATCTGTTTCTCCTAGCTCATTCGCTATCATAGTTTCCGAGATAATCCGGGCGGCTTTCTGGAACAAGAGTCCTAAAACCGGAAAATCTGACCTTTGGTGACCACTGGTGACCTCAATTGTGACCTGATCAAATAAGAGACAAAAAAAAATACTTTCGATAGAGCTTGTCCAAAGCTATCTAATGCCGTTTTCCTCTTGTCGCTACGTTACTTAGTTTTCGAGATCTCACGGTGGGCGGAAATCAACCCCCCCTTATGCAGTTCGTGTTCGGCGCGAACCCCCTGCAGTGCGCGGGTTAAGTATTGTGTATTAGGGTCATCTCAGGTGAACTCCTCCGGTCACGTCAAGTGCCACTACTTCCAAAGAAGTTTTGTGGTCAAACCACAGCCAGAGTGGTGGACTGAGTGATGTGACAATTTTGACATGAATTTAGACGAGCTATGTAACGACATTTGTGAATTCTGCCTTATCCCCATTGGAACATTTTGTTTTATTGGATGCGTCAGATTTCCCCCCTGGGACGACTAAGCTGGCGCCGAGCACCGGCATGGCAGGGCACATGTTATGAATTGCTTTTAAAATGCTTATTTCGTGTAACCGATTTAGTTGTATTGTTAACCCCCGCACCGACGGGGGTCTGAGCCAACTTCGAACCGACGGGGGAGGGCGGATAACCGCCCCCCTCCCCAGAGATCTTGAAAAATACGCAACGTAGCGAGAAGCGGAAAACGGCGTAAGGTAGGCCGTGACGAGTACTAGCGAAAATACAAAGCTATCTTTTGATAAGGTCAATATTGAGGTCACCAGAGGTAAAAAAGGTCCAATTTTACCATATTTCGAGTAAATTGAGCACTGCTTCACATAATCCGGGCTAGCTCAGTAGCTAACATAGCTAGGAGCAATCCGAAAAAAAAAAACGACTGCAATGGCTCTTGAAACACTTCTTTTTCGCGACTATTGTCCTTCAGATTTCAGATCGGTTCAATAGTTAAGGCTACCAGCAGGTCAGCGAAGGTCAAAATTTGCTTAATTTAACTGAAAACGTTTTATGTTTAATAACTTTCTATAAGTTTTAAAGGTCCGAGCAGTTATTTTGCGCCATCGTGTTTCTCACATTTACGGCGCAAATCGAACCATATATCATAATGATATGAATATATGATATCAGTACCTAGTTCAAACTAAAAAAAAAATTGACCTGCCCTTGACCTGAGGTCATGTTAAGGTCAAGTCAAATTTTATGTCCATCGATTGGAGGTATGACAAGAGAAAACAGAATGGTGAAAACCACAGTAACTCTATCTTCGTAGAACATTAGTCTATTGTACAAAAAGCATTATGACCTTTTTGGCACATTGGATTTGGACCTTAACGAGGTCACGGAAGAAAAATACAACATGCATTTCTGCTCTGCTTCAAAATAGTGATAAGGATGGAAACTACCACATTTAGCCAGTTTGATCGATTTGAGTGCGCATTTCAATTTTCTCCCAGTATACTATAATTGGGAGCGTCTCAAAAGTTGACATGACCCTCAGGTCACAGATATAACAAAATCTGAGATAAAAACAAACTGTAGATAGTCAAACCTTATCACACACTGTGAGTTTAAACTGTTTGGTTTCACTTACTGTGGCTTCGGCAAGATGTAAACTTGACAAAAAACCGTGACTTGAGGTCAGAGTCATTTAATGTGACCTGACAAAACGTGACCTTGAAAGTTAGGAAGTCAAAAAAAATTAAGAAAGTGTGCGAATGATGCCCAAACAGCTATGCAAAAATTTTGCGGCCTAGGCGACGCCGTTTTCCGCTATTCCGGAAAAAACCTGTGGGGGCGGATATCCGGCCCGCCCCCGTTGCCACTATGGGCCACAAGCGCCGATCTACCCGCCATAATCGATTCGAGTGATTTCTTCCATTTCGATATGAAACATGCATGAAAATGTTCAGAATTGACCATGGACTAAGAATATGCTAAAAGTTTTTTGGTGCCATCACACATGAAGGTATAAACGGCACCGAAACACGGAACTTTGTACGAAGCATACAGCAGCGAGTCCGCGGCTCTCGAAAACGACGTATGTTTACGATGTAATGACGAATGAGATAGAACAAAATATTATAAATGTGCAGTCGAGCGGCAGCACGCAAAGCGAGCGGTCGCGTCGACTACTTTCTAGCGATTTGATTGCCTTCCCTTCCCTCATACCTGCTCTGTTCCTTCAGAACAGTTCAGGTATATCATTCCCCCGACTGACCTTCTATCAGTTGTGCTTGGTTATTCCCTTTAAATTCCAATTTGTGATCCCTTTTTTTAAACTTTTCAGTCACTTGCCGCGTCTAAATTCTCCCCTCCGCCGCCGCGCAGCCGGCGGCCGGGTATCAAGTGACTCTGTGCTGGTGGATCACCTTTCGGTGTGAACCCGCCTGCTTGGCCCGAACGGTCCGTGAACGGCCTGGAGGGGTGGCAGGCGGTTTTAACGAAGCCGGCCTGAGTCTCGTTTTACACCATCTCTCTCCCTTCTCTCCTTACTTGCACTTTACTTCCTTAAAACTCTCCGGGTTAATTGTTGTACACTAGCCTTCTGCTCACTTGCCTTCACACTCCACACACTTCACGCTCACTTGCCTTAAGCTGCTTACGCTTTTCCCACCCCCACATCACAACGCCCAATGTCCAAACCGCCCGAGGGCCCCGAGGGCCCGCCCCCCCCCCAGGATCCACCGGATTCCGGCCAAATGACCCCCCCCCTCGGCACCCGTGACCCCCGCTCCGGTCCTCCCCGGGAGCCTGTCCCGCCTGACGGGCCAGCTCAGGTCAGCGCGGCATCACCGGCTGCATCGCAGGGGGCCTGTTCGCAGGACCCCAGAGGTGAGGGGCCTACGGGCNTTCATGGGAGAGTCAGTACAGTGCCAACTGGCCGACCGCCTTAACGCGGTCCAGGGCAGCGTGAGGAGTGAGCATCTGCTCAGCGCACTGCAGGGGGTTCGCGCCGAACACGAACTGCAGGGGGGATTTCCGCCACCGTGAGATCTCGAAAACTACGCAATACGCATTGTAGCGACAAACAAAAAACGGCAATAGATAGCACTGTACAAGTTATATCGAAAGCATTTCAGTCTTTTCTTGGATCAGGTCATAATTGAGGTCACCAGTGGTCATCGAAGGTCAGATTTCCGGTTTTAGGACTTTTGTCCAGAAAACCCCGATTATCTCGGAAACTAGGTAAATAGGAACAAAGATCGTAAGAGAAGTAATCCGAAAAGCATTTTGAAAAATACAGCAGACGATTTTTCCTCAGATTTTAGATAAGGTCAACAGTTAACCCGCGCCGCGCCAGTGCTCGGCGCCAACTTCCTCGGGCCGGGGGGGGGGTCGACACTTTCTCTTCTAACTCTGTTCCTATGGAACCTAGATATAAACCAAAAATACCGTTCGAGAGCTCGTCAAAAGGGATTCGGAAACTATCGAAATGAAAAGTTTTATCAGGTCAATATTAGGGTCACCAGAGGTCATCAAAGATCAGATTTTCCAGATTATAGACTAGCTTCCTGATACCCCCAATTATCTCGGAAACTATTGATAGGCTAGGAGCAAACGATTACACACGGCACCCTGGAGGCCTCTGAGAATAACCGCCCTGGAGGGGGTTGGATCACGCCCCCCCTATAGAATACTAAAAAACAGGAACGTAGCTACAAGCGGAAAACGCAGTTAAATAGACCGTGAAAAGATCAACCGAAAGTACTTTAGTCCTTTCTTAGATCAGGTCAATATCAAGGTCACTAGAAGTCATCAAAGGTCATATTTTCTAGATTTCGGACTTTGCTCCAGATACCCCCAATTATCTCGAAAACTATGACAGCTAAGAGAAAACGCACATTAGCAATCGAAAGCTATTGCAATTTGTAATCGACCTAGTTGTCCTCAAGATTGAGCTCAGGTGAGTGAGGCTTTAGAGGTCAAGGTCAAAAAGGATATCTTTTTGCAGAAAAGTGTTTTGTTAATTACTTGTTAATAGCGTCAATAAATTAATTATTTTGACGTCATCATCTTTTACTCTTGAAGGCGCTTTGAATGATATTGATTTTTACAGGTGAGGTCAATTTCTAAATTTGACCTCAGGTCATGGTCAAATGGTGACCAAAATAAGTCAAGTTGCATATTGAATGACATGTATTGACGAGACAAACACATTGGTACTATTGGCACGTCTCTATCTTCATTATGTCGAGAGTTATTGACAAATCAGTATTGGTGATCACAAAATAGACCTGACCTTAGGTCACCGATTTCAGAAATCCGAGATAAACAATTGGTAGTTATTCATCGATTTAATCGATTCATTGATTTAATACTTTAAGAACCTTATGAGATCCTTAAAGTATTAAATCGATCGTTCGAAAACTGTGTTTACAAACGACCAAACACGTTTTGTAGGTGAGGTCACGACGTGACCCTGTCTGGTGACATGACCTGAGATGATTTGAGACCAAGAATTTAACATAATGTGGTTAGTTCATTTTCGAACAGGTATGCAAAAAACGGCGGCGCTGCGCGCCTCCGTTTTTCGCTATCGTTGAAAAACAGGAGGGTTGGGCGGATTTAGCCCCCCTCCTCCAGGGCGCGTGTTAAAGGAGCAATAGATGACAATTCAAATTGGAAATCGCACTCACGTCCTCAAATTTGAGCTCAGATCAATTGTTTAGGCTCCAGAGGTCATACAATGTCAAAAATGCACCTTTTGGTAAAATATGTTTTCCTGAATAGCATTTTATCTAAAAATGGCATAACTAATTTTAACACTATCGTGTTTCTCTTGTCAAGACGGTTTGAAATATATACATGATGACCTCGTAAGGTCAACTTCAAAATTTGACCTCAGGTCAAGGTCATTTTGTTGACCAAGATAGATCATGCTACATATGAGGCGACGCAGCCAGACGATACAAGTACAGCAGTGTCGTCCGCTGGTCTCTATCTTTATCCTATTAAGAGTTATAGGCAAATCATTGCTGATAACCTCAGATGACCTCTTATGACCTTGTATAGATCTATGAGAAACAATCGCACTTAGATCATTCAGAATTAACTATAATAACATGATTCTGAAAGAATCAGCCTGATCCAATACATATTTTCAGAATAGGAAGCATCTGTTTAATTTCCCGTTCACTTATAATGGGGAGGACAGAAAACTGACCTGACCTTAGGTCACCGATATAAAAAATCCGAGATAAACGGAATTTAGGTAGTCATGCTCTCATGAAATCCTGTAAGTAAAATACGAAACCGATTCGCCAAACGCTGTGGCTTTGGTGGAACCGCAAACGTTTTTGGAGGTGGGGTCACATGACCTAGCCTGGTGACCTGACCTGACATGACCTATTGTAAAAAATTAGTATAAAAGATGAATGAACAGGTACTGAAAATGTGGCGGTGCAACGCATCGTCGTTTTCCCCAGGGCTGGGAAAAGTTGCCATTCTGCCGTTCTAAGCGGTGACAAATCTATGGCTATTAGTGGAGCTTTCGGTGACAAATCTTAGTCAGACAAGTAAGTACTACACCTTTGCAAATAATCACCTCTGTGACATAATATTAATGACTCACATCTAGATATCACCAATCCTGCAGCTCTAAAATATTACTTCAGTTATAAAATAATCCTTCAACTCTAAAAGCACAACCAAAAGTCCTGCTGGTACAACTGTACAACGTGTTCACGGAATGTTCACGGAACAAAACATGCGCATATCATCCATTAATTAGCAAGTGTCACAAGCCTTGTGACACCGGGCCTCACAATTGGGCAATGACCAAACCGGTGACAGTGGCGGCGTGTCACCGTTCTGTCACCATTAGGATGAGCAGTTTTACGACATATCAAACAGAGGCAATTGTGCCAATTTGTCCCATGCCAGATTTGGTTGGCGAAAATCATTAAGGCGTTTTTACCACCCGTCATAGGCAGCATTGTAAAACCTCGGCTTGGTAAACTAAGTGCCAACTTGCTAGTAGTAAAGTTACCCTGAGGGGCCAAAATATGACCTCCAAGTAGCTTGGAGCGAAAGTGGGGAATGCGTTTTCGTAATTATGTGGCCTTGGTGTTTTGGACAGCACTAGTGTTTACCAAGACTTTAACTGGTTCTCCAAGACCCTTTTTTCATACATTTATATACTGTGACCATGACTAAGACCACCATTGTTTTATACAAAGTAGTTAAAGGTAGTTCAAGGTTTTAATCCACCAGAGAAAATGGGCTGAGCTGCGAAAATTGCTTTAAGTGCCATCACAATCCACTAAAATGAAGATTTATCCACGGATTTGACCCACTTCCTCATCAAAGTTAGGGGTCTGAAGCCAAGTTGGGAGTCCCCCCAACTGGAAATTAGGAAACTCACCCCTGGATTCATTTGTAAGGTAAAGTAAATAGGGCCCTGCTCAACGTGTCGCAGCGCAGCTCCATAGCCCCTATGCAACGATCGGCCCACGTTGGGCAGAATGTTGCATAGGGGTTATGACGCTTGCGCTTGCGACACGTCAAGCAGGGCCTAGGTAAGCTACACGTACTTCTATATTCATTCATTTGTATTATGAATGATTAATTCACCCAATTCATTTCCCAATACTGTTTGCGCCATGCTGTGGTAGCAGGGGCTCCACCACGGGGGACGAGGGCTTCACTTGGACGTCCCCACCGTGTCCCCCCAATATTGTAAGATTTTAACATCATGCCTATGGGCGTTGCGTGGAAATAATCAACTTCAGAATGTTTCGGTCCCCTCAACTTTTGAGAGGTGGTGAAGCGCATTGCAGTAAGTGATATGAATGTGTCTTTTATATTTTTGTGGTTGGACTACGATTAAGAAAGTGCATAATAATACTGCAGCCCAAAGGACAATCAGCTGTGGACAAAGACCATCAGCAAAACCCAAACTCAAATTTACTTTCGATCTAGACCTCTGTGGTGTTTTAACTTCTACGATACTTAATTTTCAATAGAAATGCCAACAATTGGCCAGTTCTCAACTCAAATTCTTATGTCTAATGTGAAACATTCCCTTTAACCCTCGCACCGACGGGGGCGGATATCCGCCCCCACCAGGTTTTTCCGGAACTACGCGAAAAACGGCGACGCGTAAAGCCCCAACCAAAATTTTGTATAGCTGTTTGGGCATCAATTACCCACCACTTTATAAAAAAAATTGACTTCCTAACTTTCAACGGTCACGTTGTCAGGTCACATTAAAATGACCTGACCTTCAAAGTTCACGTTATTGTTAAGTTCGACCATCTTGCCGAAGCCACAGTGGGGAACCCAAACAGTTTGAACTCACAGGGTGTTAATGAGACCTTCGATATCTACCAGTCTATCTTGATTTTATATTCGGTGACCTTGGAGTCATGTCAATTTTTGAGACCTCCCTTATAAGTCTATAGAGAGAGAAAATTGAAATGCGCAACCAATCGAAAAAAACCTGGCTAAATGTGGTCAGTTTTCATCTTAATCACTATTCTGAAGCAAAGTATAAAAATGAAATTTGTATTTTTCTTCCGTGACCTCGTTAAGGTCAAATCCGATGTGCCCAAAGGTCATATGTTTTTTGTACAATAACTCGTGTTCTACGTAAGATAGAGTACTGTGATTTTCACCATTCTGTTTCTTTTGTCAATTTCCATCGATAGACATAAAATTTGATTTGACCTTGACACGACCTCAGGTCAGGTCAAGTATTTTTTTAGTTTGACCTAGACCTATTATACGATTTATGGTTCGATGCGCCGTGATGTGAGAAACACGATGGTGGCTAAATGACTGCTTTACCTTTAAAACTTAGGAAGTTATTAACAAAATACTTTTTCAGTAAAATTAAGCATTTTGACATTCGCTGACCTCTGGAGTCTTAACTATTGAACCGATCTCAAATCTGAGGACATGTTGGCAAAATAGTGTTTCAAGAGCATTGCAGTGATTTTTTTTTGATTGCTCTTAGCTATGTTAGTTACTGAGCTAGCCCGGATTATGTGAAGCAGTGCTCAATTTACTCGAAATATGGGCAAGTTTGACCTTTTTTGACCTCTGGTGACCTCAATATCGACCTGATCAAAAAAATAGCATTGTGTTTTCGCTAGTACTTGTCACGGCCTACCTCACGCCGTTTTCCGCTTCTCGCTACCTTACGTAGTTTTGGAGATCTCTGGGGGCGGTTATCCGCCCCCCCGTCGGTTCGTAGTTGGCTCAGACCCCTGTCGGTGCGAGGGTTAAGCAAACGTATTATTCTGCCAACACCGGGCCGTGCTACCATTAGGTGCTATGGGGCTTGCGCTTGCGCTTTGACAGAGCGATCAGGGCCCTAGTAAGCATGCACGGCATGAAGCAAGACGGAGCAAGTTATTACTTATTTCATTGTCCGGCCAACTGATCAACATTGTGTTTGTTGCATAGATAACAACAATTAGCCTCCAGCTACCTATTCCCTGGCACCCTCGTGTGACACTAAGTTATTTTAATTTCTGATTCTCACCTGCGGGGTAAAATTCGAAGTCAAAACACTGACATGTACTATGACATTTATAATGATTATGATATCTAATAACATGTATCTAACATTTTTTTTTTTTCTCTAGAAATTGTAGATAAAGCATTGATTGACAAAACTGATGGCTTCGAATTCACAACGGTGACACACAGCCAAGGTCTTCCCCAGTCCTGGTTTTCCGATATCAGGAAAAAATATGGAGGGGAGGGGGGGGGCTTCTTAACCCGCGCCCCCACTGGGCCTCTGATTTCCTTCGCCCGACTGGGGGGGGGTTTGACCCCCCTCTAAAACTCGGCTTCCTATTTGGTACGTAGACCAAAACAAAAACACTGTTCGAACCGTTATCAAAAATAATTTCAAAACTATTCCTGTCATTTTTTCGCTCATGTCAAAACTCAGGTCACCAGAGGTCATCGAAGGTCAAATTTTCCAGTATTATGACATCGCTCCAGAAACCCCCAAATATCTCGGAAACTATGCTATCTAAAAACAAACGTTTAAAAACAATCGCTAGCCATTTAAATTTGCAATCGGCCTAGTTGTTCTTTAAATTTGACCTCAGGTCAATAGTTTAGGCTCTAGAGGTCATTAAAGTAAAAGGTGCTGATTTTTTGCAAAACATACTTTCGGAAATAACTTCTTACCTATTAAATATAACGCTATAATGTTTACGTCATCGTGTTTGTCTTGTCAAGGCGCTTTGAAATATATTAAATGTGATCATGTTTGGTCAAATTAAAAATATGACCTCTGTTCAAGGTCAAGTGGTGACCCAAGTAGGTCATGCTGCATAAAAGGAGATGTGTTTTGACGAGACAAGCACATTGGTGAAAATTACACTTATTTATCTTCATTATGTTTAGAGTTATTTGACGAAAAGGTGTTTATGACCTCGGATGACCTCAGATGACCGTTAAGGGTCCCCTGAGCAAACCTGCACTTGGATCATACATAATTCCTATTATAACATTGTCCAGAAGAGAATGGACTGATATCGTTTCAAAAAAGAAAGCATTTGCATATTTCTCCAGTTACTTATAATGGGAGGTCCACAAAAATGACCCGACCTCAGGTCACGATATAAAAAATCCGAACACACTTGTGTGATACTGACGACTTGATCTATTCCTAAAAGTTTGATATCGATTCCGTTAAAAACTTGGTCATGCACGACCCGGCAACTTTTTGGTAGGGTGGGTCACTTGACCTGACCTGTGACCTGACTAAACCCGATACGAAATTATTTTTTGCAAAATGTGCGGAAAGAATCGATGATTAGTTATGCAAAATTTGGGGCGCTACGCGCCTCCGTTTTTCGTTATCTTGATAAATAGGTGGTGTCAAACAAACAACCCGACCAGTGGGGCGAAAGGGTAAACACACCCCCGGCCCGGCGCGGGTTTAACCCGCGAGTATTACTAAGGGGGGGCTATTTATAGCCCTCTCCGTTATTCTGCAATATTCTCCTAAACCAATGTAGGTATCGTAACAAACTTTTAGTACCTTGTCCGGATCAATTTGACCAATTCTGCCAGATGGAAAAATATGAGGCTATTATAGGTCAACCAGAAATGACGTCAGAGTGACGTCAGTTCTGCGTTTTGTTTGAAAAATGAGGGTTGCGGGAAACGCTGCCAAATGTACAGTTAAAGATAAACCAATTGTATACACCAAAAGACAGGTAAAAGTTGGGTTATCAGAACTGCTCTCCGGATTTTTGACAATATTTGGAATGCAAAATTTTGAGAAAGCAAAGACTTTTTTTTATTTTCAAAAAACAAACATATGTAATTGAGTGTGATTCCCAAGAAATGTGTGTAGCAGAGTTCTGAAGTCAATATCTTTAAAATGACTGAGTGACAGCCTTTCAAAGACAAAATTAGACTCACCTTTACTGTATAACAATAAGCAAAAAATGTATTTCCGTTTTTGCTTTTTCTTCAATTTTGTATGGAAAAAAACATGTTTTTATGTACATTTTTCGCGTTATATCGATAACTTAACCGCATAAACATGTGTTACAACTCCTAATGACCGTAATCTTCAGTTTGACCTTTTGACCTCGGATGACCTTGACCTGACGCAAGGTAAAAAATAGCTTAGAATGGTAATTAGAAGTGTCAGATGCATGAATCATACCGATTTACCAACTTATTATGCGTTAAATATTAGCAATATTAGGTTTCCCTCGACAAATTTGATAGGGCTATCGAATTCCGTTCCAATTTTTTAGATCGGTCGAGTAGTTTCGGAGATCAGAGGGGGGGGCTATAAATAGCCCCCCCCCCAGTAACTTGCGTTACAGAATATACCAGTAACGCGCGGTTAAGGCTCCAGAGGTCATACAAGGTCAAAAGGCGCTATTTTATTAAGCAGTTCTTCGTCAATAGCGATTTCACCAAACTTTGTCCAATGGAGATGTGTTGTGTATGTGACGAGATGTTCATGTGGGTGGTATGACATGCATAATGTATATAAGTAATAAATGAAAAAAAAGATAGGGAGATAATGTTGACGCCATCGTGTTTGTCTCGGCAAGGTTCTTTGATTAATAGAATTGGTGACTTGTTTAGGTCAGTTTATTTGTTTGACCTTAGGTCAAGGTCATTTGATGACCCAGGTAGGTTATGTTGCATATGAGGCGACTCGGCCCGACGAGACAAACATATTGGTGTCATCTCTATCTTCATTATATCAATATGTATTGGCACAACAATGCTGATGATCTCAGATGACCTCAGCTGTCCTTGCAGAGATCACTGAGCAACAATTGCACCTGGTTCATCAACTATAAGCTTAAATAACATTATTCTGAAATAATTGTCTTGATCCAATGCAATATAATAAGTGTTATATAGCCTTTGCTCATGTTAAAGTATAAAAATTCGAAAATTACAAAGAGATATATATTAACTAATACTTCACCATTGCGGCTTCATCAGAGTTAACACAATTAAATCTCAGTTTTTTGCAACCATCCAATATGTCACGTGACCCTTATTTATACAAAGCCGCCAAAAGAAACTTATCCACACTTAAAGTCTGTAATGTAACCTTTATCAATTTAAGTAGAGAAATTCGAAAATTACAAAAGAGATAACAAACTAACACTTCCCATTGCAGCTTCATCAGAGTTATCTAAACAAATGGTGAAAACCCAGTATAATCTATCTCGCTTGCACTAAACCGAACCACTCCACCTGGAACCGAGCAAAGCCTCAACACGAATTAATACAGTATACCAGTTACATTCACTCACATATTTACGTTATTTACAAACAGTGTTTTTTTTTTTAGCACTAACATGCTAGTTCTATGCATATAGTGAAACAGAGACACAGATTATTACACCGCGAGCACCAGGAACACACTTTAACGACCTAACAGCAGCCAGGTATCAAACTGGCTATTGAGTTTGGTCTGTCTGTCTCGAATGGCCAGAGCCTCAGCTATCTTCCGGTCGGCAGCGTCTTTACATCGACGGAGTATAGCGATTGAGTTTGGGCTGTCTGTCTCGAATGGCCAGAGCCTCAGCTATCTTCCGGTCGGCAGCGTCTTTACATCGACGAAGTTACAAAATCGACGAAGTTACAAAAGTTACATCGACGAAGTTACAAAAGAGGGTCCTATCAAATACCAACCTCTGATTGGTCGTGACGTCAACGGCACATGGCTTTTGCCAGCCGGCATGATCAGCGTGCAAAATTAGATTGATGACCCCCCCCCTCTAGCTTGAAAACTAAAAGAGATAGCAAGACTCACTAAACAGCATTAAAGAGCTCTCTTCAAGGCAATTCAAACTTAGTTTTGTTTTGGTTCAGGTCAATATTGAGGTCGCCCGAGTTCATCAACGCTAAAATTTCCTAGTAAAGGACTTTGCTCTACAAGTGCCAAAATGATGTGTTTAAATTATATCATGTATGTATAATGTATGTATGTATGTGTATGTCTCGAACTTATAATAAACAACTCCCCAGTGTGAGGGGAGACACACACACACAAACCCCAAAATATCTCGGGAACTATGAATGCTAGTATCAAACGAAAACAAAAACAATCGAAAGCTAATGCAAATTCAAATCGCGATAGTTTATTCAATGGGCCAATCAAAGGTCCATAATTTAGGCCCCAGAGGTAAAGGTAAAGGTCAGGAGGCCATTTTTCCAAAACGTTTGTCAGAAATAACTTGTTATTGGTCAGACATATAGCAGTAATATACCCTGATTAATTTATACCCCGAATAATTTTAACACTACCGTGTTTTTCTCGTAAAGGCGCAAACAAAATAATGGTTACCTGGCTAGGTCAAGTTAGAAATTTGACCTCAAGTCAAGGTCATTTGGAAACCCAGGTATGTCATGCTGCATATATCATGCTCCGTGAACCCAGGTATGTCATGCTACGTGACTTAACGAGACAAACACAATTGTGTCATTTTCACGTCTCTATCTTTATTTTATCAAAGAGTTATTGACAAAAAAGTGCTGGTGACCTGAGATGACCTCAGCCGACCTTACAGAATTCACTGAGAAACAATTTATTCTAGGTCATCAACAATGAGCCAAAATAGCATGGTTCTGACGAGCCTCATCCAATGCATGTTCTCTGAAAAGAAAGCATTTGCATATTTGTCACGAAGCATGACCTTTGATGACCTATAGTGACCTCAATATTGACCTGAGGCAAATATTGCCCAAGTAACTTCGAATAGCCTTGTCAAGAGCTATTGCTATTTTCCGCGTCTTTCTAGCCCTTTAAGTTTTGCAGTTAGAGGGAGGATTCCAATGGGATTTTGCACGCTGATCATACCGGCTAGCAGAAGTCATGTGCCGCTGACGTCACAACCATCGGCCATCAGAGGCCTTGACACCCTGTTTTTGGCCGGAATGGCCTACCTTGTTATATAGCGTTGGTCGGATGTATCAGCCGTCCCCCGATTGCAGGTCAACTTGCACTGCAAGTTCATAAAGATATTTAAGTGCTGGAGCTGGGTTTGAAGTTTCCGAAACTAATGGAAAAATGCATTCCTTTTTCTGTAGTGGATAAGCTGGTCCAATACACATTGACTTCGCTGAGCTTTCTGGAAGCTGAGGGTGCTTTCAGCAGCAATTTAACAACGATTTTGCGCAGTGTCTCATGTACCTATCTAATTCTCAGAATTCAGGAGTATGCCTATTTTGGTCAACACCGGATAGCAGAGACGATACTATTAGTCAAATTAAATATAAAAGTTGTCATGATCGACACTAACCCATCGGAAATCTCATCTGACATTTCATGCTCTCGCATAATTATAGACTTTCAGATAGCTTTGTCACACCTCAGCTCTATCCGCTAGAGGCGCTGCTATCGCCTCGTTCTATCCACGCGCAGTAGTCTCTATACTCCGAACTACGCTCAGTTACTGCCCTCTGGTGGTCGGTGGCTCAAACTCGTGTCGGCCTCATACGTATACTTGTGGCCTGTGGGTCACTGTTCTGACTGTACTTTCAGTAGATTAGCATTAAGCCGATTTGGTCGGGCTCGGTTGGGACTGTGAGGTTGAACGAACATCTGCAAATGGATATTTAAGCTTACTTGTTATAGATTCCAGGATTTGCGGAGGTTGAGGTCGGGCTAAAACTGTCTATAATATACATGCAGGTTATGCAGCATATGAACTAGAGTTGCGAAATTCTGGTCCCAGCCGCCAGCGTCCCAGCGCTGGGACCAGAGCTGGTCGGACCAGAGCTGGTCACAGCCGTGACTGAAGCTGTGACTGGTCAGGCCAGCGCCATAGGGTTAACATTGCAGCGCCGCGACTAAAGCTATGATTTGTCAGCTCATTCCGTGGCTGCTCATTCCGTGGCTGCTCAGCTCATTCCGTGGCCAGCTCATTCCGTGGCTGTGACTAGGCTGTGACCAAAGATTTAGGATTGTCTGCAGCTCTAATGTGAACACATGACAGCAGGAAAGTTTTGGCAAATGGTTAAGTCAAATCCACCTTATCGGTCGACTGATTCTGAAAGTTCCTGTGTGTGCCAGTACATATACATTGGTGGACGCTGACTACCTATAAATATTACGATGTTAACTGTTGTCCCTAACTTCAACTGTGTTCATACATACATTGTAGCCGACATGTGCAACTACGCCAGCATACAACTACGCCAGTATAAGTGTATGTTAGTCAACGCTCCGTACAATGGCATACACCAGGCTGTGTTACCTATCGGTCCCGTGACGTGACCGGGGTCGATCAGCTGAGAAGCAGCGGGTCCGCCAAGTCACCGGCGGCAACACAAACCGGTTCCGATGGCCGCTGAAGATAGTGAGGCAGGTACTGGACGAGTGGTGGGTCTGTGAGCTGGCTACGCAACCCTCTCGCTCTCGCTCTCGCTCTCGCTCTCGCTCTCGCTCTCGCTCTCGCTCTCGCTCTCGCTCTCTCGCTCTCGCTTCGCTCTCGACTCTCGCTCTCGCTCTCGCTCTCGCTCTCGCTCTCGCTCTCGCTCTCGCTCTCGCTCTCGCTCTCGCTCTCGCCTCTCGCTCTCGCTCTCGCTCTGCTCTCGCTCTCCTCACGCTCCGCTCTCGCTTCCTCGCTCTCGCTCTCTCTCTCTGCTCTCTCTCTCTCTCTTCTCCTCTTCTCTCTCTCTCTCTCTCCTCTCTCTCTCTCTCTCTCTCTCTCTCTCCTCTCTCTTCTCTCGTCTCTCTCTCTTCTCTCTCTCTCTTCTCTCTCTCTCTCCTCTCTCTCGCTTCCATCTCCCTCTCCCTCTCTCTCTCTCTCTCGCTCTCGCTCTCGCTCTCGCTCTCTCTTACTCTATCTTACTCTTTCTTGCTCTCTTGCTCTCTCTTGCTCTCACTTGCTATCTCGCTCTCTCGCCATTTGTTCCCTGTCTCCCTGTATCCCTGTCTATCTGTCTCTCTGTCTCCCTGTCTCCCTGTTTCGGGTCAGATGACAAGATAGGACACCGCTGTGCCTGGTACTGAAAGGCTCGCTTGTGCGCGGAGCTGAATAAATTGAATAGTGCTTTACAAGGAAATAGGAATGGTCTTTGACTATTATTAAAAAAAGTGTTGGATTTAAGACAAATCCCAATCGTTTTGTCCACAGTTGTAATATTATATTTACAACATTACGTTTAGCTCTGTAAACAACATGTGTGTCAGGTCATGTCGATAAATCACAAATGTCACTATGCCATGTTTGGGCGGTGTGGACGAGTTCTTGTCAACTGCCATGTATGGAGCCGATGTCAGTTTTTATTGTCGTCGACATGAAATTATGCAGTCGCTGACACACCTTTTCCATATCTGCCGGCACCGCACTCGCGTGCACTGATGGAGGTGTGTGACAGGCTGTGTCCATATATAGCTATTGCCTGTCATGTCGCTCCTCAGAGGGTTCTGTTAGGGCTGTGCCCATACGGCATACATTGCTATATCCTGTCATGTGGCTCCTCAGAGGGTTCCGTTACTTTCGTCCACGCGACATGCCAGGCATGTGACCATGTTCTAATTCACGCTTCATGGACGGGGCTGGTCATGGTCGATACGCCAAACCACGGGAGAGGTGGCAAACTAAGTCATCAACAAAGTTGGATTGACCTTTTCGACGACGCCTGTGCCATGTCACCTCGGAAATGTTTACTGTTCGACAGACGCGGGTCTGGTACGCTATCGTGTATGATCAAAGTTGAAATGTCCAACATTATTGACCTTGTGAACATTTGTCGTCTAGTCATGGAATTAGTCGTGCAACGTGGCAGGTGATAGTTGAAGCACCTTGCAGCTGTTCTTTGGTATAGATATGTTTCCACTCACCACTGTCTGTAATAATATTACATTCCAATGAACCAGGCTACTTAGAACAATCCAATATCAATCCGAGTATTGTCAGCGCTGCTAGGTTATACAATAACCTGTTGTGGTGCAGTGCACTATAAAGTATGCATCAAACTTTATGAAGGTCGGCAGCAATGCCTAAAAGTTTCTTAAAACCATGTTGTACGTTTTTTGTCAGTCTGACTCGGTCAATTTACACTGTGTGAGACATTGACCGTGGATCGTTTAGAAAGAACCAAAAGAATGGAATAAGCGTTCGTCGAAGGAACCAATACAAACACTCTTTGAAATATTTTATGTGGAGCATGAACTAACAGTCATTGCATATTATGCACATTATTAGAACTAAAACGATGCAGCGCTTAAGGGAATATTCACCTTTTGATTTATCTATCTGGATTATTCTGTAACACATGTATGGTATAGAATCGATCGTGTCTCAATTTTAAAGTGAAATAACAACTTCTTCTATTTCAACAAATACATTTTTGGAAATTTAGAACTAGGTACTTACATATGGTGGCGGACAGTATGATACACCACTATCTCTGGTTTGAATGCTGATTTGTGAACAAGTCATATGGCCAGAAATTAAGTAAGTGCGCCAAGAAGCGTGGCAACGTCCCTGATTGATCATTAAAGCAAATCGCTGACACTAAATAGGTCGCCATCCGGGGCGAAATTAATCCGCCCAATGCATCACGGTTTCTGAAACGTTTATTTATCTATTATGGAAGAACGGTGCAGATAAATGTTTCATGTGTGCATTGTAATGCTTTACATACCTGTTTGTTAAAAATTCATTGGACGAATATCCAATATATATTTTTAAAGTAGATAACACTAAATAGTCGCCATCCGGGGCCAAGCTATACTGCAGATTTAAATGCATATTTTGTCAAATGCTTGTTGAATGTTCATAGAAGTTGGTACATATTCACAAAATATAGAGTGCAGAACGCATCAAATATGTCTTCATGCTAAATAGCAATGCCTAAGCAGGCTAATTTTAGCCTGGACAGTGAATTTGTTGCCAAGTACTTGTGAATACAAACTAGTGGCGTAGCTTCTTCGTTTTTTAGAGGGTGGGGCTGAGCTGGGAAAAAATCGTCTAAAGTGACTCAAAATCCACAAAAATGCTGATTTTTTCCCGTATTTGACCCAGTTTTTCGTCAAAGTTGGGGCTGAAGCCAAGTTGAGAAGCTGAAGCACCCTGAACTGAATAGGATCCTACACCCCTGGTACCGACTTCCGACCGTTATGAGTTTTGATCGCTAATCAACCTGAACTTTAAACATTTTTTTTTGTAGGAATGTTTATATGCAAAATGTGATCAATTACAATATATTTTAATCGCGTCCGTCACTTTCATGTAATAACTCAATTTTGTGTGTGTGGAAAAGGGTGATTTGTTTTCTTTCAAAGGGAAATAATCACCTCTTATTTTTGTTAACAACAATTTCTGAGGCTCCCGTTATGGTGTAACAATGATTTGATTTAAATTTAAGAGTTAAATAAAATAATTTCCTTATTCAATGTTGTATGTTTTTACAAATTAAAAGCAAGTAGACGGAATACCATGACCTTTTCCTCGAAGATATTAGAAAATCCAAAGCTATCAAAATTAAGTTATTTGACAAATCCAAAGCTATCAAAAATTAAGTATTATTTCGTAATATTTCGGCCACAATGCCTTTTATAAACAGTAAAACATTTCGATAACTGTTTTACAAAATACATATTTGCGTATCGAAATGTTTTACTGTTTGATAAAGGCCTGTGGCCCGAAATAATTACGAAATAATAACTTAATTTTTGAAATAGCTTTGGATTTTCATAATATCTTCGAGGAAAAGGTTCATGGTATTCCGTCTATTAATTTTACAACTATGTTCCTCGACAAGCCAGTAAGCCTATAAAACAAGTAGGTTTTACTCCTCTTTCGAAACTCATGAGCAGTGTTTCCCATCACCATTAATCGCGCCAAGATCTGGCGCCGGTGTTTTCAAGCTTGTTCGTCGCTGGACAAATGTCCTGAACAAATCGCAACACACTAAAAAAGGTCGTCGTTGTTGCCAGTATTTTTACGTTCCGGACAATCTCGTCCAGCCATTTATTCGTAGCGCATTTCTTCGTACGCAAATCTTCGTCGCGCATGTTCTTCGAGCGCATTTCTGTCTATTTCGTCGCGCGTTTCTTCGTCTCGCATTTCTTTCGTATCGGCCAATCACGTCTCGCATTTCTTCGTAATCCGCGAAAAATTCGAACCGCAATTCTCGTATCGGACAAATATCGTCTTACCAAATCTTCGTCCTGCAAATCTTCGTTCCGCAAATTAATCTTCGTCCCAAATCTCGTGCCGCAAATTCTTCGGTACCGCCAAATCTTCGTAGGGCCCAAAATCTTCGTCCCGCAATTCTTCGATCCGCAATCTTCGTGCCGCAAATCTTCTACCCGCAAATCTTGTCCGCAAATCTTTGTCCGCAAATCTTCGTCCGCAAATCTTTGTCCGCAGAATCTTCGTCCGCATATCTCGTCCGCAAATCTTCTTCCCATAAAAACAGTCAGCTGTTGGAACCGGTTTGTTCGAAGATTTAGAAGAACGTCCAGTATAATCAATAAATGTCTATATTTCCTTCAGTGTACGAAACTCATGACGTCATTTTTAATTTCACTTTTTTTGGACTTATTTTTGACCCAGAACCGACTAATAAAATAATTTTCTGTAATTTCTCGGAAGACAAAACACTGGTCAAGGGCACAAGCATTTTAAATTTTTAATTAATTAAATTTCTCATCTTTGAGTTTTTCTGGCGAGAAAAAACGCTATTATTGACGTGATCGATCCTAGTCATTCACTTGACACTGGAATTCACCCAATCACTGAAACATAAAAATGGCATACGTTAGATTCCTTCACATTGACAGGTCAAATGCTGTTTTACGCGTTTGCTCTATGATGCTGGTTTGGAAGATTAACAGGGAAATCCTGTCAGCCCCCCCAGGCCCCGTAGCGAAGGTGGAAAAAACGGTAAAGCGAGGGTTAATATTGTATGAATGGCCCTGGGGCAGGAATACCGTCAAGGAAGAGCCTCTCCATAATACGCAACTACTTAATGAATTAATTTTCCTTATCCTAATTGTGTAAGCAAATTACGGAACTTGGGTGTATGCTGCGAAGTCGGCGCGATTTTTTTTTCTCCAAAGTTTTGTAATTGTGAAATAGCTGGATTTGACCTGCTTCAAAGCTATTTTAAATAACGATATGTTATCTTTCCTACGGGTACCCGAACTTACCATGTTAATACCAAACTAGTACCCAAAATCAGTGCGCGTATTGAACAATGTGGGTATTTCACTGATGTCCTTACGGGGGAGGCGGGGGGGCAAAGATATGTGGCCCCCCCTTTTTTTTCGCTTTGGGGGGATGCCCGGATTGCCCACCTTGGATCCGCCCCTGCATGCGTATTGATGCACATTGCACTTTAATTCACTAAGAGTATAACAGCGTATGTGGCCCGGACTGTAGTACATTATCCTTTTGGAATATGAGTGAGCACTGCATAAGCTTCTTAATTTAATCCTTTCCATAAAGGAAATTGAATCCGCCTTTATTCAAGCACCCATATCAATACATACAATACATACATCAAATCAATTGTTTTGACGAAGGCGATTGAGTGAACAGTGAACACAGCGCACCATTTGCCGGAGAACGCAGACACTTTTTCTTCCTTTCATTATTCTTTCGCCCACAAGAGTCAGCTTCCAAATATGATGATTGATGATGCCATAATCAACATTGAACGCACGATATAAATAAATTAAAATAACACATTTTTACCATAAATCAAGTCTCCCAATTCAGTGTCCTAGCATTGAGAAATTTGGTGGAAATGACACCTTATGCAGGGTGTTTCAAAACAACTGAAATTGTTCTTTTGTCTATTACGAGGAGAAATAGTTGTCAAAACTAATAAAACAGCATATGCCTAAAAAGAGAATTTCTGAACAAATTGTAAAATATATGTTTCATCCTGGATATTGTCGTTGTTCGTTAAGAAGTAGCCTCCAAACTTCATGAACGAAAAAAATTACTTTCCCCGCGCAGAGCGCATTTAGGCTACTTGTTGTCCGCGAGTTCAGGGGGCAGCTTTAAAAAGTGGAGAATACCGACGCGACAATCCTCAATCAGTGATCACACAAAGTGGACACAATAAGTATGCTGGAATATGCAATCCCATACTTGTTACAACCATCTAAAAAACAAACAATGGTGTTTATTTAAACTTTATTGGTTCGATTTTCCTAACAATTTTCTATAAATGGTTATAATTCGACGAGATTCCCTGATGACAAAGACATGGATATTTGGAATATGGGCCGTTACAAAAGTAACAGCTCTTCCGGAGGAATTTCCGACAGAATTGGAAGTCAATCCTAAAAGTTCCGAAGAGACACGGCCCATTTTCAACAACCGTACTGATTGATCGTTATTGTAAAATAGAGGAACACGCCAAGATCACGTTGGTGAACTACTGGCAGACAGGCCGACCGCCGTACGCTGACAAAACACGTGGTGAAATCAGCCGTGAAGGATTTATTGGACTCCTTCCTGTCCAGAAAAAAAAAAAACACTCGCCGAGTCGCATCAAAACTACGGCTCTTAGCTAACCTAGCCATTGTCTGGCGCACTTTCGGCGCACGGGTTAGTTTGCTTATAAATGTTGCATTTATTCATGAATAATTGCTAAAGCATATGTACGCCGCTCAGTTCAACGGCGCCTACCATGCCAAATAAAACCGATTTTTTCGTCTTCCATGTTCAAATGCAATTTTTTGAATGAAAAATACCAATAATCGGAATGAAACATATATTTAAAATTTGTTCAGAAATCCTCTATTTAGGCATATGCTGTTTTATTAGTTTTGATAACTATTTCTTATCGTAAAAGACAAAAGAAAAATTTCAGTTGTTTTGAAACACCCTGATTTGATACTATTTTACTATGGATAGTGGATACTCTTTTCCCAGTTGTATTGTGAATTATTGACTTCTTATTAAAAAAAAAAAAAAAACATTAGATAATTGGAAACCTGATACTTGTAATGGATGTAACGATAGGGACAGACTGTGGAGGAAAGACAGGTAATAATTGGTAGTGGTAATGACTACATTTTGGTGAGCGGGTAGGTAAATAGATTTGAATAAGGTCGGATTGTATGCTCTTTATGCATTTTTGTCATAATTTTCCACTCTGCATCCCAGAGCTCTCCAAAGCAATAATGTGACCTTGATCTAATGTCACCGTAGTTTATAAAATAGAGCTGTGCAGTGCGCGCTCGGCTTCCTGCGTGTCTGGAGCCGATCAACCTCGCAATTCCTGATCCAGTTTTGAGTTCAGCTGATGATACGTATCGACCGGAAACATTCGAAGAGAAAACAGGCCACCGTTCTGCACTCAATCTAACCCGGCCTTCAGCCATACCTGACAGAGTTCTAAGAAACAGCTCCACCGCTGGACCTAGCACGGACAGAGGCTGACCGGTTTGGACTTAAATACCACCACCTGCACAGAGTAGTGAGTAGTATCCTGCTTAGGTACCCATCACCCGTCACCCGTCACCCGTCACCAGAGTCATTTGTCACCAATCACCAGTCACCCGTCACCAGTCATCCGTCACCAGTCACCCGTCACCAGTCACCCGTCACCAGTCACCAATAACCCGTCACCTGTCACTTGTCACCAGTCACCTGTCACCCGTCACCCGTCACCCGTCATCAGTCACCAGTCACCTGACACCCGTCACCCGTCACCTGACACCCGTCACCCGTCACCTCTCACCCGTCACCTATCACCCGTCACCGTCACCGCCGTACCGTCAACCCGTCACCGTCACCCGTCACCTCTCACCCGTCACCTATCACCCGTCACCCGTCACCCGTCACCCGTCACCCGTCACCCCGTCACCCGTCTCTCCCGCCAGTTGACGCTTTCGAGGCCAGCGGCTGCTAGCGAGCTTAACTAGCGAGTAAAACTTCACTGGGTCAAGGCCGTATGAGGTAGTACAGGATATATCATAAATATGTTTAGTAAAGATGACAATTGAGGATAAGAAATGTCTGAAAATATATGACCGTGAATATTTGCAATCGAAGCTTTATCTGCCTAACAACATCAGTAGCTATATAACTACTGTATTTTTGTTCCACAAATGCTATTGTGGTATGCTTCGCTGAGTTCGCTACTGTTTTGTGGATTGTAAACTGACAACTTGATGTATGTTGGTAACTGTTACTTAAGTCGGCACTGGATCATGATAAATCCGTATCTAATGAAGGGAGACTTCAATCCGTTGTTCTTGATGATGGTGAGTGTGATTAATACTCACTCCGAATTTGAAGGTTTGTTTATAAGTGTTTGCTTTGTTTAAACGTTCACACGCATTTTGATTCGGAACGCCCTATACAGAAGTTGGCTGACATGAGCTGAGCGAAACTTGTACTATTGGTTCCAAAATAAGCGTCCCGCTGGGTTGGCCGGCACAGCAGTTAAAAGGAATATACCGCCTTGGGAAAAATATGTGGATTGATGCAGATGAGTGCCCAGATGAGTGGCTCTCATCTCCATCATTTCTCATAATTTTCCCAAGGCGTTATACTCCCTTAAACTGATGTGCCGGCCAATCCAGTGGGACGCTTATTTTGGAACCAATAGTACTATTATCACATTTTTAATTGTTTACTAACATCACATTTTTAAACACTATGGAAAGTCACAGCACAATCAGGGGCACTAGTCGTAATATAGACCTAATATACCTAGTCGTAACTAGTCGTAATATAGACACTGTTCGTAATATGGGTACTAGTCTTAAAAGTCTTCAGCCGAGATGCGGGTTTGGTAGATAAACTAAGAATATTCTGGACTTCAAAACCTACGTAATGTTATATGTAACCAAATATGACACTTAACAACTAGGAACTATATACCAAGTGCGTAATCTAGGAACGTTATATAAGGTTCAAAGTGTGTCTCGTTTATGTACACAACTTGCGGCTCGGCTGAAGTGTGTGGCGGTGGCGAACCCCGATCGTTACCTTGACCTGAAGGTCTGAAGCCGTGGGGGAGTAAGTCAGGCCTGTTGATTCCGCCGAGCACAAGTCTGGTTGTATGAGGGACGACTGACGAGTGGTGTGCATGAGAAAAACGATTTGAAAACGATGTGCGACAATACTCAACATGAGGTTATGCACAAATATATCTGATAATCTGAGAATCTATATTTTGTCATTAAAATATCTTTAGGTACGTGATTTTATAGGTCAAAGGTAAATATTAATCCAGCCGAGTCATGTTTTAACCTTCGCCCGTGTAGGGTCACTGGTCAGTGGTCACTAAGGGGGGGGGGGGTACGAACTTGTAGGGGGTACGAACCCTCCTGGCGTTTGGCCTCTAATTGAGCTAGAGCTTTGATTAAAAAACGAGCGTGCTGCTTGTGACGAGAGGAAGCCATTGACATCTGATGTTAAGGTCCTTGGTCAATAGGTGACCTCTGAAGTCATGGCAAAGCCAAAATGTCGTCAAATCGTAAATGCGTAAAAAATGATAACTTATCGAGCTAAAATCGCAAAAAAAACATCTTAGAATGCTAAATACCTAGACGCCACATTTGAAATCAGCATCACAAAATGACCTAAAAACTGACAAATTAAAAAAGTAATGTCAGGTCATCTGAGGTCAGTGACCTCGGTTGACCTTTGGCAGTGCATGACCCCATTGGAACATATAATCATGTTATATGGATCCCATGATTGAAATCAGCGTCACAAACTGTACTAGAAACGGACAGAAGACGAAAGAAGACATCTGAGGTCATCGGAGGTCAGTAACCTCTGTTGACCTCTGAAAAGGTCAATCGAATCGCAATCTTCTGCAGAAGCCACAACTTGTCACCTAGAAACACCTTTGCATATGCTCCTGAACAACAAACACTCGGGAACTGCACAATGCACATGTTTCAAGGATCGTTACTACGGGACGCCAATTTCGCAAAACACAACCTTGAGAAACAGGTCAAAGGTCATTGGTAATACCGGTTAGAAGTTTGCAATTTTCAAAGTACGTGTCAAATTGATGCAAAGTAGGGTATTTAAAGTTTCATCGCGATCGGTTGATATTTACGCAAGTTATTCTTGAAAAAACCGACGGGTTGGCATCCACCCCCTACACTGGCGAGGGTTAAAATAAATATTTCAGCTTTCTGAAAGTTGTCAAATGTACACCGGTTGTAGTACAAATATGAAGTAAGGACGATGGTGATGGTGGTGATGGTGATATTTTTTTTCTCGAAAAGTCCTGGGGGGGAACAATTACGTCATTATTGAGCTATAGACAGCTGAGGATAATAGGCACAATCTGTGTAGACAATTCTGGCGCACTTGAATGCATACAAGTATTTTGTTATCGTATAACAGCAGGTGATCCAGTCAAGAATCGATAAAACGAGTCGTTTTTCTCCCTGGACCAACAACATTGAAGACGTTTCAAGTGGCTGTCAGCCAACAGGGCGGCACTTGTATAGACCCTTTTTCAAATTCAAAATTAAATTTCTTAAAAACGGTGGTTAACTTTTGAGAAAAATATTTTAGTTATTTCCACTTTTCAACAACGGCCAAAGATAATGGTTATCTTAGCTGAAAACCAATAGATACACAGGTGAAACATTCCCTTTAATGTTTTTATGTCAATTTTGATGCCTCAATAGCCGTTTTCACGATGGATTATTTTGCGCGAAATGTTTTAAAACATTTTAAAATGTTTTAAAATGTTTTGGTAGTAGCCGCTTTCACGATGGACTAATTTACGAAAAAAACTCGCCCTACGGTCCCTTAGGGCGAGGGTTCAAACATTTATTGCCAATTAGTCCATCGTGAAGACGGCAACTACTAAAATATTTTAAAACATTTTAAAATGTTTTAAAACATTTCGCGCAAAAGAAGCCATCGTGAAAACGGCTAATACTTGAATTCACAAGTGCCAATTAGTAGTTATTTCGGAGATGGCTATATTCATTGCATGCAAAACCCTTGACAGCCGTGGGTAGGCTTCACTGTTGCGGTCCACTAACCACACTGCTGAATCCCACATCCGTGTACAAATCTGTTGATCTCTTGAAATTGAGCCGTCGCCAATGATTTATTGCCTTGTTTTACCACACACCCTTGACATCATCTTACCTTCATTTTTTGTATTATTTTCATTGGATTCGCACTTGACGAAAGATGACGGAACTAACATGTTGCTATTGCTATTTTCTGAGATACATTCACATGCCAGTGCTACCTGTTTCTATATCTGGATAACTTGTATTAAACCCTGTTTTGAAATAAAACTATAGATACCGTAAACAAAATGTCGTACATAAATATTATATTTACATATAGTTGGTTGCCACATCTAGAAGGCTGAAAAATAGGTGCGAGGCTGAAAAATAGGTGCGACCTTCGGCGACAAACGGGGGCCTCCGCCAAGGGTATGTACTGTTAACTATACCAGTTACCACATAAGTTAACGGTTGACATTTATAGTGGGAATGAGTTCACCGTTTGAAAAAAACGAAGAAAAATAAGTTCGAGGAAGGATGATGAAAGCAAAAGCAAAAATGTAAGGTATTTCATGATTACTAGTTAAAGTTAATAAACCTCATATTTACCGGAAAAAAGCACAATTAGGAAATGTCAATTTATTTGCCGTTATACAATTCATATTTTCCTCAAATTAATTGCCGAAATCGGCTGGCTGGAATAGCACGCACGTCATTGAATTTAGTAAGGATCGTTCGTTATACATGGTTGGTATTGCCATATACTTGTGAAGATGGCGGGAAAATAAAAACGCTTTGAAAACTTCATCACAGTACTTCCTTTAAAGTTAGTATTCGTCTTTACTATTAGATTTAACTATGAAAGTGTTAGTTTGTCCGCCATCGTGCTCACTGTCCGTGCTCTGGGGCGCTGCTTCTGGATTTATGGTCACAAATGGTCTTTCAATCCGGAGCGGCTGCGCGCGGGCGGGCCAATCAAACAGCGGCACGCGCGTACTGGTGCGAGAGGGTGGGTTCGGTGAGTGGGAGGGACAACAAACCATTTAGTACGAGCGACGACCTGAACGTTCAGGCCGCGACAGCGCTGAAGCGTACGCATACGCACAGAACGGTTGTTTAGAAAAAGGTTTATATAGAAGAATTTAAACATCAAAATCACTAATGCATAGCACTTACCTGACAAATTCATTCTTGCGAGTAAAAAGAATGAAGGGTATACTGAAAACAGTATGGTTTTGTCCAGCACTATACACTTCCCCAAGTCTTACAGTTGGTTCATCTGGTGCGATACATAATCATACGCTCAGCTCAGCCAAAATCAGCCAATCAGCGAGTGGAGTTACCGGTATACCCAGTTGTCCCGAACTTTTCTAGACTGAAATATTAAATTTAATTTAAGAGTTCTTGGAAAAGTTGAAAGCGTCACAAGTACATGTTTCGAGCATGCGCCACAACTTGCGTCCTATCTCAACTTCAAAACCTAATGTTAAAGGTGAACTATTCCCTTTAAAGGGAGTGTGCTCTACTCACATTGTCATGTGGAGTTGCTTGACACTAGTCTGTAATAGAGACATATTTTTCTGAATTTTAGCCCTGTACTTCATTCCCCAGAATCACTTTAGTGCTGAGATATTCCAAAAGTCGCCAATCACATTCTGGGCAGAATCACTTAATTATCAATATCGCCAGAGAGTTTTTCAGCACTAGAAGCATTGCTCTTAAATTACAACACGCTAGCATATATTGTTAGCTCTGCCCAGTGCGCCCAGTATAGGTAATATTTTCGCTACTCTGTTTATAGTGACGATCGCTTTTTTGATTTTGAAACAAAACAAGATGCCAAAAAAAAGACAAATAAGTAAAAATTCAACTTAAGGCGGCCTCCAGGACGTGAATTCCGTATCAACAATAATTCAAAGCAGTAGCTTTACCTTAATAAAAAATATATGACATTTCAAAAAGATAGGCAACAGCCCTTTAGGCGATGCACGAAAATATTAGCTGCGAATGCAGCCTCATCTTAATCTTATCTGCAAAACAACTCTAGCTCACGCTGGAGTCACGGGATATGGTCTTCTGATCCCACGTTGATATGATTACCATTCTTCGACACTCCTTCGGGTTTTCTAACAGTAGCCTGTGGGAGTTGTTGAATATGGCTGGCCTGCATCGCAACTTATTCAACTTGTTGGGCGGGGCACTCAGAGGACCAGGCTGTTTGTGCCCTCAGATTCTACCGACTACGGAGCTATTTTGCAATACAACATGTTCTATGCTTATGATCTGGCTGGTAACGAGTCTCCCTCGAAAACCTAATGTAACTGACTGCGTAGTCCATGGCTTGTTTCTTGGATATTGTATAGGCTTTATTAGATTGTATCTTATTACAGTGTATTGGGTTATGTATAATCTGTTGTAACTAGTGCCTTTGCAGACACTCATTATCGCTCGTATTCGAGTGTGTCCTTCAGCAGCACCAGGCTCTAACATCCCGTTAGCGACCATCTGCGTGTGACCTTGACACAGAAACAGACGCAAAGTACACGAGACAACCTGCTTGAGCAGTGAGCACCACGCGCAGCGCTGGACAACGAGTGGCGCTTATGGGCGGCAAACAATGTACGGTCTGCGTTGCCTAGTCAGGCAGTGACTCACTGAATTTCTGACAAAGGAAACACACGGCTTTAGAGCGAGCAGAGAACATGACTTAGTGAGAAGGTGCAGTCAGAATGTCGTCGATCTACTCAACAGGAAGTTTATACCTTCCTGCAGATTTCCTGTTCTACCGGTAAGAAAAAGTGCTACTGGGCATATGTGGCATATGTCATTACGCTGCGGTTTGGAATAACGCTAATGGCGGCATGAGTTCTGTGCGAGATGGAGGGATCATTATGAATCATGCATCGATAGGCGATGCACGCGATGTAGCCCTCTAAATGGAATGAGGAAGCATGGCTATGCAGAAATAATGTACTACAGCAGCAGAGGTTAAGAGTTTTAAGTGGCCGACTGTCAAAACCACCTCTTAACACTGCAAGTAGATTATTTTATATGTCGCTTTATTGTTTAAATGTGGATGGAAGTTATATTGGAGCCTACACAAATGTCAAAAAGCTGCAAATGTTTTTTAACTACATTTATATTCATGTTTAAATTTCGAGAAACTCCACTGACGACGTGACTGCTTTCGATTTTAGTTTCGCCTATACCACCGAGCGATAGCCGTTCTTCACTCGCTCGTCTCCGACGAGAAGCGCACAGGATTCGAGCAAACTGCGCTCATATTGCACTTCCGCGTCGTCCCCGGAGCAATTCACCCAGATGTTGCATCATAACTGGCGGATAATTCGGCGACACCAGAACACACATGTGCCGGCAACCAGCCACTTGTGTCTCTATGGACGTGCCGTAATACTGGTCACTGCTCTAACGAAGCTACTTTGATAAATGGACGGCTTTTATATGTTAGAGATAGGCAAGTTTGCCTAGTATGTGGCTCTGTGGTATTGAAGGAGCGTTGCGAATTGCACTGCAAGTTAGCTGCGCCTTATAGAAGACATGATGATTTAAGCACACTTATCTTACGGTAACTCGATGTTCACATGCGCTAACCTGTCGTAAAATTATGACACAAAGTTATTATTATTATTATACCGGAATATTCCACACACAAAAATAAGTAGCGAAGTATTTTGGCTCTCATGTGTAATTCAGTAATAAATGCATCAAATAACGTATTGCCAGAAACATCACAATAATGGCCACACACACTCTTTCGAGAGTTGTAGAGTCAATATCGGATTAGAGTCATCTCGCGGTAGTCATCTTGGATATTCGTAGAGTCGTCTCGAATTAGAGTCATCTCGAATTAGTCATCTCGAAGTAGTCATCTCGAAGTAGTCATCTCGAAGTAGTCATCTCGAAGTAGTCATCTCGGATAGAGTCATATCTGATTAGAGTCACGACTCTCTGAGTAGAGTCATCTGTTGGTAGAGTCATCTCTTTGTAAAGTCATCTCTTGGTATAGTCATCTCTTGGTAGAGTCATCTCTTGGTAGAGTCATCTCTTGGTAGAGTCATCTATTGATAGAGTCATCTCTTGGTATAGTCATCTCTGAGTAGAATCATCTCTTGGTAGAGTCATCTCTTGGTAGGGTCATCTCTGAGTTGAGTCATCTCTTGGTAGAGTCATCTCTGAGTAGAATCATCTCTTGGTAGAGTCATCTCTTGTAGAGGTCATCTCTCTTGTGTAGAGGTCATGCTACGTTGGTAGAGTCATCTCTTGGTAGAGTATCATGCTTTGGTAGAGATCATCTCTGAGTAGATATCATCTCAAATCAAATCAATCAATCAAAATAAAATGCAATCAGATCACATCAAATCAATCAATCAATCATCAATCAATCAAGTCAAGATAATCATATCAATCAAATAAAGATGGTATTAAACCCATCCACGAGGTGGCTGATTTCTGGTTTTCAATGTCATTTACAGATCACATACAATACGATAAAAACGAGTACACTACACTACATCGGTAAAATCACACTTCGCATCTCTTGGTACATCACATCTCTTGGTAGTCATCTCTTGGTAGAGTCATCTCTGAGTTGAGTCATCTCTTGGTAGAGTCATCTCTGAGTAGAATCATCTCTTGGTAGAGTCATCTCTTAGGTAGAGTTCCTCTCTTTGTAGAGTCATATATTGGGTAGAGTCTCTCTTCGGTAGAGTCATCTCTTGGAGGAGTCAATCCTCTGTTAGAGTCATCTCTTGGTAAGATGTCATCTCCTTGGTAGAGTCTCCTGAGTAGAATCTATCTCTTTTGGTAGAGTCATCTCTATGGTAGACGTCTCTCTTGGTAGAGTCATCTCTGAGTAGTGCTATCTCTTGGTAGAGTCATCTCTTGGTAAAGTCATCTCTTGGTAAAAATCATCTCGGAGTAGATTCCTGACCATGAGCAGAGTGGCCTGTCACACTCGAAGACGGATGAGTTCCGCCGGCGTCACCGATTAGGCTGCACGTGAAGGTGACTAGGGCGATTTTCCGCTCCATCTACTGTGTCGACTGTCGTCTGCTGTCTGATCCGCGCTGTAGGTCTCGCCGTCTGGTCAGTGGTCTGTCTGTCCGTCTGTCTGTCCGTCTGTCTGTCCGTCTGTCTGTCCGTCTGTCTGGTCTGTCTTTACGGTATGTGGGCAGCCGGATGGGTCTGTCTGTGCGGTATGTAAGCAGCTGGATGGGTCTGTCAGTACTGTCTAGCCTTTGAAGGCGGGAGTATTTGGTCCCGCTGGGCGGGGCGATTTATCTGGTCAGGTGGATGGTTTGACCAGCCAGTACCTGCCGCCTGTCGTGAGTCGTCTTTGCCCGACCGGCTCATTTGATCTGGCGTTTTTGGTTGGCTGGTCCGTCTGTCCAGTCGAGCTCTTTAATTTAATGTTTGCTCGATTTGGAGGGTACCAGGTCCACTAGTATGGCCTTTGACAACACTGAATGTTGATTGCAACAGCATGAAGGTGAGCATAATGCATGGCGTGAGAAGCCATTTTGAGAACGGGCTGAGCATGCCAAAGGTGGTGCACTGCAGCGAGAAACGGTTCTCCGTTCTTGATATCACGTGCTGCCTTGCATGGAGACATAACCGCACCTGACGTGTACCCGGAAGAAGCACGCTTGAACTTCAACTGCTCTCCAAAAATGAGCTCACCCGAAGCTTTGAAGCCAGCTCACGAGCCGGCTCCGGATGACATTAACTTTGGAAGCTGCTCGACAATATGCTGAGTGGTCGGTGCATTTTGTAACACGGCACATAGTGGACAGTGGCTATGGTGATCCGCCTTAGTTGCAGAACTACCTAACACCGTGTGCAGCCTTTGTGGTCCAAGTAAGTATCCCTCTTGACCCTCAATTACTACAAGCACCTTAGCATATTATCCCTCTTGACCCTCCGTTACTACAAGCACCTCAGCACGAGGCCAATATCTCACTGAAAGCGATACTCGTTACGCCGTATTTATGACCGCTTAATTGCGCGGCGGTGGAGTGCAGCTATCGACGCGATGAATAACGAACAGCACCCGTCATGCATGTCCCCCGGGGTACCGCGGGGCACCAGGTCACCGGAGTCGACACGGACAGCCGGATGACGTCACCCAGGACGGGTGACGTCAAACAGGACGGGTGACACTGTGCAGAGCTGCTGCCCAGTGGTCGGCGCCCGTTTCCCCAATCTGCTATCCCAGCATCGCAGCCGGCAGCCGAGCGGCCGCTCCGCCGCGCCGCCGCGCCGGCTCGGCTCCGCTCGCGCTGTCGCCGTTCTCAAAGCCGGAGCCGGGCGGGGCTGCGCCGGTCGGTCGGTCGGCAGCGCCTGTGTGGCTGTGCCGGCGAGCAACAGGCAGTTGTTCAGCGTCCAGCGTGGCTCCCTGTCGCAGTGTGCGACGCTCCTGCGTTAGTGAAGTGTTCTGTGTCTCTGTGTGCTCCTGACCTGGGTGGGAGTCCCCACGAGTGACCCAGCACCGCCCGGTACTCCTCGGCGGACCGTGGACCGGGAGGACTGGAGAGGAGTGTCCTCCGCGGTAGCCGCTGGCTTTGACACGTGGCCAAAGCGCCGGTGAAGCGGCCCCGTGAAAGCGCCGTGTTCGTGTGAGCGCCGGCGCCGGCTTGGCTGGCGATCCTCTGTGAAGCTTCACGCGAGCTGCCGCTCGATATTTCATACCACCAGCATCGATTTGCAAACGTACTGCGGCGTAGCGCGGCCGGGTGATGCCCAGACGTCTGCCGGGCGCCGCCACCGCAGCCGCCGCCCCCTCTCACCCAGATACCGCGGCCCGTCCAGGCCAGTCCAGGCCAGTTTTTTAGCCGGCCGACCCGGTCCGCCCCCGTCGTCCACGCCCGCCGGTTTCGCGCCGCTTCCCGTGGCGGCTGCACCAAGGTCGATCGCGAGGTCGCGCGGCTCGCGCCGTTGCGATGCTCGACTCGGGTCCTGCCGGCGCGCGCCGGCGGCCGAAGCTGGCCCAGTTCGGCGCCACCATGCGCCTCTCGTCGGTCGGCGAGGAGTGCGAGGAGCTTCCCTGCGCCTGCTGCGAGCTCGAGGCGTGCGCCACTGACCTGCGCCAGCGCTCACTGGACACGCCGGACTCGGACTGCGGGGAGCCGGCCGGCCGCCGCCGCCAGAGCGACGCTGGCGACGCTGTGGAGCACACCGAGCTGCAGCCTCTGCAGCGCCGCGCCGCCAGCGCCGAACCCGACGACCAGCGACGTCTCAGCCTGGAGGGAGAGCCGAGGAGAGCGGCCGGCGCCGCCGACCGGCGGCGTTCCGTGGGAGACCCGCGTGCGCTCGCCTGGCGCGTGGATGAGGACTCGGGCGCGGAGGAGGCGCTGCGACCGCGACCACGCGGCATCGCAGCGCTGGGACTTAGTTCGCTGAGGAACTTCCTGCATCGGAGGAGGGTGCAAGAGGTGATCCGGGAAGACCCTGACCCAGATAAGGTCCAGCTGCGGAGATTCCGCGATGTCGCCGAAAAGATCCGAGCGGAGATTCACCAGCAGCACCTGGACGAGCGTGTGCCGGAAGCGGAAGTGATGCGAGGCATGGACGAACCCACTGCCATCCGCTACCTCTACCCCTGGGCCTCACCCGACCTCCTGAAGGTCTTCGAAGAGTTCGGAGTCCATCCGCACCGAGACGACCGCTCCGAGAGATCCTCCCTCTCCAACTTCACTGAGGCCTCCGGCAGGATCACCCCCAAGATCAAAATGCCGAAGCGGCTATCGTTCTCGCGATCAAAGAAGTCTCGATCTGACCTGAACACGCAGTTCCGGCGGTGTCCCGAGGTGGTCAACCGCGAGGTATCGTATGCGCCCTACACTGAGCTCAGCGAGGAGGAGGCTGCCGCTGCTGCTGCGGCAGCGGCAGCGGCAGTGACATTCCACCTGGACGAGGCGCCGGAGGAGGAAGCGATGTCTCCTGTGCCCGTGGAGCGCGCTCTGGCTCCGATGGTCGGCGCGTGCGCCGGACTCGTGGCCCTCACCTCCGGTCTGCCGATGGCTGGGATGTCGACCGCGGCGACGGCTGCGGGCCCGGCGGCGACACAGGCGGTGGCTGAGACTCCCCCGGTGACGAGGATTGACAGCAGTAACCTCCTGCATCCGCTGCACTCGATACTCACCGCCGGACAGAAGAGGAAGGCCTTCAGCACCTTCGTGCAGGTAAGCGCCCTACCTGACGCTGTCGTAGTGACACAGTACACAGAACCTCACGTCATATGCTTGTCAAAGGGAGGATTTCTCTAGATATTAGTCACGTGGACAACTCCTTTCCCAGCTGCTCAGTTTTGACTTGCAGCCAAACTTGACGTCGTCGCCACCGTAACGCGACGCACCTACTCTACGTATCTATTCCTTTCTGGATGCAGGTTGCATAAGTCGGTGTATAATTCATGAGGGTCGGCGGCAAATAAGGCGGTCGTTGCAGGGTGGAGCGGTGTTTGTTGCAGGGCAGTAGAACGTGCCCTAGGTGGCAGTCGGTATCTCCGCGGCCAGCGATCCGCTTCTGGCAACCGTTGCCATAACAACCGACCCGCCGCCGCGCATTGGAAACATCCTCCTTTTTTTCGTTTTCCTTGCGCAACGGGTGCATTAGTCTGGTGCGATTTCCTCGGGAAGTTACATTATAATAACAACACGGATTTTACGTCGTGCATGTGGGATGGAGGGTGCTCTAGTCGAGGATTGGGTAAATGGCGGCAGCGCACTGTGGATAGGAGGCACCGAATGCTTCGGAGCAAGTCGATGATGGCTTGGCTGGGGCTTACCGAGTGCCGATTACGCAACGACAGAGTGGGGCGACGGGTGATTGGCGGCTGGATGTCTTTTTAACTTCCGAAGAACGCGCGCGGGCTACCGCGGCCTTCAAACCAAGGAGAGTTCGAGGCTGCGGGGACGAATAGAGTTCGGCGGCGGAAGTTAGGCGGATCTGTGCTGAAGGGTAAAGCGTGCCTGAATCTTTAGACGGAATCTGGCAACCGGGGCGACTGTTTGGTGCAGCAGGTTTATAAGAGAAGATTCAGAAGAACGAGAGGCCGAAATCTTGAAACACGCAGTGGAAACAATAGGGCGTTTAAGTGCCATGTCCTCATCTCGCACTATAGATCAAACAGTTCTAGCGGAAATGCCATTCGTGTAATTGTTGCAAATGGATTAGCCAGTTTATTTGCAATTTTATGTGGCTGATAATGGCCTTGTTAAAAAGCCAATGGTTCCAGATGTTTCAATTGTTTATGTTATATATTATTTCATTGTACATCCCGAATAGTTCAATTTGGAACGTCAAAAAATGGGAATTCCTGCGAGAATGTTTTTGTGCAATGCGAAGGGGCCCTCAAAGCCTGCCCCTAAGGTGGTAAAGGGCCCGCAACATTTGTCTTGTTTTGTAACCGTACAAATAGTAGGGCGCAAAATCTGGGCAGGCACTAGCAGGTGCACCACTTGTATGTGAGTTAATGGCGTCACAAAATCAGCAACAAGTGAGCGAGAGCTTTTGGCTCAGACTTGGATCCACCTACGCTAAGAGGCGAACTCTTGACCGGACTCAGGGAGGCAGGGTAAATGGGCTCATCGCCGGAGACAAGGTATTGCCGGCGGGCCTGAATGTCAGTTTACTACTGATGTAATGAAAGTACATAGTATGATATGTACGGCAAGTAACGAGAACGCACGAATTGTTCGGACCGTATGTCTGGTGGGATAGGCGTGAAAAGCTGGATCTAGGATGACGACCTAGGATAACTAGCAAATAGCTTGTGCTGGTATGTAGAAGGACACCACGGAATTACTTTCCTTGCGATGTGAATCGTCTTGTTGCGAAACTGGTTTACTTGGTGTCGTTGGCAACGCGTGGAGTTCACTTAATCTTCACCGCGGGACAGCATAGCTCGGTTCCTGGGACTGCGTGTCGACGCTTGAGGCTTGGCTTAACGCTCTTTCCTATCTGAAGACACAGAGATGAGCTACAAAGGAGGATAACTGTTTAGGGAAAGTCATCGCGGTCCTTCCTTGGTGGTGGCCTGCGGTCACTGGGATCTCACACCGGACACCGTCAAAACGAGAATCGATAATGCGTGCGATTTGTCTTCGGCTGCACCGGGGAATACCACCGTGAGGTCAGCAGAGGAATCGGGCGCGTTTGTGTCAGGGACATGATGTGGGAATACTTACGAGTGTTCTTTCGGGAAGTTCATCTCCGACCGATCTCCGAGGTTCCGAGGCAACATTTTTCGGACGCCTCGGCCGAGGGAAAGGCAGTCGGGGACGAGAGTCAGTGGGCTTCACACGCGAGAACAAGGTAATAGTTGTATTTTGGATGGCGTTGTATAATGCACTACAGAGTTTCACGAGATAAGGGTTCCGCGGGCTCTGACAGGTAACATGCTGCACGTAGGGAGATATGTGGCTGGGCATCTGTAACCAACTGTAAGGTAGCATGTGCAAGCGCGCAGAAAATCCATTCAGACGACGTGGGCAATGGCTTTCTTGGTTCTTAGACTAGGGTGATTCTGGTTGTAAGACAGTGGGTAGCCATGAAAGAACGCGTAGGGAGCTATCGGAATCTGCCGGGCAGGGCAGAGGCCTGCGGCTTTAGCCTTGGATAGCACTCGGCATTCTTATCCGTACCGGAGCGTTCTAACCACTGCTCGGGGCCGAAGATTAGAGCCGGCTGCGCCGGACTTTCGACGGACGGTTTTGCGGGGCTTGCACGGTTCGCGATCAGCCAGCGCAGCGCATATGACTTGCGAAAGGCCAAGTACTAACGAGGGCGCCTGGAGGTAAGGGGTAACAGTGTTAGCGTCCTGCAAGGCAAGCTCTCTGGCACTGCACCCTGGTTAGTCGGGATGCGCTCCGCCTCCGCGGCCGAGGATTTCGTGAAGCTGAGTGACGCAACTTGTGCGGCTTGCTTTCCTCGCCGGGAGCCAGGTGGTGTGGCATGTGGCAAGGATTGCCGATGGGTGCGTTCAGGGAAGCTCGGTGACATTTAGATATGTGGATTTTCCATCCATGTTTCTTTGGTACTGCTGCTGACACTGTTTCGTGTGAAACACATTGATATTAAGGCTCATGCTCATGTTTAGGAGTTCATGCACTTGACATGGATGATGGAAAAGAATATGTTAAATTGACAACGACGAGTAACTATGTAGCGACTAGCGAGTATCAGAACCTGCAATGGTGTGGTGTAACAAATATGATTCCTGTATCGGTAGCGCTGCTTTATTTCCTCAAGCCTTGTAATTTGTATCAAAGTAGCTCAGGAAAGTCGCTAATTTATCATGTTTAGAAGCAAAAATGTAATTTGTTTAAATGCGCGATGACGACTAGGAATGCATCAACCGTGCATGATCATAGTAAAATATATCATTAGTAGTGTCAATACTGCGCTGCGAGTTCATAAACACATATGTTGTTGTTCTGTCAATAATGATCGTCCCTGCAAACGCTAACATAGACAGGCGCGGATCCAGGGGGCGCTTGGGCGCCCCCCCCCCTGAGCCGGGACTTAGGGCCGCGGCCGTAGGGCGCAACTTTTTGTATTGCGCCCCCCCCCCCGACCGAAATTCTGGATCCGCGCCTGATAGGTCATATCATCATTAGGCGCTTCGGGTGGGGGGTGGGGTGACGTCACAGATCAGCAGCTAAGCGTCCAGTAAAGCGTGATGCAGCGTTCTGCATGCCACCGCCAGCCAATATTGTGGCGGTATGTCACATTATCCACTTCACCTTCGACACTCCTAAATAGCAGAACTTGAGGCTACACTGCCCAGGTGCTTTACCGAAACGGGTTTGTGTGGTTTGTAATGATGGAGGTGCGCCTCGCCACCTCCACTATAATCATGGCAGCATTGACACACACCGAAAAACTGATATCGAAACGAGGATTGCTCCGGTCGCGGCGCTGAGGGATAAAGTTATGTATGCACCTATAATGTATCATTGTTAATGTCAGACATGGAATATGTCATGATCTCCATGAGCAATGGAGAAAGTTTGAGCCAAGGAAATGTGATAACGGACACGGTTCACAAATGACTTGTGAAAATTAAGCATGCTGGTTCGCTGTTGATCTGACGCAAGTAACTACTTTTATAGTGATTGGATGTTAAATCAGGTGAACTTTGCTTGCAACAGGCCCATAGTGTTGTGAAAAACAAATTGGTGGATGATCATATAGTTCGGAAAAAATGAAATAATGAATACGATGATGGGCGTCGAAAGCGGGGGGACGTTGGGGACGCGTCCCCCCAAGGGGCACGCGTCTCCCCAAACATTTGCGAATTTTAGCATTGAGACTTTGGGCGTTGCATGGAAAGAATCGACTTCAACGTGTCTCCGTCCCCCTACCTTTTGGAATGTGGTGACGCCCCTGTAAACGACGTGACCTTTATCGGTGTCAAGGAACTAGCTACTGCGATACATCGATACAAATTAGATATCGCGATGTTGTCAAGGCTGCTACCTGCTTCATGGGTATCCACTATCCTTATCACTTGGTAGCATCACATAACGCTTCCAATTATAGACTATAGTGCTGCACGCCCCAATGCTCATGCACCATGTATACTGTATAGTGTATACTCATCTCTGTATACATGTATTCTACCAGCAGCTCTCTCCAAAGTCGTAGAATCCGTCACTCTCTCCGATCCAGGCTGCCGGTCATTTCAGCTCGGCTTGCCGAACTGTCACTTGGGGAGCATGTGCATCAATTCGGCCTCTCTTCTCAGTATCAGCTTACTGACCAGTGGCTAGTGTCAAGTGTGACCTTTCGGTCGACAGTGTTCGCGATAGGCGGTTATGTTTCCAGCCGCCTGGACCAATTGCTAAGCAGACTGGTCACTGGTCAACCCCTGGGTGCCACTGGGTGCCGCTGGGTGCCGCTGGGTGGCCGTTGGGTGCCCGCTTGGTGCCGCTGTTGGTGCGCTGGGTTGCCGCTGGGAGCGCTGGGTGCCGCTGGGTGTCATGGGTGCCGCGCCGTGGTGCCACTGGGTGTCATCGTCCATTTGATGCTCTGTGGGTGTCCGCTGGGTGCGCTGCTGGGTGCGCTGGGTGCCGTCTGGGTGCCGCTGGGTGCGCTGGGTGCCGCTGGGTGGCCTCTGGGTGACTTGGGTGGCGTCTGGGTGCCCTGGGTGCCGTGGGTTTGCAGCGGTGCCGGCTGGTGCTTTACGGGTGCCACTGGGGTGCCGCTGGGTGCCGCTTGGGTGCCGCTGGGTGCACTCGGATGCCACTGGGTGCCGTGGGTGCACTCGGGTGGCCGCTGGTCCATGGGGTGCCACTGGGTGCCGCTGGTGCCGTGGGTGCCGTTGGGTGCCGCTGGGTTGCATGGGTGCCGCGGGGTTTTTTTTTGGGCCCCCCGCGTGCTGGGTGCCACTGGTGCAGCACACAGCCAGTGGCAATCATGGCACTGGTTATTTCGGTGAAGAGATCCGCGCTCGAGCTGGAAGTTGACGATTTGGTGAGGTGGCAGGTCACGTCATACGATGATGCATTATCAGTGGGGCAGCATGAGACGGGACATGTTCAGCTGATGATGGTAATGAATGCATGACCGCGCTTAGCCACGTTCGCTGGTCTCTCGTCGCTCTCCTTCCTCTCTGGGGTGTCTGGGTCTGGTTAACTCGTCGCTCTCTTCTCTCTGGGGTTGCTCTGGGTCTGTTTTCCTCGCTGCTCTCTTCTCACTGGGGTGCTGGGTCTGGTTCCTCGCGTCTCTTCCTCTCGGGGTGTTGGGTCTGGTTTCCTCGCTCGCTCTCTTCCTCTTGGGGTGTGGGTCTGGTTTCCTCGCTCTCTTTCCGCTCGGTCTGGGGCGATAGTCGCTAATGGAGGTGGGCGGTGACCAACCTAGCAGTCTACCGGCATCACGACTTGAGTGTCAGACTGTAAGATGGTTGTGCGTGGCGCCACTACGGCACGCTCTTGGTGGTCTCGCTAAATGTAGTACAAACCCTCGCCACATGGCCTATGGTACAACTCATAAGGTCCGGCTTATTTTCCTCTAGCGTAAAAAACGCTCGGTATGCAACCAGGATACGGAGAATGGTTCCCTCCTCGAGCATAGACGACAGCGCTAGGAAGATTTAGCTGTTTCAGTCGATACACTCGAAAGTCAGAGACTACGTGAATGTGTGTAAGGACGAGTGTATTTTTTCCTCGGACTGATGTGCTGCCAACCGTTGCCGGGTTACTGTTTGTACTCAGCGAATTAAGGCAGGGGATGTGTATTCAAGTCACTGTAAACTTGGGCATTACCAAGAGCTTTCAATTGGCATAAGTTCGTGACCGCGATATAGGGTTCAACCCGTGTGAGACACTTTGACATGCCAATGTACATTGCTGTTTTTTTACTGCAAAGAATTATGTTTTCTGTAGAGGTGTTTTCGGGATCTGTTGGCGGCTTAAACAAGCAGCGAATAGGGGAGCAAGGGAGGGAAGAGTCTCTATGGTATCCGCGTTCGAGTAGTCTGCAATTTGGAAGCGCTCACGTAGTCGGCGGTTAACATGCATATAGATCGATCTTCTGTGTGACCAACGTGTTCTGAAGGACTCATGGAGGGTTGAGGGACGAGAGAAATAAGCGGGACCCGTCGGTGTTGCTACCCCTGTACTGTCGCATATGGCGATTACTACGCAGGGGTCCGTATACAGGTGGACGATACGAAGAGCTGACTAGAATTCGCTTTTCGGATGACCATCACGGAAACCGACTGGGGCTGGAACAATCGGATTGATCAGAAGTTATAGGCTGTCGTCGATGTATCCCAGTCCGATGTCGTGTAAGTCCGTAGAGGACCCTTTGCTCGAGAATAACTGATCTGCCGTGGGAGTACGGGAGTTCTTTAAAAAACAATCCTCTCTAATTCGAGCCCTAAACTAGTAGGACGCGTGTATTGTTGCTGTTGTCGTTAATTGGGGGAGCATCTTGGTCTGATATTTGTACGCACGCAGCTCGGCTCTGCATTTTTTTTCACATCTAATAAAACGTTTTCCAAAGTTTTGAGTGGGGATGAAAGCTCCTTGTGATGGGATAACATTTGGAGTATATACTTGATCATGGCTTAGGCAAGCTAATTGAGAAGGGTCTTAGTTGATGTTTAGATATGCTCGTTATAGGAGGCACGGTATTGTTACTTTGAAAGAGGGAAGCGTAACACAACTGGTATCGCTTAAGCAGAGGAAAGCATTAACGGTTTCTTGGTGGTGCGTCGGTTTGGGTGTGCCTCTTTGGGACAACTGTGTCAAAAGTGTTGTAAGGTAATACGTTTTTGAGTGAAAGATGGAATGGGGTTGTCTTCTTCAGTGTTAAATTGGGGTTTACTCAGCCATTCCAAAAGGGTGACAAATGTTTTCGAACAGTCCAGGCGTGTTGGGGAGCGTGGCTACAAAAAAGAAAAAACACAAATGCAAGACAACCGTACGTAATGGTAAGAAGCCATTCGATTATGGTATTACTGTATACCCTAGCTGATTAGATGGTAGATCATTATCTGGTGTGAAATTTAATAATATATTTATAAGGAACAGCGCTAGAATGCAGTTGATCAGAGGAAGAATGTATTAAGGTAACATGGGTCTTAAACTGTGGTCGCCGTCTCGGTTTTTTTCAACGCGTGATATTTAAAGCTACCCGGGCTTCGGGAGTACGGTGGTTTGAAAAGGACACAGGGTCTGTGTACGGAGCCTCTGGACCGGAGTCTGCCGAATGTTCTTCGGCACCCCAGTTTGAGAAATGCCAATTGCTCTCACGCCGCATACGCGAGTCGTAAGGGCAAATTAATAGGCTCGCTCGACGAACGGTATGGGTCTTCTGCGGTTAGTTCGGTATTCTAACTGGTTCCGAACAAATCTCTGTGGGCATATTGGATGTTTTTAGGTCATAACTGGGCGGGATATTCGTGATAGGGTTAGTCAGTTTAAAGCCTCAGTCATGCACCGAGTACTTGGAGGTGACCCTAATAATTGATAAGCAGTTTGGAGTTGGTCAATCATCTAGCCTCTCTCTGGAGCGTTCAGTGTATTTAGTAGACCACGGATTGAGGGTTTTCTCTACATGGTCTTTATGAAGGTATATCTGAGTCGCTTGAATACACAGAAATAGCCCAAAACAAGGCAACATGAGTCCGGTGAATGCCCCATAGTCTTGGACCTGGTAATATTAGTCAATCTCAGATTATAATGACTTGTCAAGACAGTGGTACGTATGGTTCTCACTCTAACACGGTAGTGTGGGATTAGAAGATTTAATTATTGTTTTCTCTAAATGTTAGATAACCGTGGTAGGGTATAATTAAGCTTCATAAGTTACGTCAAAACGAAGATGTCTTGATCCCTAAATGAAAAGAGCTTCCTAGAGTGCGAGCAAAACAGTTGCAGGAAACAACATTTTTTCCACATTTCTGTCATCTATGTTCTGCAGGTGTTGAATAACGGCAGCATTTACATGTAAACCCAAATGAGAGGTAAGAGAAATCGGAGTTACGTTTCTATCGCGTCTGAGGTTATGAAAAATCAGAATATCATAAGTATGAGATGTTATGAATATCTCTAAGTATTATCTGAATTAGTATGTATCTCATCGCTTGTATGTGTTTGGTGGGTTTGTATGCATTGGTGTATATAGTAGTTGGCGCTATTGTAATGGCGCAGTTGCATATTAATGTGAGTGTTTGGAAGAAAGTTGTGGTTATTGTTCTTTAGCGTAGTCTCTTAGTTGAAGGCTCGTTTTGTTCATATAGTGAAGGATGAGTGTTAACATTTTTTGAATGCTACGGGTATGGAGATGTAATGTACGCCGTGTTTCTGGAGACTCTGTGTGCTGGTGTCATTGTACTGCAAGTTTCGGATGTGTCAAAAGAGATTTGGCCTCGACTTCGGTCCGGTGGCCAAATCATTTTTAACACCTCGACTGGCAGTCATTTCCCAGCATCGTTCAGAAATATATAACCAGTAAAGCTTAAGTTACACGGGCAACTTTTCTGCAACCGGTTGGTCAGGTGTTGCATAGATGTTGCTTGGGTGTTGCACGGGTGCGCTCAGTGTTGCTCAGGTGTTGCTTAGCTATACAACAGAATTCGCCGCTGCTGCACAGTTGGCCGACAGCCGTTGGTCTCTGACGTGACGTCCATCGAGGGTCGTTTCGGCCAATGAGAGAAGTGTTGCAAAGATTCAGGAACCTGGCGCCGTGATGTTCAATTTTTTACGCCTTAAACGGCGAAGGACGAGCGAGTCCGAATAAATCCGCGTCAATTTATAACCCGTCCAACGGAGGTCGTCTTGGCAAAGATGGCTTTGAATTATTTTCGCTGTGTGTTGTTTTGCCGTCGCAAAATAGATCGAACTAAATCGATGCTTTGAAATAAATAGGTTTTGCAGCGTTATTTAAATTTTTGCCATTATAAGCTTTCATGTTGTAGGCAACAATTGATTTTGGATGGGTATAGATGAGATTTTGATTTGCGCTTTACAGCTTGCATCATTTTTATCGTCTAGCACCTATGGTTTTGAAGCTATTCGCGTTGTAAATGAAGGAAATGTTATAAGAATCGTCAAATAAAATTACAGGCAGATTTTACAAGCGAATACTGTATTAAAAACCTCAATTTTTGCAGCTGCATTTTTAGGACGCTACATTGGTCCTACAGATTGGTGCCTTGTTTATCGTTTTCACGTCATAGGTGCTGAGCAATGAATTTAAATTGTGAAGACGTCATAAAACTATAATTTGCGCCTTGTTATGCCAGTAACTTTGCACGTACCAGCGCCGTGAATCGACACATAGTGCATTCGCCGGGCGGATCGTGTTCTCTACGCATCTGTGGTTTGACCCGTGTCTTTGCGACTTTTTGGTTGGCCGAGCTATGGTCGGTATTGTAAGGTGTTTTTGCAGGTAATTTTGGACGAACCAGGGGTGCACGTGAGCAAGTCGCGTGTGACCCAGAGTTGAACCTGACAACTTGCCAGTGGTGTGGTCTCCAGCTCACTCCAATTTACTTATAGGTCCAGCCGTTTTCAGCTCTAGGGATAAACTTTCTTGCTGACTACCCTGATCGCGGCACGTGTCACGCGGCCATGCTGAACCATCATGAAGAAAAACAGTCAATAATCATAATGTCATTAACATGAGGCTATCAGATGGCGAAAAACTGTTGTCATTGGATGCGGGATTCAAGATATAACTTCTAACCAGCGTCGCGTCTGGCCGGCCCGGTCCGGGTCCGGGTCGGCCGCTTATATCTGATAAAAATCCGGTATTCAATGAGGACTCGCTCCGCGCTTCGCGCTCACTCGTAATAATCAAGCTTCTAAAGAAAGTGAAAGAGGAATGCACAAATTGAGCAGTAGTACAAATTATCAAGGTCATTCCCTAGCAATGTCTTCTGCACCCCTAGGCTAGGCCAACCGACGAAAGAACTTGCTAGACTTTCTGGTGTTTAGTCTAAATGCGGCCGCACACTGCGCCATTCGGCTGCGATATCGCCGCGGCTCCGCCAGTAACACGGCCAAAACACAAGCACGGCCAAACAAATCGTGTTACCTAATGCCATTAACTTAGTTGGGAATTGCGGTAAGACACCCAGATGACAAAATTGTGAGGAGTAGTCCAATCCCTGGGATGTGTCCGCGAAAGAATCGCGGCGATATCGCGGCCGAATGGCGCAGTACGCGGCCGGCTTAATGCTATTTGGACCATAGGAATTCGCCAATGCCCAATCTGGATTTTCCATTCCCCTCGCATACACAAAAAGGTCACCGGGAAATCTCAGCTGTGTGCTTAAAACAGCTAGTCATTAGAAGCTTGAGCATGTCCACCTGTCTGGAAAGGGAGAGAAAAGTGTTGGCTTTGGTGTTTGTAGACGGCGTTTTCGATGGTTCACAGCGACTGGTCTGCTTACTCACTTGTCACTACCGATTGTACGTTCACCGGCCGAGAATGACGAAATGAACGGGGAGGGTGAAAGCTGCTACCGTTTTGTTGTAGCTTGTAGCTACCAGAAATGGGCGTCGAAAGCGACGGAATAGGAAGGGGTGCCCTTCAACATCTTCGGGTTTAGTATTACGCTGATGGGCTTTGCATGGAGAGAATCGACTGCAAAATGTCTGTGTCCCCCAACTTTCGGAAAGTGGCGGCGCCATTGATAGTGGTCTTATGACATGACAAGCATGACTATTTGTTAAAAACCTGTCTGAACACCATTGATACGCGTATGACATCCTTGTGTTCAAGAAAATGTAAACTTGTTATTGACACTAACGCACTGTCACATTGTAAAGCTTGGTGCTCACATATCATATCTACACAGACGGCTTCTCGAATGCTAGTTGCTACCCAGCTGATATGCGAGATGACTGGGCACAATTCTGCTGAATATTTCGCATCAGACCAGCCTGGGAATCGGAGGGCTGTGTGAGAACTGTTTTTCCCGCACTATCGGGTCCGGGGGAGGTAGGTGTTTCGCCTTCTCTACAGCGCCTCTGTCCTCGCGATTTGGGGCTGATACCGCGTACTCCGACATCGCGGGAGAGGGGAAGGGGGTAAGGAGCATTGACGTTTTTTTTTTTTTTTGGGTGGGGGGGTCAAGTCCCAGACATATCACACAATTCTGAAAACCCTTCGGATTTGGCTTGATTATGCATTGCTGAAAGATTTAAAAATAGGTAAGCTAAATGATTTTAAATAAACTTTCCTGAGTAAAAGTTGCTTATATTTTCTTCTCTATCATCAAATGTGTCAACTTTACGCCGATGTAGGCGGTTTCCAAAGCCATGGCTCCTTGCCTCCGCCCCCTGGATCTGCCCATGGCTAGGAGGCGAGGCGAGCGGACGACGCCCCGGGTTGCCTGGCGAGAAGCGATTGACCTTGGAGTAGCTGTTACGATGTGACGTCATTGAGGGAGGTCATGCGCAGAGCAGCTCGGTGCTGCAGGTGTTGTCAAACGGCGTGGCGGTAGGTGAAACGTCACACGCTGTTACATTACAAATGGTGACGTCATGACCGCAGTAGCAACGGACGGGTAGTGGTACGCATTGGACGGCATTGTAGATTCAGTTGTGAAATACGGAGTGGTTGGTGAAAGGAGAGGGCAGCAGACAGGTGGTGTGCTTTGGGGTACACATCACACGTGGTTGTATTTGCTTAGGAGTACTTCCACTCAACCCAACGCAAGTGCCGTAAAATGGGGTGAAGTGGGACGGTGGGGTGAATCGAGACACCAGTTTTGATTCAAATTATAGTTGATTTGTTAACTGAATGAGAAGTGTAAAACTACTCCCGTGCGATATGAAGTCGCCATTCTCCACTGATAAGGTCGCAAATACAGTTTTACCCTCGAAGATAAAAAGCACAGATCGAACTCAAGCTTGTGTCGCACTCCTCCCCCATCGTCTGACTTCACCCCATTTAACGGTACAACAGTAGTGCTGAGTGTTCTAGGGCCTATAAGTGACTAGTGATCACAACTAATAAACGAACACAATTAATACATTTACAAAGCCATCAGTTCTGACAGTGCCGACACTCCCGAGGTTACCAACACGAATGTCTGACAGCTAGGCGTCGATTAAACAATAGTCTGTGTTTCCCAAAGGAGTGGCCAAATGCTGTTGAGAGCATGGTTATGACATCATCGTCATTAGACGAGACAATGGGCAGATCGGTAGCTGTCGGATTTTGTGACATTTTGTGCAAGCTATTATACAAATATTAAGCTCATCTATTATCTGCACTGGAATGCACCCAAGATGTGCAGTTAAGTAGTCTTAAGGTCTCTATATCATTGGGCATAATGCTGCATTAACCCTTCCAGTGGCTGATCTAGGATTTCATTGAGGGGAGGGACTGGGCTACGAGCCCCTGGGCGCCTTTTTGGCACCTGAGGGGTGCCTTGTTTTTTGTTTCTCTGAAAAAGGGGAACAAATCAGTTTTATTTATTTTTGGGAGTTTAAAAACCCAAATTACTCAAATCCAAGATAGCCATTTTGAGGACTATGTCATTTCCTTTCTTCTAACGTATTAAATTTGCATTAAAACTTGATGTTATACTTTTTTAACATTTATCGGTTTTCCACCAAAAATACCATGCCAAAAATACCATAAAGCGTAATTATTTCCAACGCACTACATCGAGTTCACTGAGATTCGAGATTGAGGGCGCACTTCCGAGTTTCAGGGCGCCCTTCCGAGTTTCGGGGCGTCCATCCGAAGTTAAGGATGCTTTTCGGGCATCGGGGCTCCCTCCCCGGAATTGGGAGCGCCCTACATGGGATTGGAGGCACCCTCTATAGATTTTGTGGCACCTTCCTCAGAATTGGGCGCCCTTCTCAGATTCGGTGTGCATGCCTAATCGTGTTCGAGGGCGCGCTTCCGAGTTTCGAGAGAGTCCTTCAAAAGTTTGAGATGCTTTTTGGGCATCAGGGTGCACTCCCCGGAATTGGGGGGGGCCCTCCATGTTTTGGGGGCGCCTTCCATGGGTTTTGGAGCGCCCTCTATGGGTTTGATGTCGCCCTTTATCATTCCATGGGTTTGGGGGCGCCCAGATTGCGCCGTCGGCGCAAAACTAGTGCCCCTGCGCCTCCAGGGGCGCCGATTTCCATTGAGGGGGGGGGGGGCTGCCAGCTTCGTTGCCCTCCTGGATCCGTCCCTGAGCCCTTCCAAATGCTAACTAGTATATGGCTGCAGACGCTTCTTATAGAACCTTACCACTCCAATGGTGGACGATGGAACTCTCATCCCACAAGACTCTCTGGCACTGCACCAAGCGCAGAACACATGTGAGTCAGTGACTAATTCATCCTCGCATATTGCATCACTACCTCTGCCTTCATATTGGTGCGGGGCTTCTTGGTCGGATCCTGCGGATAGGGCCGGGCTCAGTTCACCTTCGCATGCCTTTCACGCGCTCTTCATCACGTCGGTACGGCTTCAGACGGAGAACATGAGGACCCGCGCCTTTCACGGGGTGAATGGTGATGCCGGGACTGTCGGTCTGTCCGTACACATTCACTGAAGTCAGATGAAGAAGAGGAACACATTCACTAGAGTCAGATGAAGGCGAGGCACATATTCACTGGAGTCAGATGAAGGCGAAGCGCCGACTAATGTGATCATGGGGCCGAAATTACCCTGCGAACTAAAAAGGTATCGTTACTATTCCTAGACAAAATTCAAAGGTGAATAAACTGGCACAAATGATGACAGAGATAACTGTGTTAACCCGCGCCGTGTGGGGGGAGTGGGCATCTTCAGAGGTGTATCTCGGAGCCCGGAGGGCGCCTTTGGAGGTTTGTGGGAGGGCTCATTCATAAGCTTATTGTAGGGCGCTTTTGAAGGTATGTGGGAGGGCACCTTCATATGTATATCAGAAGGCGCCCTTGGAGGTATGTGGGAGGGTGGTTTTAAAGTTGTATATGAGTTCACCTTTGGGGCTATGTGGGATGGCGCCTTCAGAGGTGCATCGGAGGGTGCCCTTGGAGGTGTGTGGTAGCCGGGAGGGCGCCCTCGGAAATTTAGCGGAGCCTACGCCCCCCCCCCACACCACCACCACTCAGCAACACCTTTTAGACGCCATCCCAAGGTTTTTCGAGGATAGTGGAAAATAGGCTGCGCGCAGCGTTGCCGTTTTTGGTACAAGTGTTTTGTCATCAATCATTCAAATTGTGTAAAATTATTGACCTCGATTCATCAGGTCAGGTCACCAAACCAAGTCACGTGACCCCACCTCCAAAAACGTTTGCGGTCGTACCACAGCCTCAGTTTGTGACCGATTGGTTTCAAGGATAGTAGGATTTTATAAGGTCAATAGGTAGTTTACATTTTTTTATCTCGGATTTTGTATTCATTGACCTAAGGTTAAGTCAATTTTGTGACCTCACCTTATAAAGTCAATGGGGAGATAAGCCCGAATGCTTCCTAATTCGAGGATAAATGCATACATTAGGTCCAATTCCTTCTGATCATATAATCATAGGATATTTGTAATGATCTAGTTGCACTTTTTGTCCAGTGAACCCTACATGGTTAGCTGAGGTCATCCGAAGTCACCAACACGTTTTTGTCAATACCCCTTGACAGAATGAAGATAGAGAAGTCAAACCGGCTCCAAAGTTAGTTTGTCCCTGGTCAAGACATGGTCTTTCCCTAGTCTATGCAACATGCAATCTACTTGGGTCACCACTTGAACCTTAACCTGAGGTTCAAATTTGTTGTAATTGACCTAACCTGGTCAATCACTGAAATATGAGTTCGAAGCGCCTTAACGAAGACAAATCATGATGGCGTCAAAAATATATTGCCTTTGATCTTAATTAGGTAAACAGTTATTTGCAAAAAATAGTCTTGCCAAAAATAGCCTTTTTAACTTTGTTGACCTCTGGAGTGGAGCCTAAACGATTGACATAAGCTAAAATATGTGGATGTGTTGGCGATGTTATCCAGAGCTTTCGATTTTTTTAATACACGTTTGTTTCTAGCTAGCATATTTTCCAATATATTTTGGTGTCTCTGGTGCCAAGTCCAAAAACTGGAAAATCTGATCTTTGATGACCTCTGTTTCTGGTGACCGCAATATTGACTTGAGCCAAAAATGACTGAAATAGTTCAACAATGATTTTAACAAGCTTTCGAAAGGTGTTTTGTTTTGTCTACGTCTCATAGGAGCCGAGTTCGAAGGGAGCGTCGAAACGCTCCCCCCCCCCTCCCGGCACGGCGAAGGAGAAGCCGAGCACTGGTAAGGTGCGGGTTAAGAAAGATTTAGATGACATGAAATAAGATTAAGATATTAATTACTGTAGTCATTAATTGCAGCGTTATCAGAAAAGCTTAAGATGCAAAACAATTACCCAATTTAAAAATCAAAAATGAATCCTCACAATAAAAATGTCAGTTGCTCACTAAGTCCCATATGATTTTTTGTTATTATATTACATTATTGCATGGCATAGTCTTGGAGGAGACTTTGAGTATTTGTTAAATGTATGATACACAATACACCACTTACAATATATGCTGTCCTTAACAGGAACGAGTTCAACAACAATTTGTATGCATTTTTGGACAGGGAAAGCGTAACTAAACGTCATTTATTTTGTTGTCATTCGGAATCTTCAAAACTAGAGTTCTGCCTCTATCTTTAAACTTTTTGAGATCCACATTTCACAAGAATGTCTATTAAAAAGATAATGTTTTCTTTTTGGAAACATATTCGTATGAAACCTACGAAAATCCACGAATAAAGCTAAACAGCACTGTAAGATGCTAACATACCAGCTATTGCGGCATTGAGTTTTCTCAGGAGGCTGAACTCGGTTAATATGGCCAGCCACACAATGTACATGGTACAAAGGGGGGATTTCGAGCAAAAAATATGCACTCTTGCGTTATTCATGTAATGTAGCTCACAGAAGACGTACAAAACGCGACAGTCCTTCCGAAAAGGAAAATCCGCTGAGCTTCCAATTAACCTGCGCCCTGGTGGGCGTCCGAGACAACATCACCATGGTGGGGGTCAAAATGGCCCCGTCTAACTCGAAAACGGAAGCTAGAAAGACGCAGAAAAAAACGTTCGAAAGCTCTCGGCATGGACATTGGACATTCGAAGATGCTTTGAGTGTTTTTGGCTCAGGTCAATATTAAGGTCACCAGAGATTATCAAAGGTAAAATGTTTCCAGTTTTAGGACTTTGCTTCGAACAACCCCAAATATATCGGGAACTATCATGGCTAGAAACATATGTAACCTAGGAACAAATGGTCAAAATCGAAAGCTCTTGAAAAATGCAATCGACATAGGTGTCGTTAAATTTGAGCCAAGGTCAATAGTTTAGGCTCCAGGGGACATAAAAGTCCAAATTTGACCTCAGGTCAAGGTCATTTGGTGATCTAGATAGGTCATGCTGCATATGGGGCGACGTGGTCTGACGAGACAAACATAGCGGTGTCACCCGCTCGTCTCTATATTGATTATATCAAGAGTTATTAGCAAAACATTGCTGATGAACTCAGATGACCTCACATGACCTTGTGCAACTGAGCTGAGAAACAATCACTGAGCAGCAATCACACCTGTTTCATCAAGAATGAGCTAAAAAAAAACGTGATTCTGAAATAATCAGCCTGATCTAATGGATGTTATCCGAAAAGGAAGTATTTGTATATTTTTCAGTTCATTTAAAATGGGGAGGTCAGAAATTTGACCTGACCTTAGGTCACCGATGCCAAAAATACGAGATACACCGATTGCAGAAGGTACTTATGACTTTATGAAATCCTGCAAGTTTCAAATATCTCTGACAAAGGCCGTGGCTTTGGCACGATCACAAACATTTTGGAAGGCAAGGTCTTTTGACGTGACCTGGTAACCTGACCTGAGATGACCTGAAGTCTTAACTTTGAAAAGTGTGGGTAATTGATGTCCGAACGGCTCTACAAAATTTGGCGGCGCGCGCCACCGTTTTCCCGCTATTCCGGAACAAAAAACTCGGAGGGGAGTCAAAATGACCCCCACCAGGCCGAGGTTGAACCCACAGACTGTGCTTGTTAAAACAAAAAGGACAGCAACAGCATACAATCCTGTTTGTTGACAGACATTCGTTTCAGGGGCGTATTAAGGGGGTTCACTGCACCATGCCACTCACGCCGAAGGCGCTCTCATGCACCGAAGGCTCATGAAATGCGCCTCACTTTCAGCAAAGGGCCGCCCTTCACTGAAGGTGAGGCGCGCTCCGGTTGGATATGAGGCGCGTTCCACTGAATGTAAGCCTCGCTCCGATACACTTCTATAGGCGCCCTCCCACATACCTCTAAAAGCGCCCTCCGACACACTTCTATAGGCGCCCTCCCACATACCTCTAAAAGCGCCCTCCGATACACTTCTATAGGCGCCCTCCCACATACCTCTAAAAGCGCCCTCCGATACACTTCTACAGGCGCCCTCCCACATTCCTCCAAAGGCGCCCTTCGCTGAATGTGAGACTCTGATCTCACAAATGATGCCTCTGGAGCTATTTGGGAGGGCGCCCTCGGAGATGTATCGGAGGACGCCTTCGGAGGTATGTGGAAGGGCACCTTCAGAGGTGCATCTCGGTGCCCGGAGGGCGCCTTTGGAGGCGTGTGGGAGGGCTCATTCATAAGCGTATTGTAGGGCGCTTTTGAAGGTATGTGGGAGGGCACCTTCCTATGTATATCAGAGGGCGCCCTTGGAGGTATGTGGGAAGGCGGTTTAAAAGTTGCATCGGAGTTCACCTTTGGAGCTATGTGGGATGGCGCCTTCAGAGGTGCATTGGAGGGCGCCCTTGAAGGTGTGTGGTAGCTGGGAGGGCGCCCTCGGAAATTTAGCGGAGCCTACGCCCCCCCCCCCCTACCACCACTCAGCAACACCTTTCGCTGACGCCGCCTTCATGTTGGGGTTTGGCGCCCATTGAGGGCTTGCCCCTCCTTGGCGGATTTATAAATACGTCACTGATTCATTTCGAACACATTTGAGACAGATAATACGTTTAAATGTAACAATGTAACAAATGCTTGCGAATTTAAGATTTAGTAGATATTGATAAAATTTGCGCTCCATGTTTCACTTAGGGCGCATGGTAGATATATGTATTTGGTATTGTAGCATTGTCTCGCTCATCGACGTTGGCTTACCTACTTATGTGATAAGTCATTTTGTTATATTTTTGCTGCAATCATATTTTTCGGTACGATAAAATATATCAAGTTTTCACACACTCTTTCCACCGACGTTTGGTCACGATACTACTGCCACCTGCTTCGTCGAAATCGACGAACGACATCACTGGTTTCAGCCGCCTTCGCTAGATGTCTCTGGCTAGCACTGTTCGGGACAGCTTCTCAGGTATCATTCTCCCACAGGTGCACGTGAGAGGCGCCATCGACGCTTATACAACTCCGAGTATATGGCTGACAACCATCCGCTTGATGTGATATCTGTCGAAAGGCATTCCCTTTAATCCAGGAGGGGCCATCAGTTGACGTTCTAGTTCTGTATTCCGCGTAACAACCGCCAAACGGCAGCACTTATTTCAACGTCCCCATTTGCACGGTCACGAACACGTTGTGTCGTTGACATTTACATGATTAACGAGTCGCACTCTACTCGGCAGCCGGCCAGCGTAAGCCGCGTTCAATGCGACCACCCCACCCCCCTCCGGCCTGGCACAAAGTTCCGGCTTGGCGCCGTCCTGACGCCGACGACCTGCGGTAGCGTCGACTGAGGGCGGGGGACGGTGAGGGTGGGGGTGGGGAGGGGCCTTCACTCACCCCTCGTCGGTGGCTGATTCAGACAGCGTCCCCATAACGGCTCTGTGTAGCCGGCTGGGACGCGCGTGTGGCGTGCGGCGCGTGTGGGTGGGTGGCGGCCCTGCCGGCGCTCTGACGGATCCACTCGTCGTGGTCGACGCCACTCACTCGTCGTGATCGACGCGACCCGCGGGGCCAGAGCTGCGGTGGCGCTGTGTAGACGCGTCGGTCGGTGGTACGCAGCAACTCAGTGGTAGCCGGCGTACTGGCGAGTGGGGCACGGTTAGAGTCGCGCGAGTTCAGCTTCCGGGGTAATCGTCGCTGAGTGCAGAGTCGTTACTCTCAGTATCGCGAAGCCCAGAGGTGCCCAGAGGTGCCGCGGTGTCGCTGAGTCCGGCATCGCCGAGAGAAGGCCGTCGTGCCAAATCCAGCGGCAAGCCAATCAGCCTGCACGATTCAGCGGCGTGCCAGTCGGAAGAGCGCGATGCGGGCTCCGCGGCTGGCTGAGCGCGGCGCCGCCGGCCGCGGGCCGAGCGAAGACCGGCTCATCGACAGCATCGACAGCGAAGGCGACCCGCCGGTGAGTGTGGACCTCGCACGTGCGGAGCGGCCGGGCGGGGCAGCCTCTTTGTCCGCCCCGCCCCACTACGACGCGACGCAATGCGAGTTCGAACCCCGCCGCGGGCAGCGTTTGTTTTTGCTCCATCGCGCGAGCTGCAGCTATTGCATGACAGTTGGGTTTCAATCGTGACCGGTTGCGGTCTCAACTTGAGCTGCCGGGTTCTGATAGCTGTAATTGCGAATGGTCGCTGGAGGGAGTGGTCCAGCGATGACGTGTCAGTGCCGTCACTCGTCAGCTGTCGTCGGAGTGGTTTGGTCTTTGTCGAAGCTGTGTCGGCGCGATGTTCAGTCGGATCCTCAGGCAATCTGGCCGGTCTGCGTGATGGAACGCTCGTTCAGAATCAGGTCATCGATTTACGGAACCCACAGCTGAAGTTTGTTTTTGTACCGTGTGGTTTTCGTCGCACGCTGGCATTCGATCTATCCGTGTGCGGAAGCGAATCCCGCAAGAGTTATTCGGTGTGTTTGGAGAAGGCTATAAAATCAAAACTCAAGTATAGCGTGAAGTGAATTCTGAACTCAGCTCACTCCTGGTCTTCTTTTCAAATGCATGTTATCTACATCTGTATCGATGGCTGTAATGCTTTAGATGAACCTATTTTCAACTTCATCGCCCAGGTATTACTTCCCTGCTCTAACTCCGACACCAATTATCTTCGGCTTGACCCATCCCATCTTTCTGCACTGTTGGCGAATTGGCTGCAGATCCCCTGTCTCGATCCGCCGCCAACCCTCGGGCCATTCTCTCCGTTTCACTCCGTGTCCGTAGCGTATCGATCGTGCGGGACCGGATGCGAGCGGCGGAGGTGCCGGCTGTTCTGGGGGGAGAGGGAGAGGGAGAGGATTGACCTGGCTGTGGCCTCTGGTTGTGGTGGTAGTGTGCACGGTCACACCCGTGCTGAGACTGGACCGGGTCCCGGGGATAGCCTCGGCTAGTGCTGTTAGGGACGGACAGGGTGGCGAGGGTTCGAACTATGACGGTTGTATACATAGTTACAGATATATAACATTTGTAGAAACATGAAATAATAATACGGGGTCGGTTCAATCACGATGGTCGAGGTTAAATCGAAGTTCCTCCCGAGCACGAATACCAATACCAGTATCAGTACCAGTACCGTTTCAATACCAGTACAGTACCAGTACTTATTCCACCACCAGACCAGTGTTCAGCGTCATGTACAGCCAGGGGCGTCATTTTCTGAAAATGATTGGGGCCCCCAATGCTAACTTTATAGATTATAAATATAATTTCATTCTTACCATGCAACCCCATAGGCCTAATATTGAAATTGGTAATCATTTGGGGGCCGGGGCCCCTCAAAAGTATACAAGTCGACAGGGGTGGAACTTAATATCTGTTGGGGAGGGCCCGAGCCCCCCCCCCCAATGATTTCAAATGGTAACATTAGGCCTATGGCGTTGCATGGTAAGAACTGAGTTATGATATGTCAAATTAACATTAGAGCCCCTAGCGATTTCATTTAGTTCCGCATGTGCAAGTCGACACAGGTGTGCACAGCCATAGGAATGTGGTTTTATGCAAATGATCGGGGTGCTCAAGACCTATTTCAATAAGATTCCTTAGTTGTTGGCTGTTGCTCTTGTGAAAAGTTGTTGAACGGGGGCGGGGGCGGGGGTAAATAATGAAATAGCAACATTATTCGATAGATCAAAAAGTGAAGCTTCTTAACCCAATCCCAAACTATTATATAAAACTTAAACGTATCATAATTCATAAACTCCACACAAAGACATCGAGTCCCACCAAAACAAACTATTTTTGAGGTCATTCAACTTTGGGGGTGCTCAATCATTATTGGGGGTGCTCGAACCAACATTGGGGTTGCTCGAGCACCACTAAAAGACCACCAAAGCGACATCCCTGGTCATACAGTAGCATGATTGCGGTGCCAGCTGACGTGTGCGGCACCGAAATGTGGTGCTCCCGCGGCTCTGTTGACTGTCGATCAACACAGAGTATGAAGACCTGACCAGCTATCGGGTAACCGAAGTTAAGCAGCCCCTCACCCCGCTGTTGCCTTTGAAGTTGAGCTGTGTGCTCAGACAACCGGGCTATATCACCGGGTCGGAACCGTGCGTCATGTTCGTCCCCAGGGAGTCTTGTTGGCGGAAATTCTGCTCATTTCCCGCTGCATTCGACTGTGGTAAAATTCGGTGCAAGGTCTGTTTTCTTTATCGCGTCAGTGCAGTTGCTAAGTGCGTGTTGCTATACGCAAAATGATAGTGTTTCGATAAGACGCAAGGGATTACCGCATTTGCTTTGACAGTAATCCGACCTGTCATCTTAGACGTTGCGAGTCAATGTCCGCATCACAACCGTTCTTACAGTGGCAGTGACTCGAGGTAAGCTCTGCTGACATGATGGACGCAAATTGACCAAAGGTGTCGGCGCGCCCTGAAACCCCAATAAACAAACAAAACTCTCACATGGGTGACCTCGCGCTGTTGCCAGGCGCACTGTTCACTGTGTCATCCTCCTAGCGCGCGGCGTGTGGGTGTCTGGTGCTGGTCCAATCGCGAACGGACTAACACAGCGTGGTCCAATCGCGAGGTGGCTAACATGGCTAGAGTCCAATCACAAAAAGCGACTTACGCCAGCGCGGTCCAATCAGGAAGCGACTGCGCGGCCCGGGGGATGCCAATGCCATGTCAAGTTTTATAACGGTGCAAAGTGCTCGCTGCTCACGCAAAAAGTGGGTAAAGAAGCGGGCAGCGGCTGCGATTACATGAATCGAATACACAACGTTCTTGGGCGTGCTGGGCTTTGTTCCCGACAGGTGATGTTTTTTTTGTCGGTCTTTTTATCATTTGTTAGACCAGTTCTGAGTTATAGGTTTCGAGTGTGCGCTGGAAAATAGCACGGAGTTGGAAATAAAATGGCGGCGTTTCAGACATCTGGCGAGTCTGGCGTGGTTTCATCACACCGCAGAAAACAGACGCAGGACATTTGCTATGCTAATTAGTTAGGAGACAAATGTGTCGGAACTCACTGGAAGCACCTGTTTGCGACGCAGGACGAGTCTATGTTTACCGGCTTGGAGCTCATTTACGCACTGGAAAAGGGTTTCCGTGGGTCGTAACCGGCGCACATAACCGCACAGTCACAGCTGGTGCACTGTCCTAGTTTTGTTTAAGACGATCTAAGCAGATTTTCTTTTGAAGGTTGTTTATATTGAATCTTAACGACTTGATGCATATTCAAACGAAGTCTTACAAGTGGTTTTCAATTTTATCAAATCTCTCTGGTACATCCTCTAATCAACCTTTTGCCGTTCATGATCAGGCCAATGAGTACCGAAATTTACTTGACGGTAAACAGATTTCACATCCAGTTCAGCCGAGTCCGTCGGTGAGCGCGTTAGTTCGCACCACTGCCGCCGCGCCGCTGTGGCGCTGGCGTCGCGGTCTGCCACCACCGTTACGGCCACCGCCCGGCATATCGACGAGTCGATAAATATTTCAGCGTCAAGTGTACCGTCCGAATGAAGCCCGGTCAGGGGGTGCGTGGCGGGTCAGGGGTGCGGCGCCGCCCCGACGGCCACGATCTGGGGAGGGGCGGGGATCACCACTTCCAGACGACCTGGGTCTGGGGAGGGGATCACCACTTCCAGACGACCAGGGTCTGGACGGGGACTCACCACTTCCAGACGACCAGGGTCTGGACGGGATCATCAACTTCCAAGACGACCCGTGTCTGGGGCTGAGGACACAACTTTCCAGACGACCGTGGTCGGGACGGGGATCACACTTCCAGACGACCAGGGTCTGGGGCCGAGGATCACCACTTCAAGACGACCGTGGTCTGGGACGGGGATCAAACCACTTCCCAGATGGCCAGGTCTAGGACGGGGATCACCACTTCCAGACGACCTTGGTCTGGGACGGGGATCACCACTTCCAGACTACCGTGGTCTGGGGCGGGGATCGCCACTTCCAGATGACCGTGGTCTGGGACGGGGATCACCACTTCCAGACGACCGTGGTCTGGGGCGGGGATCGCCACTCCCAGATGACCAGGGTCTAGGACGGGGATCACAACTTCCAGATGACCAGGATCTAGGACGGGGATCACCACTTCCATACGACCAGGGTCTAGGACGGGGATCACCACTTCCAGACGACCAGGGTCTGGGGCGAGGATCACCACTTCCAGATGACCGGTGGTCTGGGACGGGGATCATACTTCTAGACGACTGGGTCTGGGACGAGGATCACCAACTTCCAGATACCGTGGTCTGGGACGGGGAAATCACCACTTCCAGACGACCAGGGTCTGGGGCGAGGATCACCACTTCCAGACGACCGTGGTCTGGGACGAGGATCACCACTTCCAGATGATCAGGGTCTAGGACGGGGATCACCACCCCCAGACGACCTGGGTCTGAGACGGGGATCACCACTTCCAGATGACCGTGGTCTAGGACGGGGATCACCACCCCCAGACGACCTGGTCTGGACGGGGATCACCACTTCCAGACGAACCGTGGTCTGGGACGGGGATCACACTTTCAGACGACCTGGGTCTGGGACGGGGATCACCACTTCCAGACGACCAGGGTCTGGACGGGGATCACCACTTCCAGACGAACCTGGGTTCTGAGACCGGGGACACCATTCCAGATGACCAAGGGTCTGGGACGGGGATCACCATTCCAGACGACCGTGGGTCTGGGACAGGGGATCACCACTTCCAGACGACGTGGTCTAGGACGGGGATTCACCACCCCAGACGACCTGGTCTGGGACGAGGATCACACTTCCAGACGAACCGTGGTCTGGGCGGGATCACCACTTCCAGACGACCGTGGTCTGGGACGGGGATCACCACTTCCAGATGACCGTGGTCTGGGACGGGGATCACTACTCCCAGACGACTAGGGTCTAGGACGGGGATCACCACTTCCAGACGACCGTGGTCTAGGACGGGGATCACCACTTCCAGACGACCAGGGTCTGGGACGGGGATCACCACTTCCAGACGACCAGGGTCTGGGACGGGGATCATTCAACTTCAGACGAGCCGTGGCTGGGAGCGGGGATCACCACTTCCAGCGACTAGGGGTCTAGGACGAGGACACAATTCCAGACGACGTGGTCTAGGACGGGGATCACACTTCCAGACGACGTGGTCTGGGGCGAGATCACCACCTTCCAATGACCGTGGGTGCTGGGACGGGGATCACCACTTCCAGCGACCGTGTTCTGGGACGGGATAACCACTTCCAAGATGACCAGGGTCCTGGGACGGGGATCACCACTTCCAGACGACCAGGGTCTAGGACGGGGATCACCACTTCCAGACGACCAGGGTCTAGGACGGGGATTACCACTTCCAGACGACCGTGGTCTGGGACGGGGATCACCACTTCCAGACGACCTGGGTCTGGGACGGGGATCACCACTGCCAGATGACCAGGGTCTGAGGCGAGGATCAACACTTCCAGACCGGCATATTCTCGCCTCGGTCATTAAAGGCACGGCGGGCGTCAGTACTCAGTGTCGTTATAGATTTAGAGCGGATGTCTGCTTCTGTACGCTTGAAACCATGAACCCCCGGTGTCAGATATATAGTTATCCTTGAGTTTTATGTTCTAGGTCCAAGTGCAGTTTGCGACCGATGATTCGTTGCAATATTTTCGCGTTGCTAAGAACATTCCAGGACTATGGAAGCTGCGATGACTTTGGATATATTTTAATAGATGTCCATGCATTAATCGTTTAATGCACATTCGCTCAAGTGCATGAGGATTGCGTTATGCGTATTCGAATCGACGGAAAATCATGCTCCAGTTTTACTTTACACCCTGGAATGGCCTCCCTGATCTGTGTCTGTGTCCCTGATCTAGCTGTCCTGTCCCTGATCTGTGAAGTAAGTCTCTTACCTAGCAAATCGGCGGGATATACATACAGTGCACTGTCCATGATCCATGCACAACATTCGCCTCGATGCTCAGATTATGAACTGGAGTTTCTTGTTGAGCTGTTTGCTTCAATGTCGTGTAACAGTTTTAGCTGACGTAGTGTAGGTATGGTTTCTTAAACTTATCCAATCACACGGTCTGGACTGGACTTAATTATTTAAAAAATGATCATGCAACATTGTCCATTTAAAAAGTGAAACGTGCAATCTGTAGTCAGTAACATGAGTTCTCTGTTTTGACAGTTATGTCAATTGTCTTTGGTAAGCTTTCCTCAAAAGCTCTGATCGTTTTCGTTTTTTAAATGCATTCATGGTATATTCTGACTAGTTTCCTTGTAATGCTACTGAAACATTTTACCGCAATGTAATGTGACGTTTCACGATTTACTATAGGGAAAGGGACTTCGCATGCATTTAATTGAGTACGTATTTCTGAGAAGAAATACTTACATAAATAGTTTCACTAGCTGATTATCTTAGGATAGGAAAAAGTGATATTACGTCAATGACAGCGTGGTTCTTTTACAAAATAAGTCGATTATATACTATATAGTCAATAAGGGTCGACCAGTTTTGAATACAATGTTCATAATGTAAGAGTCTTTTTTCAAGTGGTCATTCTAGTCTCTGTTTGAAATTTGTTTTGCCTCAAAATGCAAATCGCATTTATTGGACTATGCAATCATCGGAGGCTAGATTATCATTAAATGTGTACCCACTGCTCCGAAACAGATCGATTAGTAGAGGACTGTTCGTGCTTATTGATCCACCATTACATGCTTAATTGATTAATGACCCTGTAAAATGGCATTAGTGCAGCGATCCTTGTCGGCCAGCAGCACTCAGCAAGAGATGCCCTCCAAACAAATCGATATGCTTTACAGCGTCACTGCATTTTAACCATGACCTTGCGACTATTCACTATATATACATACATCTTCGTCCCCGTTTTGCAATGCACACCCGCAGCGAGGAAACTTGTCACTCTAATAAAAGCACCAGCACTACCGGGTACTGCCGCTCTTGACACAATTCTGGCGCAGTCGCACGTCACACCAGCCGGCTGTGATGCACGTCAATCAGCTGACTGTGACGTCACACCACACTGCGCCGTTCGTTAAACGTGTCGGCGGAGTGCGCCGCCAGTTAGTCATATCCTCAGAGTTAGCTGCCTGCTGTGGGCCACAACTGCAGGCGGCTGCCGCAGCTATAGCTTGGCTTCCTTTGACTGACACACCTGTGTCTCAGCTGTAGTATCGTAGGCTGCAGTCGTAGGCTACAGTCGTATGCTGCAGCCGTAGGCTACAGTCGTATGCTGCAGTCGTAGGCTACAGTTGTAGAGCTGCAGTAGCTTGTAGTCGACTGCTGCAGCCATTGACGCGCTGCAGTAGCTGCCGTAGCAGTCCCGGCTGCACTCAGAGCTGCAGCAGCCATGCCAGCTGACGTGTCAGTCAGCTGACATGTCAGTCAGCTTACTGTCGGCTGCCGGGCGCCTGATAGCCTCAATGAGCTTTAGCCCCCCCCAAAAAAAAAAGCCCCAATCACACACACAGTCGGCTGCCGCAGCCGTGACTCTGCTGCAGTCAGAGCTGCCGCAGCCGTGACTCTGCTGCTGTCAGAGCTGCCGCAGCCGTGACTCTGCTGCAGTCAGAGCTGCCGCAGCCGTGACTCTGCTGCAGTCAGAGCTGCCGCAGCCGTGACTCCGCTGCAGTCAGAGCTGCAGTTCGGCTGCCGTGGCTCGGCTGCACACAGCTTCAGCTCAGTCGGCTGCGGCTGCAGCTGCAGCTGCGGTCGGCAGCAGTGCAGGTTCGGCTGCAGTCTGCCGCCGTCGCTGCCAGCTGAGGTGGCCGGCAGTCGGGTGTTCCTCTGCCAGCTGAGGTGGCCGACAGTCGGGTGTTCCTCTGTCGGCTATGGCCGCAGTCCGGTCGTCGGTCGTCGGTCGTCGGTCGTCAGTCGGCTGGTCAGCACGGGAGACGGTGCCAAGCGGCCGCCGTCGGATCGCCGCTCTGACCTAGTTCCCCGCCGGCGTCAAAACACGCACCATCCGCGAGCGGCCGGCCGGCTTTCTGCCACAATACCACATCATACTGTCATGCCACCATGCCACCATACCAACCACCACCATACCACCGACGTCAAAACACGCACTATCCGCCGACCGACCGGCTAGCGAGCTGTAAAGTGGAGCTTAGTGTCTCCCATATCTTCAGCATACCGCCATACCGCCACCATACCGCCATACCGCCACCCTATCGCACATACCTCAGCTCGGCCGCCACCAAGCCGGAGGCAGCAAAGGTTTGACGACGGTATGTCAACTGCATGGCGATTGTAACACAACTTCTAAGAAACAAATTACAAAACGTCGATTATTTGGATTGCTTTGTTGGGTTGTATAGTGTAAACACCCAATAATAAATGTGCCACTGATTCAGCAAATAATGCGGCTATCAATTGTGCTATTGCGGTGATGTTTGTTAAAGCACCACAACATATTCCATCAAGCATATTCATTGCCTGCTACATATGACGTAATACCGCATCGGATCACCCACACCATGGTCTCGACACATCATATTTGTCACTCACCAGTCGTCCCGTGTTGACAGCAGGATGCTCTGCGTCTAGTTTTCAGCGACATCCATCTTACCATAGCCACACTAATCCTCCTTCCGAGACACGCTCCTCTTTGTAGGAGACAAATGATGCAGTGTTGGTGCTGGCCGGCCGCCGGAAGCGGGCCCGATTCAGCGCCCATTGATTCGCCACGCATGCCTGTAAGAGCGAGTGACGTCAGAGGGGTATGGGGGGGACGCGGCGGCTACTTATCTTGGCACAGGTCCTGGCCATACGACACCAACGACAGCTAGCAGCCGCGCGCCCGGCACGGCTGTGGCAGCTCTCAGAGCTGTGTGGCAGCTCTCAGAGCTGTGAGGCGGCTCAGAGCTGTGTGGCGGCTCTCAGAGCTGTGAGGCGGCTCAGAGAGGTCAGAGCGAGGAATGCAGGGTCTGCTGGGCTGCAGTGACGCGGGGCGAGAGGGAGGAAGGAGCAGGGGAGAAAGAAGGGAGAGAGTGAAGGTGACTAGTCGAGAGTCGACTCTATATGAGAATATGAATCAGCAGTGCAGAATGAGATTTATTTGATCCACTTGGCTCTACGCCAAACGGACCTGACTCGGCTTTTAATCAAATGTAATCGTTTGAAATCCTCTCCCGCTGCCTGATAATTCCTCGAAACATGGCTTATTTTCAGAGTAAATTGAAATGGCTTGATTTATTAAATAAATAACGAAAGGAAAACTGCTCACCGATTATTGTTAACTGTCCAACGTCTATTCAACTGAATCCCGATGTTCTCTTTGGCAAGTAACGTTAATTTTGGTCACTCTCACTTCTGACTGTTGACTGCTGTATTTTTTAATTGACATGAGCTCGAATGAATTATAGCATTGCCCTTGTCGGGCTTGTCAGGTAAGCTCATTTATTGTATTTATACTTCAAGCAGAGGATGGGATGACAGCTTGATAAAATGTAAATGTCCGACGGGCCGAAAGCTTTGACCAATGGACTTAACATCGATTTTCTTAGAGCTGGAAATCTTTTACCACATGCTTGCGCTAATGCTAAAAACATGCTGAGACATATGATAATATATAATACCACACGGGGCCGGGAAAATAATTGCTTGGGACCGAGGCCCGAGCGCCAGAGAGAAGGTCAGAGACCGAAGGTCGAGCACGGAAATTCAAGCACGGACCGAGGTCCCAAAAAATTATTCCGGCCCTAGTGTGGTATGAAATTTACCATATGCCGCTCAGATGGACCAAATGTAGCCATATGTTCCACCATACTTGGGTTTCAACCTCGGTGAATAAAGAAAATCAAAGAGATCAGTCACTTTTTTCTAATTCATACACTCTTTTCACTCTGTTCTCACTATAATGCATTCAGTCACTTTTCACTCTTTATACTATTTTGCACGAGATTTGGGAAAACATTTCGGTCCGAGGCAGAAATGTTTTCCCAGATCAAATAACATTGAGCTGAAATGTTATATCACCCTTCGCGTGCTAGCGTTAAAGGGATATCTCGGCATATGGTAGTATACATATACTACCGCCTTGTCATATGACATCTGCTTGCATCGTGTACGTCATGCTTCTGTTGCATTGGCAACCTCTGTAAAGTTGTGGCTCGACTCCTCGCTGCGAGTGTGTACAGTCAGCTCCTTTGCTGGTGTACAATACATATTACATATACACTTACGGTCAGCTCTCCAGTCGATATACAGTCAACTCACCAGTCGATATACAGCCGGCTCCTGGCTCTCTGACCGGCTCAATAAAATATGCCGAGTGTGGCAGACGCGTCAAATAATTATCACCGGTCCAGCCTTACGCTCCAATGGAGATCGACACGCATATAAATTGGATATTTACTCTCGGTCTCTCTTCCTCACCGTCCTACTGCCTCCCTCATCCTCCCTGGGGAGGGGAGGCCGCTATCTACACACCTCATCTCCCTGCGGAGGGAGGCCGCTAGCTTACACACGGGGCCTCGCATCATCCTCCCTGGGGAGGGAGGCGGGGGGCTGCAGGCCTTAGCAACCACACACACACACACAACACACACACACCCAACACACCACACACACACACACACACCACACACACAGCACGCACCCACACCACACCACACAAAGCCTAAGCTAACAACCTCAGCCCGTCGCTGCTGGCCGCCGTGTGTGTCACGGTAAATTGCGCCGTCACTGAGCGGCGTATTGAGGGCAACATATGCTCACAGTCACACAGTATGCTCACAGCCACACAGCTTTCACAGAGCGGACATTCTGATAAAGCTTGCCACGTTGAGTCTTGACGACCGTTGCCAAGATGTTGCAACAAGGGCCTTACGCTGTCGCTACCGCCGGTGTCCTCGAGACAGTGATAGAATGGAGCACGGAAATTGAGCTGAGTCGTCTGTCGCGCCAGCTCTACTATCTTGTTGAGGGCAAATGCAACGCTTTATGAATAGAAAGGGTGAATGCGGAATCCTCTTAAAACTGCTTTTGCTTTTGGATGAGTTAATAAAATGTAGATGAGAAATGTTTGAAGTGAACTATGTCCTGGTTTGGATCAAATCGAAGAAATGAACGAAACATAAATATCACGCGATTTTTATATACGTAGCATATTCGAGTTGCAGTTTCCCTTCAATGACATTTTAAACAAAAAATATGAAGTGAAAAATAAATATTGAAGGCAAGATTTCACGTATATTTTTATTTAATCTCATACTTATCAATAACTCGTACTCCTTCCTCTATGTCATAACCGATCCGTATTCCTCTACAGTTTGTCGAAATCACGTCAACGGATGTGCCTCGTGACTTCTATTGTCTAAAATCACTTAAGTTACCTTCTACACTATTGAGACCTCGAGACTCCCAGACCGGTAAACATTCCCATATTCATCCAAAGTCCAAACCCAATCCCGACAATTAACCCGATTTGCTCCAGCCTGCTAAGTGGAATCATCGGTCCACTGGCGAACCGGATGCATCCAACTGCATTACCGGGGCCCGGAAGGGTTCTGGAACACTGCTCCCTTCTGTCGCGTCCTGTCGCCGCGCGTCTGATCTGCCTCAGGCTGCTGGTGTTTTGCGGGCCGGTCCGTGCCAGGCGGCGGTGTTTTGCGGGCCGGTCGGCGCCAGGCGGCAGCTGACCGGTCGAAGGCGCTGATTGGCTGTCCGCGTTGCGCCTGCCTGGCACCAATTGGTTGTCAGATTAGGCTGCGGCTCTGTCGCATCGCGTTGGGCAGCGGTGGCTGAAGATTCGCAACACGTGACATTATCGCCAGTGTCCCTCCGCCACAAAACAGGAGTGACGGTTTTCGATAGTCCGGCCAGCCTGCGATAAAAGCTGGCAAATGGTTTGCTTCCGGATTCTCCTTCGGTGCAATTAGTCTCTGAGTTGGGGAATTGAAAAGAGGTTATTTACCATTCTAGCCTTATACTCATACATATAGTATTGTCGACATAAAATGGTTATAAGTTTCCGGCCGTGGGTCATGGTCATTGATCACATCTTCATGCATATATGATATATCAGTAAAATATCTTCGTCATACTCATCGTGCGAGAGTATGACGCACAGGGCTCACATCACTAGAGCCCCGAACTTCCGGACCAAACCTGATCATGAGACGAGGGGCCATGCTCGCATAGCCGGGGGTTGACTCATACCAAGAGACTCCGATCGGGAGTAAACTCGACCGTTCAGCTTCCGCACGCGATAAACACCGGCCGGTCCTCTGGCGGCAGCAGGTGAGGTGTCTGGCTCCCCGCTTCCGCCGTGAAACCTTTGATGTCGCCGCCGGCCGGGGACGAATGGCGTCTGTGATATATACTGCCGGTGTGCTGCCGGTCTGGACCGGCTGCCGACAGGGGTAAACAGATACACCTGGTGGCGGCGTCTGCACGCCACCAGCACCGCACCGGGAGGGGGATGGGAGGTGGCGGTGAATTGGGAGGGGTGGGGTTGGAATCTGAATTATTAAGTCAGGCGTCAGCCTTTGGGATGACGTTCTTTGGAAGTTTCGCATTCGATTGCTGACTATGATAATGTGTGTAATTAAAATGGCACACAACATTTAAATATGCCCAGTGTGTTGGTATGCATCAATACAAAATGCACAGTGCTGTTTGGGTTAGAAACATTTATTCTGCTTTTGTATTATGACTATTTCCCAGCAGAGGGTAGGGTAATAGTTTCTATTTCTCCGTCTGAAATATGCATGTCTCACGTCAGTATGTTCCGTATGTCGGCTTTCGGTGTTGTAAGCCAATCAATAATACATACAAGTCACTGTCAGGACACATGACTCGGAGATTTCCATCCCCTTCTATTCCACCCACGTTTCCTCCAACGCTTTCCTTCCTACCTCATCTCGCCTCCAAACTGGCCACAATTTCAATATTCAGCTCTTGACGCTCCGCTCCTTCGACACTCGTCACGCCTTCACGCCCAGTCGAGTCATCTCTGATTTCGAAACAGCCGCACCTTTCCCACAGGCTGGTGAACTCCACAGAGTTCCATCTGTCTGCACTGGTCTCCGAAAGCGCAGGTGAGGGAGGGGGTCGCGGGGGGGGTCAGTTGCCTCCCCGTCTCCGCCCTTGTTTGCGCACGCAGCTCGATGCGCCGTGTTCGCCTCCAGTTGGCAGCAGTCGCACCGGCTGTGCAGCGATTTGTTTCAGCGGCCGTGTAGCCGTCAGTGAGTCTGTGCACGGCACCGGTGCACGCCCCCGCCTGAGGCACAGCGCCGCCCTCCAGTGGCAGGAAGCACAGGAAGTGACGGCGCCGCCGTGGCGCGCGCCCGCCGCCGCCACTTCTTTACGGCCCAGGCTTGGTTCAAAGCGGCGATTTAGTGCTGGCGTACGGCCGTTCTGGCCTGGCCGCTGGTCGTGCTGGCTGTGCTGGCCATCTCGGCGTGCTGTGTCGCTGAGCCAAATACCTGAGAGAGGACGGCCCTCGGAGGCACGGCTGGTCAGCCAGCGGCCGGCCTCCAGGCAGAACAGCGGCGCCGTCGGTCGCGTGGGGGCGCGTCGACAGCGACGGGGCCGGCTCGGCAGACGCGGAGCGGCGCAGTGGGGACGCGAGGGGAGAGGTGCGCACAGGGGACTGTCCTGGTGGTGGTGAAGGTGGTGGTGAAGGTGGTGGTGAAGGTGGTGGTGGTGAAGGTGGTGCGGATTGGTGCAGACCATGGAGTGATTCGAAGTGAAGTGGAGCAAAGAGCGTAAAGAGCCTTGGAGTTATTGTCAGTGGGAAGTGAAGGCGCGGATGCCACGCAAGCTGTTCTGCGATTGAAAACTGAGGTTTGACGTCCTATCTGAGGAATCATAGCGTGCCGTCTTTGGTGAGACATAGCACGCCATCTTCAGTGCGACATAACGTGCCACCTTCTGTGAGAAATAACGAGCCGTCTCCAGGGAGACATCCTAACTAAGTCAGGTGCTCTGAAGTCGTAGGTTGCGCGTCCTCAGGTTGGTCGTTAGGCAGTGGAGAAACTGACAGGTTATTCCTCGTCACCGCTGCCCTCTCGCCACATCGCCTGGTAGACAGACACCTCTGAGGAGTGTGTAGACAGACACCTCTGAGGGGTGTGTAATCAGACATATCTAAGGAGTGAGTCTCTACACCCACCAGTCACCATGAGCAGCTACAAGTTTCACGACAGGGGCAGCTCGAATCGCGGTACTGCCCCTGACGCCTTCTTAGAGCTCGTGCGGCGGGCCAAGCAGCAGGTGAGAGGCGGAAGAAAGCACTCGGTTTGTTGTGCAGAAACGTTACATTTTTTACATTGGAGTTTTTATTTTTTAAGGCGTTTGGCGATACTTTTGTAAAACAATATTTCATGACCGCAAATGCAGGGGCTTTGTGAAACCATATTCGCTTTCGAAGGAAATTAAATTTAAAATGTGTTTTTGTCAGTTTCATATTGTTTACGTTCGCCATAAGTTATGGCGAACGTAAACAATATGAAATGACAAAAACACATTTTAAATTGAATTTCCTTCGAAAGCGAAGATGGTTTAACAAGGCTCCTGAATGGCATAAGTGAATGGCATGGCCGGAATTCCATAACGCTTACAGAGCTCTTAACTGCATGGACCATTCTAGAAGTCTTTGAGGGATCTGAGGAGTTATTCTGACAGATTCTCTCTGAATGCCACACTTGTATCGTGGCGTTTCAGGTGCGTAGCCAGGATTTTTATCAGGGGCGGGGGGACATCGATAAAAAAATGCTCTTCAGCCATATGCTATTGACCTGGGGTGGGGTGTGGGGGAACACTGGGGGTAGGGTTGGGTCATCAGAGAATCGCATCTATCTAGTGTTTTTGTGCTCAGGGGGAGGGGATGGCCCTGTGCCCCCGGCTACTCCCTGGGGCGTTTTTTCAATGGACAGCCGGTCTGCCCGTTGGAATGTCCGTATGCTGGCCAATCGATGCGTCACACGGGCACCGGGTTCTACGGTGAGACTTGTCTGTTGCTAAAGGCAGACATCCCGCGTCATGGATCTTTCTAATAATGTGCAGTACAAGACATGATCTATTTTGTTGTGTACGTATTCCACCGAGCATCTTTTGTTGTGTGCCTGTGAATTTGCATATGTCCACTGCCCTTCACTTTTTCATCACTCTTAGGTTGTTTTGTTATAATTGTGCTTCTGTCTGGGTATTTAAGTTCCACGGTCTGCATCGTTAACCGACAGTCGTTAAATAATTAACATTGCGCGTCATTTACTTAACTTTATTATGAACACAATTTTTACTAAAATATAGTCACATTCGAAGCTAAGCATCAGGTCTTCACCACGTTCGTACCCAACATGAGTAACTACACACCAGTGGTGATGACTCGAGTTCTACCTTCATCGACTTCTCGGCGGCCGTTTAACCTGGTTTCCTTGCGACTCAGTTCCTGAATAGCCGGGGTATTGTGGATCCACGTTATTCCTCAGGATGAGTCTCTCACACCGCGGGGAAGTGACGCACGGCGCCGCACAGTCAGCCACACACCAAACACAACAGGCGAGGGATCGCTCTGACGCGCTCCCCGAGCGGGTAGGAACGGCGCTTCTGATTCGTGTTCGATATTCCGTGAGAACCTGGAGGCTCCCTGTTACGCATGCCGCTTTTGCCAACCCTTGCCGTCCCTGCCGCCGCTGCCGCCGCTGCCGCCGACTGCGCCGCTGCCGCCGCGCCGCCGCATGCCGCCCGCCTGGGCCGCCGCTTGCCGCCGCTGCCGGCCGCTCCGCCGCTGCCGGCCGCTGCCCGCCGCTGCGCGCTGCCGCCGCTCCGCCGCTGCCGCCGCTGCCGCCGTGCCGCCGCGTGCCGCCGCTTGCCCGCTTGCGCCGCTGCCGCGCTGCCGCCGCTGCCCGCCGCCTTGCCGCCGCTGCCGCCGCTAGCCGCCGCTTGCCGCCGCTGCCGCCGCTGCCGTCCCTGCACCCGTCCTGCCTCCCTGCCGGCCCTGCCGCCCCTGCCGCCACCTGCCGGCACTCGGCCGCCTCCTCTTGCCGGTCTAGCAGCCCGCCCCGCCACCCCCGCACCGCCGCCGCCCCGTTACCGATGGTAGCACGTTTCTGAGCGGGGGTGGTAGTCAGTCACAGGTCACAGAATGCTGGTTTGGGATGTTTCGTGAAGCATACCTAATTATAGGCTTCCCTGACCGTGGAATGTGTAGCTATACGCTGGAGACTGAGTGGAGGCGGATGGACGGTCGTGTGTGACGCACAAGATCAGGAGCTGAGGGGATGGCTGGATCAGGAGCTGAGGGGATGGCTGGATCAGGAGCTGAGGGAGGGCTGGATCAGAAGCTGAGGATGGCTGGATCAAGGAGCTAGGGGTGGGGTCAGGGAGTGAGGGGCAATGGCTGGATCAGGAAAGCGAGAGGATGGCTGATCAGGAGCTAGGGACGGTTGGCTGATCTCAGGAGCTGAGGGTGGCTGGATCGGAGCTGAAGGGATGGCTGGATCAGGAGCTGATGAGGAATGGCGGATCGGGAGCTGAGGGATGGCTGATCAGGGCTGAGAGGATGGCTGGATCAGGAGCTGACTGGGATGCTATCAGAGCTGAGGGGCATGGCTGGATCAGGAGCTGAGGGGTTTGGGCTGGATAGGAGTTTGAAGGATGGCTGGATCAGGAGTGAGGGGATGGCTGGGATTATTGAGCTGAGAGGCAATGGCTGGTATCAGGAGCGAGGGGATGGCTGACAGGAGCTGAGGGGATGGCTGGATCAGGAGCTGAGGGGATGGCTGGATAGAGCTGAGGGGATGGCTGGGATCAGGAGTGAGGGGATGCTGTGACAGGAGGCTGCAGGGATGGCTGGATCAGGAGCTTGAGGGATGGCTGGATCAGGACGCTGAGGGTATGGCTGGATCAGGAGCTGATGGGATGCTGGATCAGGAGCTGAGAGTGGGATCAGGAGCTGAGGGTGGCTGATCAGGAGCTGAGGGAGATGGCTGGGATCAGGAAGCTGAGGCGAGGATGGTGGATGGAGCTGAGGATGGCTGGATCAGGAAAGCTGAGGGCATGGCTGGATCCAGGAGCTGAGGTGGGATGGCTGCGATCAGGAGCTGAGGGGATGCTGGATCAGGAGCTGAGGGGATGGCTGGATCAGGAGCTGAGGGGATGGCTGGATAGCTGGGGACATCAGAAATGCTGCAGTCTATCGTTGACGTTGTCGGTGTCGGTTACTGCCTGTTTGACATGCCGGTGGAGTGGGCTCCTATCTAGAGTCAGACAATGCTGCACAGAACCATGTCCAGTATGTGAAGCACCCCGCCCAGAAGACGTCATGGAATGTCAGGAATGACAACTGTTTTGCATGGTTGCTGCCACATGTGTCGAAAATAGCACAGGAGAACACTGGATTTGATGAGGTCACTCTGAATGTAAATGTAAATTCTAGCAAAGGTTTGAAAACATCCTGTTGCTGACTATTATAGACAAACACTGTCTCGTTGTCTGAAATTGGAAGACACCTTCGGGGTAATGCGGTAGCAACTATGCTCCTGAGGGAATCGCGTTGTTCATTGTTTCAGCAAGCATGTTGCTGAGAAAATCTCGGCACTATATGGTGAAACCAGAATGACGTCAACATGCATTCATAATGATTAAGATCGTGTGAAAAGTTTACTTGACCATGCTCAAAGTAGCGTTATCTTACCGTGTTGTTGACATTAGCGAGATCAGTTATGACAGGTTAAGTACGCTGTTTAACTGAAATGAATGATGAGATGTTCCGGCCTGGGGCCTACAGAGGTAGCGTTAAGCGTAATTCGTCCTCGAGAGCCAGAGTATTATGACCGCTCTCTCATCAGTTGGCTTGAATGATTGCACCCTATCAATTTTGGTCTCCATTTACCACCAAGGCTGGCTCAGAACCGAATAGCTCTCTACTAATGAATATATGAAATTGAAAATAAATCCGTGGCGAAGGAGGAAAGTACCTCTCATGACATTGTGGAGGTCTGGTCCACGATTCTGGTTTCTGCAGCAACCTGAACTTACTGGTCTGTGCTAAGAAACCTGTTTATTGCACGACCTAATAAGCTGTGCAGCTAATTCTGTGCCCGCCAGTAGCGGCTTTACGATGGACGGGATCGTGTGACATCTGGATCAGGTTGATGACACGGTGACGTGTGTTGCGTGCTCTCACTGTCTTCTTTAGCTTCAGAGCATGTTGTCCAGTCGTTTGGCTTAGCTTGCTGTCAACTTAAAGTGAACTGTTAAACGAATGTTAGTGTTATGCTGCTCCCTAGCTTGTCATACTAATGACTGGAAGTGTCTGCATTGCTGCGTTACTGTCTCCTCGTCCTCAGTTTGTTTCAACGTGGAGGGAGGATCTTTTCTGGTGGATCTTCTCTTGTGGCTCACTCAATGCTAATTATTTATATATTTAATAATTTATTGATTAGGCTGTCCATTTTGTATTCTTCCCAGTAATTTACATGCTTCATGAACATTACTGCTTAATCCAGAGGCTTATACGCTTAGAAATGTCGAGTCGCCCACACTCCAAGACCTCTCCAATATCATATATTATATATCGAAACTTGACAAACTGTTGGCGTGCTGCGCAACTTGGCACACATTTGTTGTCCGCAAAAGGTGACGGTTATGGGCGCCGCTGTCCGCAAAAGGTGACGGTTATGGGCGCCGCTGTCCGCAAAAGGTGACGGTTATGGGCGCCACATAGCCAGGCGGTTACCCCACTCATCATCGAAAGGTGGTGGTGACAGCTGTATCGTTTCTCGCCTCTCAAATCGCTCCTGCCACGACACACACCGCACCTCAACATCACTTCAATCTCCCGCACACCTTAACACCCGTCTCGTCCGGGCGCCCGCCACATATCAGTGCCAATTTCTGAAACTCGGCCGATGAATCAATATTCCCGAGACAGTCGCGGACAGACGGCGTGACGTAGGCCGCCCCCCCCCCTCGCCGATTCCCCTCACACCCCAAAGGCGGCCAGGTGAGTGACCGTCGCCGGCGGCGGCGGTCGCAGCAAGTGGAGCGAACCACGGCCTTGGCGCCCGCGGCCAACTACCAAAATACTGTCAATGAGAGTCGGAATTGATGGCTGTGTCCGAGCCGTCGTGCGGCTGCGTCCGTCGGTCAGTCGCGTGGCCGCGTCGAGCCCGACGCGACGTCGACGCATCGTCGTCGACGCGGGGTGGTCGACGGTGGCGGCGCGGGCGACGGTGGCGGCGCGGGCGACGGCGGCGGCGGCGGCGGCGGCGGCGGTGGAGGTGACGGCAGGTGACGCTGAGGTGACGGCAGGTGACGCTGAGGTGACGGCAGGTGACGCTGAGGTGGGAACTTGTTGCGGTGACGGAGAGTGGTGACACCAGTGACTCGTCGCGCGGTGTACGCTGTGTGACCCGGCGAGGTCACCCGGTGCAGTGGTGCATGGTCAAGGTGTGCACAAGGCCTTGGCGCGGGAGCAGAGTGGCATAGTGAGCGGTGGAGGCTGGTGCCGGTGACAGTGGAGAGGAGAGGTGTGGTGGGTTAAGAGCTGCCGACAGTCAGTCCGTCAGGTGACCGGTACCGGTGACCTGTGGTCGGTGACCCGTGACTTGTGACCTGCGATTGGTGACGTGTGGTCGCAGACCCGTGATCTTGATCGGTGACCATCGACCTGTGACCGGTGACCCGTGACCTGTGACCGGTGACCCGGGAGAGGTCAGAGGTCAGGATGCAGACCGAGACGGCTCAGTCGGTGCCAGCTGCGGTGCATCGGTCCCACCTGATCCATCCGGCAGCGAGACGGAAGAGAGGAACTACCGGCCACCCCAGCCACAGGGTACGCTACCGGTACATACACAGTAGCCGTTTTCACGAAGGATTTATTTGTACACGGTTGTACCTGGTAGTACCCGGTAATATGTGTTTATGAATTTGATTATACCTACAAAGAAAACTAACGGGAAATTTCGCATTGTAAGAGCAAATCATTGTGCATTAATTCATAAAGTTTCAATTGATGCCAAAAATATCTGTGAAAAGCCGTGCTTCTAGACTCAATTACCCAAAACGTACGTAATATTACCGGGTAGGTACTACCGGTTACTACCGGGTACGAATAAATCCTTCGTGACAACGGCTATTATCACACATACACCGGTCGAACGGTACAGTACCGTTACACACCGCCACATAGCACTCACCACAGCTACAGGGTACCGTACCGGTACATACACAGTACCACGAGGTACATGTCAGGTACACCCGATACCACACACAATACTGGCTATCGCCACAGCTACAGGTACAGCTACAGTACATGACGCAGTCCCATAACACTCGCCTTAGCTACAGCTACGGGGAATACTAGATCGGTGCACGTAGTTTGAAGTCCCGGCACGTCATGTGCGGTGCCTGCAGTGCTTGTCAGTTTCCCTTGCACCCCTGAAGTCTGAGTTTGTTTTCGTTTGATATGCCCAGAGTCGAATGCAATGGTGGCCCGAATGTAATGTATTGGTTTCCCTTGACGAAAAGCTTTGTTGCTGTGCACTTTTCCTGAGGGCAGCAGTGATTATGCTCGTGTTATCTAGACTGGCTCGTGTTAATATTCATGTGTGGAGTGACAGCATCAATAAACAGAAACTAGAAGCAAATAAACAAATCGAGCTACACAAGAAGGGAAGAAAAAGGAAAAAAAAGGGATGAAAAGGGAAAAGGGAAAAGGAACAAAGCCGGACTGCTTCTAATGACGAAGGAGGCCAGGGCTGTGCTCGTTGTACTGTTAACTTAGAGGGTCCGCTCTCACGGTTAGGTCTTCAAACTTAAGAGTCAATTTCACTCTTCTCCCCAGTTAACTTGGCAACGGCGGGCTAGAAACTTATCAGGGGCCGACCTGCTAAAAAAGCATGCAAACAGAGTTCTCGGGCGATAACCCAGACGAAGTGGCGGCAACTCTCTCTTAACAGTAGTGTGCAGTGAACGCGAAGGAACATCGTGCAGATGAAGTCTACTTGCTTGCAGATTTTTTTTATATATTTGCTGGAAGCTTCTTCGGTTGTTAAAAATTTTTTCATTTCACAAGCTTCAGGGGGCAGTTCTCTCTGCATCTGGCCGACCAACGCTGGCTTTTGTACACACACATCGTCACGGGTTTAACAGACATTATACATCTGTAATTGCTTCGCTTTGTTTGCCGGCACTGGGGGCTTTGTGGTTCTCTTCGGTGGTCGTCGGCTGGTGGTGAGGCTCGGTTGGCGCCGTCGTCTGGCTGAGACTTATGTTCTTCGTTTGCCTGGAGCTCCGGCGCAGGCGTAGATAGGCGGCTTGCACGATCCGATCTTTGTGTTTGTGTGTAGGCGGCCGTGTTGGCTCGCGTCCACTTGCGAAGAACTGAGACAGTTGTGCGAATCTTTCGCGTCCCCTGACTTTTCTTGGTCGGGTGAGTTGGGAGAGCGTAACAGGTAAAAAAAGAAAAACAAGAAGCGTAAACGGCTGACAATGCCTATTGTGGTTTCAGGGAATGTTTCACATTAAACATATATTGAGTTGAGATGGCCGCAAGTTGTTGGATTTGCCATTAAAATTAAAGTATTGTAGATAGTTAAAAACACCCACAGAGGTCTATGCGAAATGTAAATTTGAGTTTGGTTTTGACATCTGAAAATACGGGCCTAGTGTAATTGGGTAGCCTCTTAAAAGCCGATGTCGTATCCCTTTTTATCAATGTTGATCGACTAGTAGAGCTTGTTACATTGGCTATCTCATTAGCCATAGCAAAGCTATGTGCATACATATTGGCAGGCGTAAGGTCTTTATATTTTTCCAAAAAGTTACCTTCATATGAGCGGTCATCAGCGGCCAAATTACTAAAATACTGAGTTTTCATGAAATTGAGCAGGCTGTTTGTGAGATACAAATATCAGAATCGTGTTCAGGCAGGCAAATTATTCATACTTTGGGCACGGGCACAAGGCGGGCGTACATTGGACAACATTTTCATGAGAAGTGAAACATTCCCTTTTAAAAGGTCACTTGCGATGACGGGCTGAGGTCCCGAAGTTTTAGTAACAGCTGATGAAATCGTGTGCAGGCTTGGAATTGATTGGTGCTTACGGCGAGAAAATCGGTCCAGCCGCTGCTGAGATTCCATGTTGCTGCCCAAACTGCGGTGTAAAGTTTTTGCAGCAACATGGAATCTCAGCAAAAGCTGGGCCGATTTTCTCGCCGTAAGCACCAATCAGTTCAGTGCACACGATTTCATCAGCCGTATTGAAACTGGTGACCTTGGGTCATCGCAGTGACCCTGTAAATCGCATAGGCATTGCAGCGTTTACGCGTGGGGACGCGGAGTCAGCATGTGGACGCGTAGTCCGCGTCCGGTGTGAAGGCGCCTTAAGTCATGGTGGGTGATGCGTGTTCTGCCTGGACTTCATTACTGCCAGGACATGTTGCCGCTCACCTCCCATTAGTGGCCTCCGCCTCCGACCAGGATGTGTGTCCGTCGCGCAGGGTGTAATTGGATCCGACTCTCACAAGTCCTGCTTCTGGTGGCAAAGGCGTGTTCAGGAATTCTACCAAAGGAGGCGCACAGAGGGGTTTTGTGTTATTCGTGCATTTTGAATTGAGATCAGCATTCCCATTCTCACGAGTACGTCTCTGCTCTCTGTGCGTTTCCTCCTAAACTGCTCTCCTGGCATCGCCTTTGGACGTCCAGACACTTTCTGTGCTCAATGAGCGTGTCGGCGTCCGTCTCTGGAATATCTCCGGAGTTTTTTGTCTTCTCTGTTCTGTAGTACCCGGAGACAGTGTGAGTCAATACAGAGACGCAGCCATGCGCAATGCGCAGTGGATGGGTGTAGGTAGGTATCTATACAGTATACCGGATGTGCCGTTATTCGTTTTTTTGGACCACCTTGGTAGATTTAATCGAATGCTCTGAAATGACTTAACAGAGTACGCAGATAACGATTCTGCTATTAATTTGTCTTTTAACTTAGGAATTGTGGAAATTTTGATGACATAAAATATGATACATCATGACGTCATTTTCGTATGTACGTCACAAACGCGTCACACCTCTCGAGCTTATGGTGAATGGAAAAGGGAAAACAGTGCGTTCATGTGCGCCGTATTGAACGCCGCTGTACCTATACAAACAACAGGTACGCCATCTGGTACCACTATCTTCTGTGACGTCACATGGATTATATTTTTTGCCTGTGTCAACGAACGGAAAAATCGTTATTTTCCTCAAGTCTTTCCTGAAGAATAAATTTACTTTCAAAGTTTACCTGATTATATTTTTACCTGATTATATAAATTTACCTGATACATTTTCGGAAGTTTTAAGCATGAAGGAGGCAGATCAATGCCGAGGCCAATGATACGTGACGTCATGGCTATCCGTAAACAAGTGTGTGTCATCCGACATTCACAAAAAATATTTGCGCTCCATTTATTCGGTGAGTGATATTGGTTTGCGCTGAATATTTGTTTATTTGTTCTAGAAAAGATTATCCCATTGTTGATGTCAGTTCGGCAAACAAAGAGGCAGCAATCCAAAAATAGAACGTCAATGACACAAAAGGCGAAATAGAGCCAAGTTCGGCAAATATTGGCTTTAATGCTATAACATGTCATCAACGTCCATCTTGTGTAAACCGGCCATATGGTATAAGCCTTGGCGGTTCGCTCGAAAATATGTTCTAGAGCTGTTGAAGTAGAGTTTTGGGATAAACGAACCGTGGATCATATGATTTATATATCTAAGCTACAATTCTGCTATTATATCAGTTCAAAACCCCATGTTAAGGTAGACAATTTCCTTAAATTACACCCGGGCGACGATACCAGAGTACCACAGAGGCCGGGCGGCGGAACCAGAGTACCACAGAGGCCGGGCGGCGTTACCAGAGTACCACAGAGGCCGGGCGGCGGTACCAGAGTACCACAGAGGCCGGGCGGCGGTACCAGAGTACCATTGAGTCGGCTCACAGGAGCTGCACAGCTGGTGATCATTAACATCAGGTAACACAGTCTCACAGCTGGCGGGCACTGGCAGTGTTCGCCAGGTCGGTCGGTGCGCCTCCGCCTCCGCCGCCGCCGCCGCCGCCGCCGCCGCCGCCGCCGCCTCCGCCGCCGCCGCCGCCGCCGGCGACCTGCCCATTCATCCCCCTCCCCAGAGTCCCCACCCTCCCCCGGTACTGCGCTGAGTTTGGACAAATCGCACTGATATGAGACGACTAAAGTCATGGAGGCTTTAGGCTTGAGATATCTGTCCCTGTGCCGCTCCGACCGAAGTATGGGCTTGTTCCCGTCGCACCTCTAACCTCCTCAAAGCTGCTCCCGCTTGGTCCAGTCGTATTCTTTAACGCAGAGCAGTTGCAGTTGAAGCAACTTAGAGGAGGTTAGAGGCGCGACTGGAACAGGCCCTATGTTAACTCGGGGCAGTGAAAATTGGTGGGTTTCAGCAGGTTAAGTCATTCGACATCTTCAACATTTTACCCTCCCTTTCGTTTTCCCAACCAAAAGAAACCATGGCGCCTGTGCGTTGCACCCAGCAGAGAGGACACATCGTCCGCAGCCCGCTGCCGACCTCGCTGCCGACTCCGCTGACCCCGGGTACGGCGTCGGACTCGACGCCGGCCTCTGCCGGCGGCGGGATGCTGCCCTCTATAAATAGTCGGCCCGGCGCGGCATCCGACGCTGCCAAGACCTCTCGGCGGTCGCGCCGCTGCCGCAGTAGACCCCACCGGGCGCCTGTGCTTTGCGCGTGCCGCGGTGAACGCGAATGGTGTCTGCAACGCCCCGCGATGCGGCGATCTGTGCACCACCGCCTGCTGAGGGCGCGCAAGGTAGGCCGCTTTCCGCCGCCGTCGCCGCCGCCGCCGCCATAGCCGGGCCGGGCAGCCATCTTTGCTGGCGCGGTCACCAGGCTTGGCGGCGGTCCCGGCGCGCGAGCGACGCGCCGCGACGGCGCGCGCTGACCTTTGTGGTCGTGTTGCTGCGGTCGGCATTCCGCCCCCCCCCCCGGCCCGCGTGAATCCCCTGGTTACAGTGTCCAACGTCAGCTGGCGGGTTTGTGTCAAAGGTGGGGCCAGAGTAGATGACAGGTTGTGGGAGTGGGGGGGGGGGGGGCGGACACACGGAGCCTTTCAGCATTGTTAGACACCATAGAACGAACTTCGTTCTACCGAAAGACACGTCGGAACGAAGCTTGCTGCTGTGTTAAAGACACCATAAAGAAGCTCGCCGTGCTGCTACAGTGCTACGTCCTGCCAGAAAGAAGCTCGCTGAAGCGTGCCATGATGTCTCACCGCGCGATGTAGGAACACGCACGCGTACGTGGATTCAACAATGAGCCAAACGCCAGGCTGCGTTGCCGAATCGTTGGCGGGTGTTTTTATATTGGGACGAGTGCCAGGTGGAGCCGGTTGGTGCTCTTGGCCCACAATCTGACCAGCGATACCCGGCCAGGGTCAAATATCACGCCCGGCAGTTGTAGAGGAAGGCTGCTTCTGCGAATCTCCTTGACAAATGGAAGACTCAAGACATTGTTTGAGAACAAAGTCAAACGGAAACTGTGATTATGCACAGGCACATTCCTCTCGACTGGCAAGGGCTCTTCTTGTGTGTTCTTCTTAGTGGTTGCTTATGCATCGCTGAGTTTATGACTTGGAAATTCAAATTTCAAGGACATGCCTGCTTTGGAAGATCTGACTTCAGCGGAACAGTTCACATAGCTTTGCCTATTAAATTTAAAGATTATTTAAATCAAAGGTTTATGGAACTCCTTTTGTCTTATTTTACCAAACTATCCTGTTCTGCAGACGTAGCCTCTTTAATTACATATGCCTGAGCTTTGTCCATCCCGCTGGTAGCCTTCGCCTGTCCTGTATGCAATTGGCACGTACGGGGAGAGGTCCGCCTACCTTTGGCTGAGAGCCAGACAGTGTGCCAAGCTGCTCCTCTGATATAATCGATATCACCGTAAAATGCTCACCGAATGCTCACCGATTGGATATTATTTATCAATACTGTAGTTCGGTTAAGTAAACGTTTTCGGTAATGTAATGCACTATAGCCATTGCTGTGGCCCTCCTGGCCCTTACTACCTGCCCTGCACCGAACCCTGAGTGTCACTGTCGCGAATCTGTCGCTGCCTCGGCCTTCAGTGTGTCGCGGGTCAGTGGGTCTGTTTTTGTTTTATGTGCTAGTTGAGAGGCGTCGCCAGTGAGAGACATCGTCTCCTCAACAGAGAAATCCCGGAAATGTGCGACTCTCAAGCCTCGTCCAGTCTCGGGTACTGGAGCACGGCCAGCACGGCCAGCGCGGCTAGCGCGGCCAGCTCTGCGAGCACGGCCAGCGCTGAGTGCAAGGCCAGCACGGCCAGCGCTGTGTGCACGGCCAGCGCGGCCAGCGCGGCCAGTACGGCCAGCACGGCCAGCGCTGCGTGCACGGCCAGCGCTGCGTGCACGGCCAGCGCTGAGTGCAAGGCCAGCACGGCCAGCGCGGCCAGCACGGCCAGCACGGCCAGCACGGCCAGCGCTGCGTGCACGGCCAGCACGGCCAGCGCGGCCAGCGCGGCCAGCACGTTAGCGCTGCGTGCACGGCCAGCGCGGCCAGCGCGGCCAGCACGTTTTATCATTTATGACCTCTTCCTCGAAATTAAAATATAATAGTACCAAACAAACGTTATATTAACATTTCAAGCACAGCTCTTCATCAGAAATTACACATTACCAAAACAGCAATAATCAGAATACAAGTTTTGCTGCTAAATACAAGTTTTGACTAGGTAACAGTCAAAACTTGTATTCTGTTTATTGCTTCTTTGGTAATGTGTAATTTCTGATGATCTTTGCTCGAAATATGAATATAACGTTTTATGGTACTATTATATACTAATTTTGAGGAAGAGGTCATAAATGATAAAACTAACTAATTCTAATTATTTTCATATTGTCAAAAATAGCCATACATCGCTCCGGTTCAGGACAGAAGGACGTACATTATTCATTTTATCAAAATTATATGCGTACTCTCTGCAACGTCTAACGAAAGAATCGAATGGCTCGGCCAATCAGATTCAAAAGTAGTCGCGTAAGATTACTGAATAGCCTCTGCCCAGGTGTATTAAAGGCCCACATTCTTGAAGTTGATATTCCTTATTTATGGCCCACATTCCTTCGACAAAAAGTCAAATATATTCGGCTGAGAGCCTTTTCAGCTTAGAAAACTTGCAGTTAGGGGTTTTTCAACACGGGCTACGAAACTGCTATCTCAGTTCAAAACCCATGTTGAAGGTGAACTTTTTCTTCTGAGAGTAAATTGTTTCCATGTATGCATTTATGAGGTGAAAATTAATTAATGAAGTAACACCTCCATTCATTTCATTTCCATCTTCATTCGTTCATTTCATTCATATTTCATGACATAATATCTTTTCATTTCCATTTATCATTACCAACTGCATGTCGGCGCAGTTCAGTCATCTAAGTTCTCTTTTGCCTCATCCTGAAAGCGCTTTGTTTTAGGGGCCCATGGTGCCAAGCACAATGGCAAGTGGCGTTCTGTTGAAATGCGATAAAGCTGAGAGCACGTTTTCCTTTTTTTATTAAGATATAGCAGAAAAATGATATAGGCCTTACAACCTCTGTTAACTTGGTGAGTGCTGGAGTGAAAACACGGTTAAATGATGATTGTTTCGCCACTTGACGCTGGATTAATAAGATGCCATTCTGAGATGTTATAAATGTGTTTCACAGAACTTGGCAGACCATGAAATGTGGTATTTCGCTACATTAAGTTTTAAGGAGACCGGTTCAACTTAGATTCCTCCTCTTACTAAATGTGCGAGTGTGTCATTTGGGAACTCCAAATCAAAACTCAATATAGAGTGAGTATGCCATTTCCTCTTCCTTAATCGGTGGACCTAGCGAATTGGTGAATTAATACGGTAGTCTAAGATATTGAATCTGTTTATTCACTCTACTATAGCCACCAGCAAATCAAGGCGTCAGTTTTCCGATCGAGCTCGGGATTGTCGTTCCAGTTCACACTGATAATTGCGGGTTCAGTGGACACTTGCGTAGTGGTTCCTGACCACTGACTCTTCACCGACCATGACTAATTGACCAACCATGACTAATTTCATCTCATGACCGGACCCGACAATATTAATGCCGCGTGATCATTGTGTGCTTAAAATCGACTTTGTCTTTGACTACTGAGGCAGGCTTTGACGTGCGACGGCGAACGACCGCCGCCGGGCGGTCAGGCGTGCCTTGCGTCTTTATCATTAGATACAATGGGTCGCTCTATCGGGAACTAAAGCGGCTATCTTCGGATGGTGTACCGTACTAACTGAGGCGGTTCTCCCGGCGGCCTTTTGTGCTCCGACATGCTTTGCGCGTCGTTCAGGCAGGCGTGACGGCGGCTAGGACTCAGTTGGCCGCGGCATATGGGCGGAGAGAACGATAAAGAGTGTCTTCAATGAGGTAATTCGATGTCGATTAGCTACTGTCGCAGGACAGAGGGCTCGGCGAGGTATTTTGCCGGCGTTTGCTCCATTGCTGATCTCTACAGTGCAGGGATGTGGCGACGCGGAAAGTCTTCTATAGGAAGTCTTCTATAGGAGATCGGGGTTGTTAACTGACGCAGACAGGGGCGCGGTCACATGCACTGGCTGTCCTTCAGCCCGAGGTGCGAGACGGTGCCGGTCACATCCCGGGGCGTGTTTGGAGGACATGATCATAAGCCTTCGAGCAGGTGCAGACGGCGTGATGGCTTTCGCCCTGCTGTCTCTGACCGCAGACTGAAGATACTGAACTGACCGTGACTGAAGATGCTGAATAGACCGTGACTGAAGATACTGAACAGACTGTGGCTGAAGATACTGAGTAGACCGTGACTGAAGAGAGAAGGTATTCATAGGATTTTCTCCCAAACCACGGAGTATCCGCTAGCCAATAGAGGACAGAGATGCTCCCTCTCAGTCTTGCTCTTCTTGTCCAGAGAGATGTCTTCAGGCCTCTGCCCATCTCCAGTGGCGCTGATTCGCGATGTGACTTCCTTCTGTCGGTCGTCCTTCCGCTCCTCCACCTTGCGTCACGCTATCTCAGGGTGCTGACCACCTCTCGTGGGTCCTCCTGGGCGGCAGCGATGGCGGGGGCGGGGGCGGCTCACCTGGCGGCGCGCCGGCAACAATCGACGTCGCTCTGCGCTGGGTGGTAGCTACAAGCGCCGACGGCCATCGATCGCCGAACGTCCGCCGCGACGCTGCCGTCGCCGCCGCCGCCGCCGCCGCTGGCCAGTGTCGCGGGCAGGCCGCCGACTGGGCGGGTCATGCGCTCCTCCACACCGGGGGACCATGATGGGCTACAACCACGGATACAACAAGCTGTTCGCTCAGGTGGGTGGTGCTGCTGGAGAAGGTGGTGGAAGAGGGAGAGGAGGAGCGGCGACGGCAGACGTGCTGGGTCTGGTGAGTGGGGTTTGGAGGAGGATGGGGTGCAGGCGGTGGGTCGTGTTGGCGGGGATTTCAGCGGATTTCCTGGTGTTCATGCTGCAGGAGCTTGTTGTACCTTTATGGTCAGGACAAATAGGGACCTAAGCAAATCACAGGACTGATTGCGCGAGAGCGCTCTGCATTTTTAACTCAATGTGATAACCGGAAGTGATTATTGTTTTTTCACCGGAATTGATTATTGATATTTGTTAAATAATTATACCTTCAGTTGTTTCCACAACTCTTTGCAATACAAATACTGCATGATAGTTAGGTGAGATACTAATGCGTAAGAAGTCAGAAACAATAACGTGATGTTTTTAACCTCATAGCGACACACAAACAAATCTTACCGATATTGCATGCATAGTTGCAAAGCAATGCAACCATGAGGCCAAATCCTACCGAAATTTAAAATTGAGATATGAAGAGTTAGGTTCTGTATCTTGGATGGCTAACCAAATGATGTGTTGTGCTCCTGCAACACTAAACGAAATATAATATGTGTGTATTCGGTGCCAATTGTGCGGGTGATTTGTGTACCAGCTCCTCCAGCTCAGTGTTGTAAGGTAGTTCGAATCATATAGTAGCGCCAGTAGCGACCAAGTACGTAGCTTTCTGTCTTCTCTATCCCGCAACTCACATTGCCACTTCGCTATGCTGGGAGTCAGTTATTTTGGGTGGTGGCAAATTGTACCCAAATTTCAAAAAGACGTATTTGGTCATTGACGCGTTGTTACATACACTAGAGATGCAAAACAGGACATCACTAAGCCCACTCTGTACCAGGGACGTAGCCAAGGGGGGACGGGAGCCATGCCCCCCCCCCCATGAGCAAAAAGTAAAATTACACTAGATAGAATGGAATTTTCTTGACGAACTTCGATTTCTACCCCCCCCTACCTCCGGTCAGCAATATATGGCTGAGGAGCACAATTATAGTTTTCCGACGTGCCCCCTCTCCAACCCTGTTAAAAATTCTGACTACGTACCTGCCCTGCACCTGAATGCATACGCAACACGCTTGGCACGGTGCCTAAAGCTTCTGACTTTCCCGACTTGCAGGCTCCACCCACGCAGAACCTGTAATTCGCCAAGTTGTGCATTATGTGGACACTATCTGGTGCATCTGTATCGTTTTGTCTATGTCACGCGCAAGCCATGCTGAATGCCAAGAGAGCTACGTAGCACCTGACCGCTGGAAATTGTCAACTCTTAGCTGGCTGGTGCAACCTATTTTTCTTGGGCAGTTCCAGTGACGCATAATTGGTTACGTTGTGGCTGCCTGAAAAAGTCTACAATTTTCCCGTATTTGCTGTTGGGTATGCATTTTTCAGGGGCATTTGGGGCGTGATCTATATTATTTTGAAGTTGAGTTTGTCAGTGCCACGAAGCTATTCTTTGACGCTTACTTATTTGTCGATCATCATATTGAGAAATTAATTAAACACATACTTTTAGGGTCTTCAATCCCTAAAATAAACAAAACCAATCATATTGTTAATGAGGTGCTTGATATCTTTAAACCCTATTTGTGCACCCTCACCTTACTATAGCACGGCCACAGCATGTAAAAGTTATATTAGATCGAGTGTGCTAAACGGTCGCGCCTGTATGTGCCAAAAAACACGATATTAAATTGCAGCCATTTATATAATAATGCGTAAATAATGCGTCTCTGTATATCAAGCAACGTCAGAAAATTTAGGCATGCGGCGTGGCACTGCTGAGTACTTACTCTAGACTTGAAGGTGTTCACATAAAATAAGCAAGTACTTAGGTGAAGCCATTCACATGTTGTACAGTGTAGTGCAAATGTTCTGTTCACTTTATCGACACCACCTCTGCCTCTGTCTCTGTCTGTCGGTGCTGCACGCAGTGGGACTCCAATGCAATTACTAATACTATCGCCCCCCCCCCGTATCATCCGGTATCAGGGATAAGGGCATACATAGTTGGCATTAAGATTTCACTGGTCAGCTACCGACAGACATAGACAGAGACAGAGGTGGTGTGATGAAGTGGACAGACAATTTGGCATGCAACATACACTATACATGAATACTATACACTACACTATACACTACACTGTACATGCAAATACTCGGCTGAACTATAAGAACCGCAAGTCATTAGCTTTCTATCTGAATAAATCTGCGTTTCCTGAGCCTCTGTCTCATTCTAACCCAGATGCATGGCCGTGACGTGCATAGCCAAACCATTCCCGAGAATATTCCCTCTTCTCTGCGCCTCTGCCGTGCGCTGCCGCCACATATGCGGTATTAGCTGGTGTCGGCTGCGGAATTGGGCCGAGCAATGTTGGCGCGAGAAGCACCGCGTGCTCAAATATGGCCGACACTCAGCGGAGCGGGAAGTACCAACATTGTCGGCCCAACTGGCGTCGCCGGTCAGCCGCCGCTGGAGCCGGCGCTGCTGGATCGATTGGGGGGCGGATGTCGGGCCCATGGGTCCGCGTCACTGGAACCAGCCACGGTCACCGAGCACGACCGAGCACGGCTGGGAACGGCCGGGAACGGCCGGGAACGGCCGGGGTGCTGTGCCGGAAGGGCAACTCTGATGATTGACAGACCAGCAGCTCTGGCGCTCTGGAGGTGCTCGGAGGGAACAGGACATAATGGGACAGGGGGATTGACAGAACGCACAGCACAGGGTAGACTGAAGCGGGACATCAGAGGCAGGGTAGACTGAAGCGGGACATCACGGGGCAGGGTAGACTGAATCGAAACATCACGAGGCAGGTTAGGAAGAACAGGGCAGCTTGGTTAGTGCTGTGCAGTCGGTATAACATTTGGGAAGTGACTCCCTTTTGTACTCGCAAAGAAGTGAAGCTTTGGAAAAGTTGAACCAGAAGAGATCAGAATGAGACGGTCATGAGGTGAGCCCCTGATCAACTTAGTAAGTCGTGAAGCCGATCCTTTTGTTATTTCCACTGAATAACAGGACAGGTTAGAAAAGGGTGATGATTGAATTTAATGTGGAAAAGCTGAATATCGGAATGGCGAACGACCGCAAGTGTCCGTCGAATATGTGAGTGAGCTGTGACGTTAACTGTGTTTAGTTCGTCAATAATTCGCAACGTTTGCCGATAAGCAAATATTTATTTGTTGAAACATGAAAGTAGCTAGTTGCCCAGGGCTGTTGAAAAACAAATATTGTAATAAGAAGGCTTGGCAACTTACCTTTTTAAGTGTTTGCGTAATCGTTTTATGGTGTCAACAATCCACTGTTCATGTCCGCTGGCATCAGTCCTAGACTGATAATTCGTCGTTACATGCATCATGCACACGACAGACTTATGTCATTTTTCTTAATGTAGGAAAGACCATCACAAGGACGAAGCATGGTTTCAGTTCTCGTGAGCTTTGCCATGCATACCTACGCTATTGCTAGGCGGAGAACCAAAGTCAAACATAGATTCATGTGTGTGCCGTGTTTGATGCCTGCAAAAGATGAAAACCATGTAACTGCTGAAACTTTTTTTTTCTCCTCATTTGGAGGTAGCATGTCGTGCTTGCATTATGGAGCTGTCGGATTGGACATTGTGTGGCATTGTAAGGTGTTACCTAAAATAACGGGAGTTAATGATATACTTTTGCTATCCTACATGACAATCCCTTTCAGGTTTTCTGGCCTTGAGATATGTTTCTATTAAACCATGAATATGAACGATTTTAAATGTTAATTATTTACCTGCGCGATTAAATAACTGTATCGGAAAGATGTCTGGGTGATGTGGTTAAAAACGCGTTTTGACTTACAGGGTGTCCCGAAATTGATTAGCCCTTGGTCATTTGATCGTATTTCTCCTGTTCTCCAGAGGAATCAGTGCGAAGTAAATCATACGATATGCACAAATGCATGAACGTATAAGTCATGTCAGCCGCGCCGACATTCGATGAACGTCATAAGCACAAAAGCTCTAAGAGAATGACCTTCGACCTTGAGCAACAAAAATGGGACTGTCTAGGACTAGTGAGCCTTCTGTCTAGTGGTACGTCTTTCTATCAAAACACACTGCACCCGTCGAACCCCCTAGAAGAAAAATACTCTGAGAAGCACATTAGCCGTAAGTGGCCTAGCCTGCAAGACAGTGAAAGCGTTCAAATGAAATTTTGCGGACTGGTCTATGAAAAGCTGCCATTTGCCCTCAGGGCTATACGACGTCACCACAGCTGGACCGTAACGGGTAATTATAATGCAGAGAATGTGCGTGCTGAAGAGGGCAGTGTCGTCAGCGATAGAATAAAAACAACATAAATTACCTTTATCCGCGTTAACAAGTTTGGGAGGGATGTCGGAGGCAATTTCTAGCAAGACAAGGCTACGGCTTAACAAGCGGCTAGGATTCGGGAACGGTGCCGTATCAGCCTCCAATGGCTACAGGGGAAAGACGTATAGCCAGGCAACAGCGCTAGTCAATCGCAACTTAAAATAATATAAACATCACGCATGGTGAGCTCGACAAGATGGAGCTAACTAACCAAAGGTAGCCATAGTTGGGCACATAAAGAAAGCAATAGTAAGACATGAGAGCGGACCCACCTAACAATAGGCGACCTGGATGTCTGAGCCCCGGAGGGATTGTGCCCAAATAATGGAAGGATACAGTGATGCAGAAATAATTAGGTAATCATTGTTTGTTTTATAGTTATAACAATTTGAACAAGGGCTAATCAATGTCGGGACACCCTGTATGTCTGGGACGTCAATTAAAGAGTACCCATGGCACTCTTGCCAGGGTACATCAACCTCGGGGAAGACCTATTCAGTGATGAATAACGATGCATGTTACTGTTGTCTCCTCCAAACCGCCTGAAATCGGCGCAAAATTGACACATTTCCTGATATATAAGAAAATATAAGAAACTTTTACTAAGGCCAGATTGTTTTAAATCCGCTATCAATTCATTAGCAAGCGAAATCTGATGTTTTTCACAATTATATTGGACTCTTTTGGATTTGCCTCCCAAACCACCTTTGCTCCCCCAAAAAACACCGTTCTGGATCCGTCAGTGGTTGAAAATATGCTGTTTCTTTACAGTAAATATGTAAGCACTCTGTTCGACAATGTTTAACCAAACGTCCTCTTCTATGGCATACCCTTACTAAGTCTGTGGCCACTTACCAGATTCGGCGAACCATAGAGGACCTGATGAACAAAAATAACCATGCCGACATGATAGCGAGGACATGTGCAACCACGAGAGCAATTTAACTGGCAGACATATGACTAACCATCCTTGTTATGTCCTAGTACTCCTTCATATCCAACGAACCTGTGCTTCCAAGCTGCCTATCCGCTATCTCTACCTCCGTTGAAGTCACGTGACTCTATTGCCATGTCCGATATCTCTACCTCCGTTGAAGTCACATCTCTATTGTCATGTCCGCTATCTCTACCTCCGTTGAAGTCACGTGACTCTATTGCCATGCCGCTGCCTGCCATGAGCCGTCCTCCCGTGGCCCGCTGTCTCCCTGCAGCCTGGCAACAGACCCTGATGACTCGCCGTCTGCTACACCTGACCCATTCATCACAGGTGGTGCAGCTGACAGGGGTGCCGCTCTGTACAGGTGCAGCACCAGGTCACCTCCTGAGGTCGAGCACTGAGGTGCAGCTGGGCGCCAACGCTGCAGGCTGAGTGTGTCGCTGCCCGCACCCAAGGTCACCTCTGAGGTGAGCACTGAGGCAGCTGGCGGACCGCGCAGGCTGAGTGTGTCGCTGCCCGCACCCAGTTCACCTCCTGAGGTCGAGCACTGAGGCACAGCTGGCGGACCGCACCGCCGCCGCCCGGTTATATACCTCAACTGCACAGCAGTGCCGAGGTCAATCGCTCTGCAGGGATTAATCAAACGAAATTAAACGGGGTACCGGAGTTTGTCAAAATAAGCTTACAATGAAGCCGGATATATCCGAGCTACGTGTTTTCTGTCATGTGCCATCATACGACGTGACAGTTTTACTACGTCTACAGTGTTGTTGGCTTAACGATTATTTACCTCTACAGTGTGCAGTTAGTAAGTTTGTGGCCTGGTAAAGCTGGTACATATTTGTGCGACAAGGGATTTAATTTGTGATGGAATTCCTTGTATATATATATATATTGTGCGCTATTTCTTGCATCAGCACTTGACCCAGGGTTTTGAATTCACTCTGTGGAGGTCATATGTTCATGTTCATCAGTTATAACCTTTATTGCGATGTGCTATTTACAATTAATATCTGTGCTTCTTGCTTCTGCTTTCTTTCATGATAATCTTCATGTACTTTCTGGTTTCCTCATACGTGCCAATGTATCTTGTAAAATCTCTCTTGTAAAAATGTATCTGGTTTCCACATACGTGCTAATGCCTTTCATTCGCTTTCCGACTTTCTTGTCTTTGTCTCTTACTTTAAATCCCTATCGAACTTGCTGAATGTGTTCTTAACAATCGCCTACCCGTTTGCATTGTCACTTACATTCTGTCTGGTTTTGCATCTCTGATGCCTTGTCGCCAAGACTGGTCTCTAACACTGTCCTGCTTTGCTTGCATGCAGCAGATTACTGCAGGGTTTGACCCATGTCCAAGTACTCCGCTTTGGTAAGAATTTTCCCATTATCTATCTGCACGGGCTACAATGTACAATATAATTACCAGTAGCTTAGTGAAGTCGTCACTCGTCTAGGCTAGCTAGTTTCGGCCGTTGCCTGCTAGTTTCGTAATTGGTTCGTGACAGCCGAATGCACAGTGCACACAGCCCGTTACACTTGTCAGAGCTGCTACATGGATGCCCGGATGATGGCTTAATCGCATGTTTACACAGTAGCAAAGTAGCCATTCCAGACCACAATTAGAAGCTTTTGCCTCATGTAATCTGAATCACGACACAGCCCATCAAGACGATAGTTGGTGGCTGTGGTTCGTTCGTTCCTTTCCCGGTATATTTGCAGAGCTATATACCTTTAAACAGTTGTACCGTTGTTTGTGTTCCGTGGTTACCGTGTCTTTGTAGCTGTTCCATGGCGGAAGTGCAGTGTATGTCGTGCTGTGTGTAACCTCCAGCTGACCGGTTCGGTACGTGCAGGGTGATCTCAACTACCTGCGTACGTGACGCACTTAAGTGCACTTTACCTCAATGCCAGACTACGGAACACCTTGTCTGCAGCAGCGGGGCTCGGCCGTTCAGCGCTGCAAGTTCTGCGAATCTAGAGGCGCGCTCTGTAATTCGATTCGGCGGTGGCTGGCTATATTGTTATTCTAGAAATGGTTATTTGTTTCCAATGCCTCAGTTACTTCCTAGTGTCGGCTAACATAAAATTCACGCGATATCAGTGTAATGAGCGGACATATTTGTTGGTATCCAATGGATTAGAAGCAGACTTTCACCACTTCATCATTTTTGCCCGCCATCTCGGAGAACTGTAGTCCGGGTTTGTGAATAGTTTGGTGCTTGATTGTTACATTGGTTTTGCTTAGTGGCTAGTGCATGTGATTGTGCAGTATGTGATACTTTACGTCCTTACATGTAGACGGAGGATGAGGGAAGGTGAGATTTGCAGTCGCATCTTGTTTGACATGTGATGCCGCTGAGTGATGATGCGTACCCTGGAAAACCGGAGAGCTGATTCGTATGCGTGTGTACTCGTAGTCGCTCTCTGTCCCATACTTCGGGAGACTGCTTATTCAAGCATAGCGTGCGTCGGAGAGTGCTAGTGGTTCAAGTGTCCTTCAGAAGTCAGAGAGGCCACAGTATTCAGACCCATTCCTCTGATGTTTGGGTCCTTGCAAGCACGGACGATCTATATCCGCGATGAGATTGCAGCCCCAGCCGGTTTGCTACCAGAAGATCCACCACTGCCACAGTGCACATACGGGAAAGGCGCTTTGCTGAGGCGCGGAGGGGGGGGGGTGCATAGATAGGCTTTGGTAACTTGGTCCATTTTTGGCAGCTGTGGAGGAAGCTGCGGTGGTGGAGGAGGCGTCATTAATCACGAAATCGCGTGACCATGTTCACCGCACGAATCCTGTTGCACGAACACCGCATGTTAGGTAACTGCACGGCACAAGGCTGATACCATGCATGTACTAGGGTGATATCTCGTTAGACGTTAGCTCTCTAGTAGAAGACTTCCTACCATAGCCAGACCCGACGCTCGACGGTGGACGGATTGGCCGTCGGATTGGCGGTGATTTTCGTTGGCGCGCTGACGGCCCGGGAAGGAGGCTCTTTGTCATGGGTGGCGCGACTCCGGCTGACGTCACTTGGCACCTACCGTGTGCGGGCATCGACGCCACATTCCTCCGACCGACATGCCAGCGAGAAGAGAAAGGTGATTCATTCATTCAGACCAAACCGTGACTCGAAACCGGCCGGCGTGTATTTTTTACGCGACTTGGATAATTTGATCTGGAAGAAGAGATAGTGTATGGGTTTCTTATCATAGCACATTTGAGGAAGCGAAGGGTGTATTTGGGTTTTCATTTAGAACACATGTGAAGAAGCCGGGTTTTCTAAACCGGAATGATAGAGGAGATACCTATTGATCCTGAACATAGTTATCAGAAACTGCACTGCCAGTTAAAAATTACTCACCATGGGGCTCGGGTAATGACATAGGTAGGTACCTAATTGGTACCTACCTTTGCATGCCGTTATGCATACAATTGCCGAGCAATTTTGCAAACATTATGCTTTTCACAATCATCGATTGCTGATAGCCTACTCGGTTGACGATAGTCTAAGCTTCTCCGTTGTCCATACAGCTCCTTGTCTCCCACGCAGACCATATATCCGCGTGTTTTGTCACGTCGTCGCCGTTTTTACCACGGTGGCGCCGTTTTTGTCTCCGCTCGTTTCTGCGCTGTTTCTGCGCTGTTTCTGCGCTGTTTCTGCGCTGTGTCCTACCATGCGTCTCCCTCCCGGCGCAAGGTCGCAGCAACCTGATCCGATCCGGTGTTAGCCTCAGGCGACAACCGCGCCTCATTAGAAACGCGCCGGCACCGCCTCACTCATCGCTGACGCCAGAGAGGAGAACGAGGGGTGAAGCAGAGGACGGGAAGGTTCACCACCCCACTGACGCCGACCACGTCACTGACGTCACTGATGCCAACGTCACTCACCCCAGTGACGCGACCTCACACCACTGACATCACTGACGTCACGACATCACCCCACTGACCCGACCCACGCGGCAGTAGGGCAGATGGGAACCAGACGAAACAGAGACAGTGATAAGGGAGAGATTGTAGTGTGTCATGGTAGAGTAGATGGTTGAGGTGAGAAGGGAAGAGGAAGGGGAGAAGAGGGAGAAGAGGCGAGGTGTCCCTTCTGACCGTGTTGTGTTCTGTGTGTTCTGCAGGGCTCGGCTGATTCGAACAACTCACACCCTTCTTCGGACCTCTCACTGGACGAGGAGCGGGAAAATCTGCGGCGGGAAACGGAACGACAGGCTCTGTCTCAGCTCGAGAAGGCGCGGGTGAGTACCGTGTACCACTACCGAGCAATGAGACAGAGGACCGAGTACTGTGTACCGATTTCTGAGTGCTGCGTACTGAGAACCGAGTATCGAGTACTGAAAACATAGTACCAGGCATCAAGTAGTGAGTACAGAAAGCAAAGTACCAGGTATCGAGTACCGAGTATGGAAAGCAACGTACCAGGTATCGATTACCGAGTACTGAAAGCGAAGTAGGTACTAGGTGCAGGTATCGAGTACCGATTACTGAATACCGAGTACTGAACATTGATTATAGGGTACAGAGTATTGTCTGTTGAGATCAAAGTACCGGGTATCAAGTACCGAGTACTGAATATCGAGTACTGCATACTGAGTACAGGATACAGAGTATCGTCTGTCGAGATCAAAGTAACGAGTATCAAATACTGAATACTGAATATCGTGTGCTGAATACTGAGTACAGGGTACATAGTATCGTCTGTTGAGATCAAAGTAACGAGTATCAAGTACTGAGTACTGAATATCGTGTAGTGAATACTGAGTACAGGGTACATAGTATCGTCTGTTGAGATCAAAGTAACGAGTATCAAGTACAGATCTCCCAGTGCCGTCGACCGAATATCAATAATGTAGTACCAGGGGCGTAGGAACTCATTTAAAGTTGGGGGGGGGGGGCAAAAGGCAATATTTTGAAGTCGATTCATTCCATGCAACGTCCAGTAGGCGAATTTAAAAATCCAAATGTTGGGGGCAGTTGCCCCCCCCCCTGCCCCCCCCCCTTCGGCTCCTACGCCTATGTGTAGTACACAGTACTGATATCTGATCGATTTAACCATACAATACAATGGTATGTTTTGGATATGGATAGATTTAAAAGAAGATTGACTAGTTGCAGACAAATATCCGCCTCCTTATCTCAACATTAGCATTCATCATGCGCCTGGTATAGTTATGCCTGTGCAATGTGCATGCGTTTGCATTGATATGCGCGCTAGACATGCCACATGCATGCCTTGTGGCCAAAAGAGATGCCATTTCGGCCTGCAGAGCATCTTAACGAGTGAAGAAGTTTACTGATGGTCTGAGCCCTGAAGCCAACTACTGGAAAAACCCGACCCACCAAACGCCCTCCCTAGCGAGGGCGGAGGGAGATGTGTCCTACAAATCGTTAGCAGATCATGTGCTAAACCAAAGGAACAAGCTCGACATGACCCGACATTTCAACCAACCATACCTTTCAGGTCCGGCAGTAGGCTGGATCACTGACACTGATCATGAGCTTAGTGTCAGATGGCGCCCCGGTAGAGCCGCGGTTAGACCCCGTATGTCAGCTAACAAGGCATCAAGGGAACCGCCAGGACCCGCAGGGCGTAGCCCCGCATCCGGGCTTTGTGCCGGGTTTCAAGGGTGGAGGTACTCACTGCTACGGCAAGTTCATATGGCCTACATTGCGTTGTGCAATGTGCAGCCATGCCTGCAGTTTGGAACTGGTGCAATGAGAAAACGTTGTTGTATTTTATGCTGTTTTATATTCAGTTTTGTATTGTAGCTGTTCAGCTGGTGAACAGATCATTTCCTGATGTTCAATGCTCTGTACCGTGATCTCTCATCTCATCGTGTTAACTACAGTAGCAGTCGATTATGAACGTGACGCTTTACTATAATGTATGCCGTGTGGAGAATTGAAAGAGCAACCGGTAGCAATATGAAAACGTGACAATGTAGGTATCATTGTGACATTTCATTATCATTGTTTTGAAACGAAGAACGGGCCTTGTCCAAGGGCGCTTGAAATTGATAAGGATAATCTGCATTACCACAATTGGACTGTATGTAAACAATGGAATTTAGTCAGACTAGTCATGACTCATGAGCCTATCACTTCAGAGGGCAACTTGGCTGATTAGAAGGAAAACAAATTGTCGCTAGTAGAAAAGCTGACTTAGTAGTTGGGAATTTTGCGTAATTAGGGCACTTGCTCTCCTGGCTTCCTTCTCGACTCCAGCGGTGTGACCTTTCTTGAAGCTCGACTTTGTTCTTAATTCGCTCCGTTAGCTCAGTAGGTGGAGATTCCAAGAGCTGGAGGGAGCAGGGTCCGTTTAACAAGTGGAATCGGTCCATGAAGCGTCATTGTCAGTGCTAAAATAGAAAAATAAGTCACTCCTGGTAGAGATCTCGTTCTTTGTCATTTGTAGGTAACGTAAATGAGTGGGTCTGAACTCTGAATCACTAAACAGAACCCAGATTTAACAACGAGCGTTTAAAATCAACAGAGCCCTAAAACGGTACTTTAAATCTATAAATACATCTCCTCTGGTCCGTCTGCTGGGAGTCAGACTGCCTTGGCCCGATTGCCTGCAGTTCTGTCGTATCTGTCTCGCCGCTCACGGCAATACGGGACGGAATTCCTGCCGTTTCAATGCGAGCGAGCGTTTCTCACTTGACCTTCACACTGGGCCGCCAATCAGCTGACTGCGGCCTGCTCAGCTGATGATGGTCCCGTGACGGGGCAGCGCCACCGCAGATCGGCGCAGGGTCCAGGGTTATATAGAGTTCAGTGGGTCCACCCCGAGTGTGCTGCGTATGTCGGGTAATAACAGCTGATCAGGGGTCCACCCCGAGTGTGCCGTGTATGTCGGGTAATAACAGCTGATCAGGGGTCCACCCCGAGTGTGCTGCGTATGTCGGGTAATAACAGCTGATCAGGGGTCCACCCCGAGATGTGCGCGTATGTCGGGTTAATAACAAGCTGACCAGGGTAGCCACCCGAGTGTTGTCTGGTCATGTCGGTGAATAACAGCTGATCAGGGGTCCCCCCGAGTGTGCCGCGTTGTCGGGTAATAACAGCTGACAGGGGTCCCCCGGTGATGCTGCGTATGTCGGGTATAAAACAGCTGATCAGGGTCGATCCGAGTGTTGCTTGGTATGTCCTGGGGTATAATATACAGCTTGACAGGGGTCCACCCCGAGTGTGCTGGTATGTCGGGTATAACAGCGTGATCAGGTGTCACCCGAGTGTGCGCCGTATGTCGGGTAATAACAGCTGACCAGGGTCCACCCGAGGCTGTGCGTATGTGCGGTATTAACAGACTTGATCAGGGCTTCCACCCGGTGTGTGCGTATGTCGGGTATAAAGCTGATCAGTGCTCCACCCCGAGTGTGCTTGACGTATGTCCGGGGTTTCTAATAACAGTGGTTCGGGTTCCACTCCGGTTGTGCTGACGTATGTCGGGTTAATAAAAAGCTGATCAGGGGTTCACCCGAGTGTGCGTGCTATGTCGGGTAATAACAAAGCTGATCAGGGGTCCCGAGTGTGCTGCGTATGTAGTAATAACAGCTGATCAGGGTCCCCCCGAGTTGCTGTGTATGTCGAGGTGGCTCATGGTGTCTCACTCAGTCATAGTATCAGGTGTCCCACCCTGAGTGTGTGGTTGGTCGGGTAATATAAAGCTGATCAGGGGTCCGACCCCGAGTCGCTCTGTGTGCGTTCATGTACGCGGTAATAACAAGCTGATAACAGCGATCAGGGGTCCACACCGAAGTGTGCTGCGTATGTCGGGTAATAACAGCTGAATCAGGTTGTGTCACTGGTGAGATGCACTTGAGTGAGGAGTAGGGTTTCGGCGGACTGGGTAGTGATGATGCTGGGGGGGCTGGGTGGGGTGACAGGTCATTGTTTGTTTTATGGACGAAGTCTGACTATCGCCAGGCGACATGACGGCTTTTAGGACGGTGTGATGTTGTTAGATTGCGTCTAGATGCCATAGACACATTTGGGTAAGTCCAAAGGTAAGCAAACACTTGTACCCTTCTGTGGTTCTGTCATCTGTGTATACAATATATGCCGTTGTGTATCACCTCTTAGGTCTCAGAACAACGACCGTTTTAAATTCAGGGTTTAAAACCAGCTGTGCGTATTCCGTATTGCAAAGGCCAAAGAGCTAGGTCACTAGGTGTAAGTATATAAACTAAGGCACATGACAATATAATGATAATACAAACATAAAGCATATGTACGCACGAAATGGTAATAATGCATATGAGGCCATAAACTCTCATTATCAAATACAACTTTTTACACCACAACTCAAACCTTCTCAAATTGTTTGACGTGGCATAGCTCGTTATCCTGAAGCGTCAATGATGACGCTCCTCTGCAGCTCAGCATTCAGACTGCGTGTTCACGTCACCGCGTGACTCACCAGCTGCCCTAAACGGTTTGCAGAACTGCAGATCAATAAACAGAGTATCCGTCTTCACCGGCACCTTCCTGTGGTGACTCACACCACGTGCCAATACTCGACAGGATCGCATCTTGAAACACAAGCGGATCACAGAGACACGTGCACGGCGAGTAGAATCTCACCTTGTTTCTGTGGTGTTCACTGTACACTAGCCTAGAGACGACAAAGGCAAGCACAAACGCTTCTTCTTTTCTCAGACCCCAGTTGAACGGGATTGTTAGCGGTTACTCAATACCTCAGCCTTCCGCGGCTGCCCTCAAAGACGCTTACCGTAGTGAATCATGCGCTCGATCGACGATCCGTGGGTTTACAGTCCACACCGCGGTGCCGGACAGTGTTGGCTGTGCGAATGGCCAGCTCCTGGAATGTTAACTTGGCTGCCGCAGTTGATTACGCAGCCGCACGCTACGTGACATCAGTCCAGGGCTCAGCTGATCACGCAACGCTAGGCGGCAAGCGGCCGACGCTGGCGAGGCTCGCGGTCGGGTTTATTCAGTTAACGCTGGCTTATTAGTGTAAACCCCGCCGGAATGCGTGCGGTCGATCTGTTTCTCTTGGCGAGGAGCGCTCTTGGACGACGCAACCGGATGGAACATTGGAACGTGTATCGTGTATCATAGAACGTGTATCATCTCTGAATTCTGCCGGCCAACAAGAATTGCGCGATCGGGTGAGTGAGTCAGAACCTTGCGCAACAAGCTCTGCTTAGCGCGTATGTTGTAATGCAGTTAATTTAGTCCGAACTTGTTATAGAGGCGAGGCTTTGAATCTCCTCGCCTACTTCTCTTTGAAAATGACTCGCCCCAATACTGCCACCCTGCCTGCGCCCTGTGTTTTCCACTCATAACCATCGGCTGGCGTCTGACTGTGACTCTGTGACGCTGTGACGCTGTGAAACTGTGAAACTGTGATACTGTGACGCTGTGACGCTGTGATACTGTGATACTGTGATGCTGTGACGCTGTGACGCTGTGACGCTGTGACGCTGTGACGCTGTGACGCTGTGTCGCTGTGACGCTGTGACGCTGTGACACTTGACACTGAAGTGGACGCTGTTTAAGGTTGTGACGCCTGTGACGTTGTGACGCTGTGAGCTGTGACACTGTGATACTGTGACGACTGTGACGCGTGAGCTGTGACGCTGTTTAATGCTGTGACGCTGTGACCGCTGTGACACTGTGACACTGTGACGCTGTGACCTAGTGACTAACGTCAACCCTGACACGTAATAGTGTCGACGCGACGTATGTGACGTCTATGCACAACTGGACGCCGTGACACTGTGACGCTGTGACGCTGTGACGCTGACAACACACAACAGAGACGCTGAAAGCTGTGACACGACGGCTCCGTCGACGCTGTAATGTGAGTCGGTGGCTGTGACGCTGTGACACCGAATGACGCCTGTGGCGCTGTGACGCACGCCTGGTGAGCTGTGATGCTGGGCACTGTGACACCTGTGAGCTGGAGGCTGTGAGCTCGAATCACGCGTGTGGTGCGTCGCACGCACACATCACCTCGTGCACCATCGTTGAACTGTGATGAATGCGAACGAATGTACACTGCGCTGTGACGCTGTGATGCTCGTACGCACCGCAACCCCTGTGATGCTGTGACGCTGTGACGCTGTGATGCTGTGACCACTCAGATGATAGTGACGGCCTGTGATGGTCACTAGGCTCAGATACACTGGGACGCGGCTGTGGAGCTGTGGAGTCTGACTCCTGATCGCTGGCGGCTGGCGCCTGACTGGGACATATCTGTTAGACAATAGCGGTAGCGTTGCCGTTCCCCCCCCCCCCCGGAATAACGTCGCTACGACGTGGTCTGGACGAGACTCTCCGTGCACGGATGGCTATCCATTCGACGTCAAAAGACTTCCTCCACATCAAGGTAATGATACATTTTACAAATACAATGTGATTCCAGGTAATAAATCAAAAGATAAAAAAGTAAACGGAGGGAAGTCCAGGGTAAAAAGTAGACATCACTAAAATTCGAAAGATAAAGTACGTCGTAAAAGTAAAGTACATGGCAAAAGCACAACATGCTAAAAGTCGTAAGATAAAAAGTCGAAAAGGTTAAAAGTCAACATGGCAAAAAGTCAATACGCTAATAGTAACTCAGCAGGCCAGCTAAGATTTGACAGCGGCCTGGAGTTTACTTTTTCCAACATAATCGAATCGGATCTAACCTTATAATATATCGCTGCTGATAGAGCATCTCGTTGCTGGGTGGACACACGCCTACTCGTGTGGTGACATACACCCTACGGCTGCCAATGTTGATAATATATGGTAAAAAATGCGTGGCTCTTACAGCTTTATCGTGCCATCTTGACCCAACGGACCGTCGTCGGGCAGTACGGTCCTAGCGGTATTTGTCACCGTGTCCGTATAGGAACTGCCGGGAATGACGACCCGAAAAGACTCCAAGCGATATGGTCCACGTTTGGGAGAGATCACTTTGGGTTCGTGGGTGTATATAACAGTATCAGTAGGACAACTGATAATATCGAGAGTCGAGGCCCTTTATACTGACGAAGTATGTGATCTTGATATATCCGCGCATGTTGTACGCTAGCTGATTTTCGACATCATAGTACATCTGGGCAATGCAGATTTTTCCCAAGGACTTTTGGTTCGCCGACTTTTTTCCATGTCGACTTTTTTACAGTTTACTTTTTACCCTGTTAACTTTTTGTCATTTTGCTTTTTATCCGTTTGGCTTTTGTTCCGTTTACTTTTTCCATGTCGACTTTTTGATAGTTTGGCACTTTTTACCCTGTTGACTTTTTGTTAATTGACTTTTTATCCGTTTGACTTTTTCATCGTTTACTTTTTTCCAAGACGACTTTTTACCCGCCGACTTTTACGACTTTTGACTTTGTACTATTTACAAAATGTCCCTTTACTTAATATCCGTTTACTTTTTGCCATTCGACTTTTCGTCCGGCACCCGTACAATGTACAAACGCTGAAACTAGACCAAGGGTAGGTTAAACGTGATAGTTGCTTCCTGCACATCAATGTTAGTGCGGAGAAACTTGCACAGAAATGATGTGCAAGATAGTTGACAGAGTATACTTTATACGATAGATTGCAAGATAAGAGCGTGTGTAAACAATGACATTAGAAAGCTACCGTTTATCATCTCTTATGTTCTGCCTCCTACTTCTTCTGTCAACCTTGCTGCTTTCAAAGGAAGTATGGCATTGTCACGGTGACCGAGTGTGTTCAGAAGACCTATGAGTTATGACCATGTCTTATGTCCGACCGTATCTCCGTGCTTATCGTCATCATCGTCGGTAGTTACGTGCTGTTGAGGTCACAACTCACATCCTACATCATGGTAGCCTCTACTGTGGGGTCATGTGTATAAAATATAGGGAATTGGTTTACCGAGCAGATATTAACGTTACGAGTCAATGACAAGTACCATAAGTTTTGATTTTTTGTTAACAGACTATACGGGCAGAAATCGGCGCCTGGGCTGAAATAGACTGTGCGAAAATTTGATTCGGATTTGGCCATTCCTTAACAAATTATCGACAAAAAACGGGGTCTCACGCGGTCTGAAATCCATAGTAGGTCACCGGCACAGAAGACAGGAATCCTGCCCCTGCGCCAGATCGCTTCCCCATCATAGATTGCTGATGACCTTGTATACTTCTGTTACTACGTCTCGACAAAGACAAACTCCAGCGGCAGCGGCATCCACTGCTGTGCCCTGTTCTCTCTCTCCCTGCTCCGGCTGTCCTATTTAATTCAACCGGCTGTTTCGTCAGATTCCGGGTATCATGCCGCAGGGCGCAGAGGACTCCGAGTCTGCATTCATTGCTGCGACGGATGGCACTGGTCCAGATACCGCGCCTAGTGGGTTGACGTGGGTGACGAAATCCCATCAAAGTAGCGAGAACTCTCGGTACCGTGCCCGTGTCCCGCGCCGATGCATTGTTGCAAAGTAGCAGTACATGCTCTCACAGTTGATTACTCTGTAAGTGTGGGCATTGGGGATTCAGTCGGGATTACGTGTAGATTGGTGTCAGCTGAATGCCCGGCCCAAATTGCTACAGCGGAACTTCTAGCTCGGTACCAGATAACGTATCGTATTTGATAGGTCGTGACCGGACTAATGCAGTGCTCATTGTTATCCATTGTTTGATGATTTTGCTGGGAAAATAATATGTTCATTTCCCACTAAGTTTACTAGTATCAGAATAAGTTGTTTTGTGCAGGAATATCAGCGTATCATTATCATATTACTCGTTTATGCATATTGCGCTGCCCAGTTTATCCGAATGCGGCCTGCGACGGTGTTTGAAACTGCACCGCATCTCTGTACTGTTGGGCGGTACAGCCTAATTTCAGGCACCATCTTTCCGTTAATGCCTTTGGAAACGGAGCGAGATAATGCAAAAGATTCAACATCATTTCCTTTTAAAAAAATGATGCGGTTATTTTAAAGCAGATGTTTGTGGAATTTACATATTTGTACATTGTTATTAGCATTCTCCATAGATAAAAGGCCTCATCATGACAAGCATTTGCTTCTTTACGTTCTAGTTTGATGACCACTTATTTGGTTAGATCCCACACATGGAAGTGCAGCATCGTTTCTCTGTGTTAAGCGTGTCCCCTGATGATGATCGTTTGGTTTATGGGACTGTCGATGGCTTGGCCAATGATCCATGACTGCCATGAACTGGAGAGGCCATCAGCTCAGGACATAACGGAAGAAACAAGGGCTAAACGCGAGATAAGAGAGCCTGCTAACAAGCACTTAAACTTGTATGACTTTTTCTGATAGCCTATTATTTTTATATTTAATTTTAAAACCACCTCACAGACAGTTAATCAATATATTATTTGAAGAAATTTTATGTTATATTTAATTCAGCAAAAACATAATGCAGCTTTATGAACACCACTAATCTAGCCACGGGGCATTGGCCACTCACCACTGACTATTGACCACTGACCTCTTACCTCTGACCTCTGACCACTGACCACTGACCACTGACCACTGACCACTGACCACTGACCACTGACCACTGACCACTTATCACGAACCAGTTAACCACTAACCACTGACCACTGACCCCTCCCCCCTCCTCTCACAGGAGAAGTACGACAATAACTGGTGGATCGGCCGGCTAGTAAAAGAAGGATCCGAGGTGGGATTCATCCCCTCTCCGGCCAAGCTGGAGACACTCCGACTTCAGACGGCCGGCAACCCTCGCCTTCACAACAAACCGCCGACACCCGGCGCCATGGCTGGTGGACTCAACGACGTTCTATCAAACAGTGAGTGTTCAGATGATGTCAGACTGTGGGGACGGGTGGTTCACACTGCCAGATTTCGTGGCGTTCCCTCTGCAGGTTGCATCTGTTTGGGGGGTACGGTTTGTGTGATGGGTTGTGGGTGGGAGAAAGAAGGTTGATAGTCGCTCGAAATTTATATGTGTTTTTCCTTGTTGGTTTTGGGTTGCCTCAACCGCTGGTGGTTATATATATAACGCACCCTTTAGTAAGAAAAATTATTCTGGTGCATGTGTGAGTGCTAGGTGGAAGGAGTTGGGAAGGTCTCCAGACTGTGCTTAGCAGACGCTCGGTGAAGGACAGGGCGAGTTACTCGGAGCTGTCGTGGCAGAGGGAGCCGAAGATGGCAGAAGCGTTAGTGTCGAGGGCCGTTGCATTTCGTTGACATTACGATAGCTCAGGTGGAAGGATTTGTAAGGGATTATATGTCACGCCAATCCAATTCCTTGTCACTTTTTCAGCACGTTATTCGAATGGTTTCAACTCAGTAGGTGCCCATGTTGATACATGTTCGCAAAAGATCGTCTGGGAATTGCAAACATCCGTTAATCACTTCAATCGATAGTTTGCACTTTGCGATTAGAGAACAAGCACAGCAAAACTTGCTTTTTTCTCGAACAACCCGCCCAGTACCTGAAACACCAATGCAGCAGTCGCCTTTGTACCGGTTCTAACGTCGCTCACTACCCCGGATGTTGACCGTACTGCAGTGTTGTGGCACGGCCGCCGTGCGTCCCACTGATCAGAGACCGCGTGACTGGCATATAACAGCCATCAGGCCAAGGCTGATCTTTACACTCCGGCCCGACCCATTGACAGTCAATCACAACCAGCTCTCTGTCGCCAGGCCCGGTGTACCCGGTGACCGCTGTGTTGCCCGGCACGGTGATCGCTGTGTTGCCCGGCCCAGTGACCGCTGTGTTGCCTGGCCCGGTGATCGCTGTGTTACCCGGCCCGGTGATCGCTGTGTTGCCCGGCACGGTGACCGCTGTGTTATCCAGCCCGGTGATCGTTGCATTGCCCGGCCCGGTGATCGCTGTGTTACCCGGCCCGGTGATGGCTGTGTTACCCAGCCCGGTGATGGCTGTGTTACCCAGCCCGGTGATGGCTGTGTTGCCCAGCCCGGTGATGGCTGTATTGCCCAGCCCGGTGACCGTGGTGTTACCCGGCCCGGTGATGGCTGTGTTGCCCGGCCCGGTGATGGCTGTGTTGGCCCGGTGACCGCTGTGTTACCCGGCCCGGTGATGGCTGTGTTACCCAGCCCAGTGATCGCTGTGTTGCCCGGCTCGGTGACCGCTGCGTTGGTGACACGGCGGATGCCCAGCTGGCGAAGCTCACGCTTATCGAGTCTTCCCGTGGTATTGGTGGCAGCACTGTTGACACAAGTGACTCCGCGTTGTTCGCGTATCGGAGCCAGAGTGGTGTTGCCATACGCTCTTAAATCCTACGGATAGTGATAGCTCGCGTACCGGGATAATTTGAAAGCTCGTCTCGTAGATTTATCGGTGAACTAGCTTGACTAGTATTTTTTACAATTTCGGTTATTAAAAAACGTTTCCATTGATAAGGAGGGCAGAAATGTTACCTTATACCTATAATTATGCCAAATGGGTAAGCAATGTCGAAGTCCGAATACAGTGAATCTGTGGAAATAATCGGTCCCTGAATGTTTGTTAAAGGTTGTCGACCCATTACAGCTACCAAGTACCGGTGATCGTAACCTCATACTAAACACATGTCGGTTGTCGTTCGAGAAAGAACAACTATTTCCGTGTCTGACTGAGTATTTTTAACCACAAACGTACTACGTCTCTACATGACACATTTTTAGACACAATTATCCAGATGGGTGTCGCATGCCTCCACTAGAGCTTCAATGAAATTATCAAATTCCTTTGACTGCGCCAACTGCATAGTAGCGACGACCCCCTAAAGTACCGCGTGGAAGGCCACTCTCTGCGCAGGAGAACAGGAGAGCACCAGATTGTCCGGTCGTGGCTCCTTTGCAGACGCAGATGCAAAGCTCCCGGGAAGAGACTGCGGCTCCTCATTCTTTCCCCTCCCTTCCTCTCGTGGGGTGGTTGGTCAGTCCAACACAAAACACCGGACCTTAGCCCGCTCTGGCTGAAGACCCAACCCGCCCTTGGTGTTTTTTCACAGCAGTGGTGAAGGGAAAATTACTGAGCTTTGAAATTTGCTTGAAAATGATACGGTTCTGGTTTTGTGCCGATGTACATTAGTGCGTGTGTGGTGTTTTATTTCAAAGGCGCCTTCTCCCGTACATTACTTAACAAGTCTATTTCTATTAATTTACACTGTTTAATTTCACACCGTCAATCCAATTTAAACTTATTACAGCGTATTGTATCAGTTCAAGCACAGGGAGTATTACTAATGTTTCAGGCATCGTCAGTTGCACTCAAAAGAGCGTGAGCACTGCTAGTTGCAGGCAATTTGCTCGTTTTGTCGGCTCGAGTTTAACGAAGACCTGAGCTCTGATGCTCCTTTTAAGTGAAGCATCAAAGTAAAGCGCTGTGTGACTATATTGGGACTCATACCTACCCGAACCGGATGTGCGGCTCCGTTGTAGAGCATCGTTAACGCAGAAGACGTCGTCTGCGCGGCTTTCCTCGTTTCTTAGAAGTCTCTATTGATTGACACTCCTGTGTTTTTTACCCGGGTGTTAATTGCTCCCGTCTGCGTCTAGATATATTAATTACAGCACTACCCAGGGAGCATCCGTGTTCCGGTGCTGACAAGGCAGTTTCCGGTGTCGTATTACGTCACAAACATGCGTGGGACGATGATTATAGTTTATCCGCGATGTTCGAGGCTGTCTGATGTGTCAGAGATGAAATATTGTGACACATTTGCGTTATCAGGCATAAAGCTCATACTATACAGTATACACTGTTCACTTACATGCGTTGTTTTCTTTAAGGTTCTTTCTATTTAACGATGTTTGATTAGGAATGCATGCTCCTGATCACTAGACTCCATGTGCACTGGACCTGTCGGCCTTAAACTGGAATGTGACCATGCACGTGGACATGCTTCCGTACCCATAAGCGAAAGCAGTCGAGGAGTGGATCCAGAACGTCAAACAACTGGTTGGGGGGGGGGGGATCCCAAAAAGTCTCCCATGATTGATAAAATCTCATCGGGTTCTGCTTCCTGACGCATTTATAGTGCATTTAAAACAAACTTACCTTTGTAAAACTGTTAATATTGTGTAAAATAAACGTGTAATTTTAAGTTGAGTTCAGGTGGTTCTTTGGAGGGGTAGGGAACTCCTCTTTTGCCTTCCCCTTGAACCCGCCAGTGAAAGCATTTCAGCTAGTTCGGGCGCCCCTGTTCCAGTGATAGCTGCGCAGTTGGTTACAAGTTCTGCGTCACTGCAACGTCACGTGTGAAACAGCTCTGACGCAGTGATTCTAACCGACTTGCATATTTGTCCGTACTTATTTGAATGATATGTTTAAATTACGATGGCTTAGGCTAGACAATGTATAAAACGATTGACCTTCCATTGCAGCTTTACTTTACAGGACTTTCGTGTGCGTTGGTAGGGTATTATTAACATTCGCCGGCTTAAAATGGCTAGTCATAAACCACCTGACTTAACTGACAAGTGACAAACGACACCATAAGCCAGCTTGAGCTGACCAGACTGGAAGTGCGTGATACCAGTATTACCGCTTGTTAGCCTGCCTTCTCAACATCTTTATTAATTTGCGTATTAAATTTTTTTTTTACCGCGTGCAGCTTTCTACGATTTCTCATTCTTTTTATTTCCGTAAATTAGTCAGTCTTAGCGAGAATAAAAAACACGCAAACCCGTTGTGGTGACAGCCGGACGAAACATCTTCCTGATTGTCTTTCAACCGTCTTTCCTCTCCCTCGTCCTCGTTTCTTAGGCCTCCCTGAACTTTTTTATCTGCTCCCTCTCCAGTCTCCAATACCGCTAGTTAAGCATTTTCACTAAATTAATCATGATAAGTATTTTTAGCAAATGCTTATTTTTTATTCGAATTTTCACCCAAAAAATCAGCATGCTCTGGCCATCGGTGATGTAAATTCATCATGATTGCGGTATTCAGATGGTATACACTGAGAGTCGGTGGAGCATGGAAGCTGTATAAACCAAAGACACTAGGTAAACGACATTGATATTGAGCATACGCTGTGGAAATTGTCTCCGACATGCTCATCGATTCTCATTAATGAACATTACACGACTTAACCATTTACCACCCAGCATTGCAGACGTCGCCTACACAAACCACACGACCATTTCACGGATGATTTGAAAACTTCCGCCATCACATCGCGCAATAAACTGTCATTAAGTCTGTTTTACAGCCCCTGAATCCTGAGTAATGTGACACATGACTCTGCTGACCAGTCTGGTCTGTAGCCCTGCCTTTCACCCGCCGCTCGTTCCGTCGCAGGTCTGGATGTGGACCAGAACGGCATGGAGACTGCGATCGGGGACGATTCGGACTCGACGGGGAAGGGAAAACCGAACCTCACCACACCCCCGGCCAGGGAGAAACGCAAGCCGTTCTTCAAGAAGCAGGCGAGTGATGTATGTCACTTTTATTCTCTTTTATTTCCACAAGTAAGTGGTGTGCTTCAGTCAATCCCAGGAAGTACCTACGCTGGATCCTCTCATCCTGTATAATCGAGGCAGATACGCTGGCTTTTGTAGGCGTAAAAACCCACGACCTGTTCCCATTGTCATTGATTGTGAATACAACTATCCAGACATGTGCTCGGATCCCAAAAACGGATCTCGGGATCTGCTCTGTGGATCTGGATCCGGATCCGCTGGGATCATAGATCCACCTTCACAAATTGTCGATGGATCCACTGGGATCATAGATCCGTCTTCAATATTTGTCGACGGATCCGCCTGGATCCGAGATCGCAGGCACCATTGTGCATGTGGATTATAACATATGTATATTTTCGGAAACCAATTTTTAAAGTAATTGTCAGTACTTTTTCATTCGTTGTTTAATGCAAACTAGCATGGGTGCATGCCTTTTAGTTACATTTTGTCAATAAATACTATAATTATGGCATTAAATGCAAGTCGGATCCTGTCGGATCCGAGATTCCGTTGGGAATCATAGTCCATTTTCAGTTTTATAAGGATCCTGCGGGATCCAAGATCCGTTTGCAAAGATTTAATCGAATATATCCCACTGGGATCCCAAAATCCATAAAATTGTTACTTTGTCGTGGGATCCAGTTGGGATCAAAGATTCCCAACCATTGCGTTTTGTCGAGAGATCCTCTGGGATCATAGATCCTACTTTCAGATCCATGCACATGTCTGCAACTATCATGTCTGATGCAAAACCACGTTGGGTTGGTTAGTTTGCGTCATTTTAATGCTCGTCCAATAATGTTCTTGTCTCGATTCCGTGAAATGTACATTCTACAATTTCACCTGCAATATTGTCCTGATGCCAAATGCACTATGTGAAGCCATGATTTCAATTCCTGTCCCGTTACAAAATATTCATTGGTCCCAAATGTCTAGCTTCATTTTGTTCCATTATCCTTTTCCGACTGAAGCACACACTCTCTTAATAATGTTATCGATGTCGTGTGTAGAATTTATGTTGGCTGTGATTCAAAACTCATTATTTCATTATTATTCATTCGATCCATTTATTGTATCGTAATTTGCCCTTAATGTTGCACGTACGTCGTACTCGTATTTGCCTGACAATCCCCCTCCCCATGCATTTCATGACTTGGGACGTTCAGTAGCATCTTTTAGTTGTGCAAATGCGAGTACAAATCAATGTTATTATACACAATTATTCCCCACGAAGATAATCGATACATCGCTTTACAAGTTAAATGATGCACGAAAACGAAAATGCTCTCCACATCTCACAATAAAGAAAAACGATTGTTTTTATTGAGGAAGATGCTTTTTTCATTATCAAAATGTTATCCTCGTGTCATATTTTATACACAAACCGACAAATTCCAAATAAGGACAGTTTCCTTGTAAGTTGTAACTATGTGGACAGAAAACGTGCTCTTGCTGGTGATGATTGGGCACACAATACACATATTGAAGTAACTACATCATTATATGACTAATGACGTCATCGTCATCGCTGTTAAGATACAACATTGAAATTTCGAAGACAGTACGTTATAATTGTACGACCTTACCCACCACACGGCACCGTGTTCACTACCACTTGTGGACGTAGTTCTGGAAGCTTGATATATGTTAAATGGGCGACGTAGTAGTTCTGGCAGCTTCATATAGGTATGTTATATGGGCAGCGGTAGGCGAGAATGTGCACATTGTGTTCTCCTGTCGCAGTTGTAGCCGCACCTGATCCGTCAGTGGCTACCGTGGCCAGATCGTGCATGCTGCAAAGGCACTTCCTCGTATGTTGTGTGACGGCTAAGCCCGAAAATGCCTTAAATCACGATAGCTTCTTCCATTCCATTAGTCCCGTTAGTTAGGTAAGCCCGTCAAAGGCATCAGTGAAAGCGAATTTTAGCTCGAAATTAGCGGATGGTGTTAATTTCACGCGATCGTCCCTGAAGGCTCAAACAGCTGCTGCCGTGACGTGACAGGGATCAGCACCGCTGGGCAGGCTAAAATACCACGAAATCTTTACCATCTCTGCAATAAATGATATTAAAATAATAGTACATGCTTTCAAGCTTTCAAATGGTACAGCACAAACATTATTCCTCCTAAAACATTCGCTAACCTTGAATTTACATTTTCATTGCTCAACACTTCGCTTTCTTACGCAAACAACTTATCATGTTCTCTGATATATAATTATCGGGCCATTCCGCCCACCCCCTGCGCTGTCGCCTGGCCATGACGTCACTGTTGCCTGATGACGTCAGAATGTTGCCTGGTGACGTCATAGCGGCGTTCGGCCGCGGTGGCCGGGCCTGCATTGATAGAGTGTGACGTCACCGCCCGCAGGAAAACACGGCCCCCTATGACGTAGTGCCTTCGATGCGGCCACTGGTCCTGGTCGGTCCCAGCCTCAAGGGTTACGAGGTCACCGACATGATGCAGAAAGCCGTCTTCGACTTCCTCAAGAACAAGTTCGAGGGCAGGTGAGTCAGGGTAGAGTCGTGTCGGCCAGAGTTGGCGCAGAGTATGTGTGATGAGAGTTGATTGTGTGGAATCCGAAACTACAGGATGTCTTATTATATCTACCAGTATTCAGTCAATTATATAAAATGGTTTCCTGCCCGATCGAACGGATTTGAGGTGGGGATTTTCCGAGTATTGGATAGATATCGATGAAGAGAGTCGTTACACAACATAGGCTCGGTCCTTTGTAGTTGACGGATATAATGGTGGATATATATCATGCGGATAACTCTCGGATTGACAGTTCTAAGTATTGAGTAATGCGATGATGGGCAGATTGTCCGTATAAGGAGCGAAGTTCCTGTGTTTTTCAAAGGTTCTGAAACCCAGCGTAGGGAACGCTGATTCAACTTGTGTAGGATATTATTTGTAATGACATACAAATACATATATATAATTTCAAAAAGTTATAATTCAGCTTATTATGACGGTGTGAACTGTGAATATATCATGATTGTAAAATACCCATGAGGATATTTGTAGCGGCTCTCGTTCCGAAAGCGTCAGCAAAATAAGAATATGCACAAACGTAGCAAAATCATTTAGTAATGACCATTCCCTAGTACATTCAACCACGGCTTAGGACATGAGAAACCTCGTTCCTTCACCTTGTTTTGGAGCATCTTGAGGTGAAATGCTTACGTCATTTTCAGGATAATCATCACGCGGGTGACGGCTGACATCTCCATGGCGAAGCGGAACCTGCTGAACAACCCCTCAAAGCGGGCCATCCTGGAGCGAACCAGTCCTCGGTCTGCGTGTGTCAGCGAGGTCCTCGCAGAGATCGAGAGGATATTCGAGTACGCCAGGACGCTCCAGGTACGAATACAGCGACATCTATTGGTTTCAATGGTAAACTAAATAACATATTTGTATACATGATATGTGAAACATATTGCTTCTGGGCGCAAATTGACCTTAGTTGTCGGTGTGCTCAGAAACCCCAATAAACCAAGCATATCGCTATACCAGCTTTGCGGTAGTTCGGTAGACAAATATTTTTGCACCTCTCGGAGTATCGTATTAGCTTTATCTAACGAAGTTGATAAGATCACCTTCACCCTCACTGCGGTCACTTTTATTGTTTTTGCAAAAGCTGGAATGAAAAACATAATAAGTGCCGATCTGTTCGTCATTACTCCATCATCAATGTTGCTAATTTGTCGCCATGTTGCCCTTTTATCTGACAGCGTGTTTCGGTTCCAGCTCGTGGTTTTAGACTGTGATACCATCAACCATCCGTCACAACTAGCGAAAACGTCACTAGCTCCAATTCTGTGCTACATCAAAATATCTTCTCCAAAGGTAAGGCGCTGCAGTCTCGTGTTGTGCACGAGGAGGACTTACGACGGGAGGACCAGGGGAGGACAGGGAGCCCTGACCATCATAACTCGTGTGAAAGGCTAGATCTCGTCTCAAGACTATCACTCGCGACTCTCACCTATAATCACTCGGAGTCCCTAACCACCTCTCTCCCACCAGGTGCTGCAGCGGCTGATCAAATCCCGCGGCAAATCACAATCGAAGAACCTCACCGTCCAGATGGCCGCGGCTGAGAAACTCGACCAATGCCCCCCGGAAATGTTCGACATCGTCCTCGACGAGAACCAGCTGGACGAGGCGTGCGAGCACCTCGGAGAGTTCATGGAGGCGTACTGGCGCGCGACGCACCCACCGGTGAAGACGCCGCCGCCGAGCATCCAGCGACCCATCCCCAGCCCGCACCCCAGTCCGAGGATGGACCACTCTGGCCTGACGAGGACCAACAGCACGCCGCCAGGTGAGGACAGGGGAGGGAGGGGGCGGACGGGGGAGGGACGGGTGGGAGGGGGAGGGGGAGCAGCTGTGGGCGAGGATGTGGGATGGGGAGAGAACGGTCTGACCAGTCTGGGAGAGGAACTGGAGTAGCAGTTGGCTGAAAGCGTTTCTTGTCTTCGAGGTGGTTGAAAGATGTGTTGAAAGCCTTACTTGAAAAAAATGTGCTGATTTCATAAGAACAAATATCCAGGTTATTTATGTAACTTATTCCGCGAAGTTCCTCTTGTCTATGGATGGAGCTATAGCTATGGATGAAATGATGCTTATATGGGTGAGGACTGAGGATCCGTATTGGCCGGTGGGGGTACGCAGCTGGGATGTGTCTGCTTTGGAGTGGGGAGCTTCAGCCTGATTTGCGAGCGCGATGCACGAGCGTGGCTTTAACGTGTGCTCTGTTCTCTATCTGTCTATCTCTGGTTCATTTCGCTCGCTTTGTCTTTCCTTTCACTCGCTTTCGGCTAACTCACTGCGTGCTTCAGGGAAGCAAACTGAATATATGCATTATTCCTTCTTGGTCGCCAATCGTATAATTAGGCCCCGATTGAAATGTACTTCCCTATGCCAGCTCAACAATATGTGTATGACACACCAACTGTCAGTGGCGCAAAACCAACACGTCATTGACGTCTAAAAGGACCAAAACTTATCAACACAATACTTTTTTGCGAGCACAGCAATTCATTCCAAACATCGACATCATGTGATCGGATCTAGCCAGCATTCAATCTCTCAATAGATGGCGCTGTGTGGTTGGCCTGGCCAACTGAGCGGGCTGAATGTGTGCCGCTGTTCTTGCAGTGAGCCAGGGGAAGATCACCCCCGGTCTGCACCATCACCAGCGGGGTGCAGGCAGCCACACCCACCAGGGGGCGGCGTCCTAGCCGGCCCCCCGCCGCCGCCACTGTGTTTAGCTAGCCTGCCAGGTGGCGCCCTTGTCTAGGTTGACGCGAGGTAGGCCTGTGTGCCCCCTAGCGCGTGCGAGTCCCTCCTGTGCCCCCTCCGTTACCCGCCGCCGACCAATATACATTATACATGTGAGGTCCTGAGTAGAGGAGCAAGCTGGTGTCGTCTTACCCATTCCCTCGCTCTTCTGGCCTTCTTCTCTTGTCTCTTTTCATGTGCTTTCACTTCCCTACCCTTTCCCCCGCTTATCGTTATCCGCTTCCTACCCTTCTTTTTCACCAATTCCGGTGTTCCCTTCCGTGCTCTTATCTGTGCTCTCATCTTTCAACTTCTTTCCGCTTTCTTCTTTTCCTCGGCATTATCGTCCCCCTTGTCCGATCCGTGTGCCCTCCTCCCAATCTGTGATATACCCGTCTCCGTCTCCGTCTCCGTCTCCGTCTCCGTCTCCGTCTCCGTCTCCGTCTCCGTCTCCAGTCTCCGTCCTCTCTTCCTGTCTGTTCTCCGTCTCCGTCTCCGTCTCCGTCTCCGTCTCCGTCTCCGTCTCCGTCTCCGTCTCCACATCCATGGTATGACAGGACACCACACACTGCCTGAGATATACACAATGAACTCCGTCTTTGCATCTACTAACCACCGAATCTAGTTTTTCCTAGAATACTTTGAGAATGCAATAGTCCATATTTGTCTTATCTCCGCCAGTATTTCTGGTTGTGTAAGAGGTGCTGCAATTATCTGCCAGTTTCCCAGTAAATTTCCAACACTAGCTGAAAATATGATGCAAATATATAACGTTGTGCATATTCCCACCCACGCACCCCAAACATCAGGCTGTTTTGTATTTTCGGTAGATTGATGTTTTTGTTTGAACGCCCTGAAACAGTTAAATAGCTTCTTTTTCTATGCCTTGTACAATCTGAAATCATATTTCAATTCAATATCCGTATCAATTTATGCCATAAGTTTGACATAATGTCATTACTTAGTCAGTTGATTCATCTGATTTCGGACTACGTTTTCATAATACGAACATCATCTCTTCAGGCATGGCATCCACTCACCCGCCGCTCTGTGGCATAAACCAAACATGAAACACACACCCCTCACCACTAACCCCGCCCCTCCGTCGGACCCGCCCGCCCGTGTGTTGTAGCCCACGCACCCCATACCTCGTGCGCCAGTGTGCCCTGTCAACCCCCAGACGGAATGAGCGCCCAACACCAGATCACCGATCACCAATCGGTGATCGGTGACGCTTGGTACGCTGTCACCAATGTCACCAAGTGACTGACCTCCGCTGCCGCTGGGTGCGACCGTGTGCTTCGTGTGCCCTGCCCACGCTAACCTAACTCTCTGCTTCTCTCAGCGCCCCACGAATCACAGTACGAGGCGTTCGAGCGAGATGAAAGCGGTACGTAGACCAAACACGAGCCGTTTGTGTGCCTGTCTGCGTCGCACTGGCGTCACACTTGTGCATGAGGTCTTGTTCGGCTGCACCAGAAGAGGCAATGCATGATTGGTGATCGATGTGTTCTGCAGCAATGGACAGCGGTGAAAACTCCGGTGTCATTGCTGAATGAAATGGTCGTGATATGTTGCACGGCATGTAAGGCTGTGTTATATGGTGTAAGTTATGCAGGTGTCTAGTGTAAAAATAAGCGGTGTTAAAGTGCACCTAAAAGCAGGCAGATGGGAATTGGTGCACTGGCTGGACACTCGGTGTCGGTGCCGTTTCTCTTTCGTGGGAAAATCCCTAGATCGTTGGTGTTGAAGAAAATGAATCTCATTGCTTGCATGCAATTATTGTATAAGGTTGAAAGCTTCATGTTATCCTTGCCAACCTTGCACTTGGTGTGATGTTGGTAGTTTCGATTGAGGTCAGTCAAATCACGCTTGTTATCGTTCGTCGGCGGTGTTTGGCCGATTCATTTATACTCAGGTGTTGGGATAAGGTAGGCGCAAGAAGCACGCTCGTCTTCGCATACAGAGTGCGATCACACGCGCTTATACGGTGGTGGTACTGACTACTGACCGCTATATATGCATTACATTAATTATTATGATTGTCGTGGATTCACCAAGCAATCATGTCAAGAGAGTGTTGTATGTGTTTTGATTCGCCACTCCGCACTGCCCCAGCTGTGTTTTTACGTCAATCCTTGCTTGGCAGCTAAAGTTGGGGAATTGCCAACCCTTTGCTAAGCTCAGCTCTGCCTAAACTTTCTGTCAGACTGTGTCGGCTCGCGATAAAGTCACTGACTCCCTTCCCCCTTCCCCTCCCCGCAGTACCTGGCTGGCTGCCTAGCCGGTTTCACCTACCCCGTCGGCCCTCCAGTGCCCTGACCGTGTGACGTTCGTTTCAGCCATTTACCACGGCCGGCACCGGCACCACCACCAGTCGCGGAGACACGACGAGTTCGACGACGACGACATCATGTACCACGACGAGCGTCGGCAGCGCCACGCGCACCATCGCGACGACACCTTCAGCCCATCGCCTCCTCCGCCGCAGACGACCTCACGACGCGCACTCAACGTCTAGCGCTCGACGCGCCACCTATAGCGGGCGTGGCGCGACGCGAGCGACACCTTCCGCGGACGTTGCTTTGCGTCGTACGACCATCTGTGCGCGGCGCACTAGTGCGGCTCGTGCGCGTTGACGGGTTCTTTCTCGACCAAGTATACCTTGTTACTGAGTTATGCATGAGTAGCCCGCCGGGCCTGTACATAGTGCGCGCGCCGGCCCGGTGCCCTGGCGGACGGCTGCCCGCGGGTGGACTTCCCCGTCCCCCGCGGACGTGTGATACTGCCGGCATTGCTTTCAATGTGCCAGAGCCTGACGCCTGATGAATTGTGTGGCCACGGATCGCGGAGTGCTCTCGCCGGGCTCTCGCGCTGGTGTGGGTCAATGGGTGCGGCTGCCTTCCCACTCAGTCCGCTCACTCGCTGGGACAAGTGCATTGCTCCGATCGGCGCCGCGTCGGATTTGACCTGCGGGCGGTGTCCGGTGTGTTCGCCAGATCGTGTATTGCTTTGTTGACGCCCTCGCCTTGGTCGTGATTGGTTTGGTGGGCTGGGAGAAGCCGACGGCCTCCCGGCGGCAGTGGCATGATGGAAGAAACATTGGCTCATTGTGAAGTTCAAGACGCAGCGGCGTTTGCTAGGAAAGAGTTTTTAGTATGGCTGGAGTCTTATTGGTGGCGTTGTTTGTGTAACCAATGCATTGTATAATCACACAGTACGGTGGCATAATCAGGTGACATTCATCTTGCAGCAGGTGTTTATTCCTTCTAAACTAGCTTCCTGACAAGACATAATACTTGCCAATTGTTTTACGTATGATCTAACGTCAGTCTATATATTTACAAATCCGAACGTATTACATTTTGACAGCAACTAGAATTTAAGCGTAAAGACGATAAGTTTGCATGTTCTGCCAAACGTTGCATTTGTTCATCGTGTTCCCATTGTTTGAACGAGCATGTTTTGTGCGCCGCAGTACCCTCTGTTTGAATGAGCGACGTGGCCACGTTGTAAACCGTCGAGGAGGCCACAGATGCGCCTAGATTTCCCAGAAGGGTAGATGTGAAGCGTTCGTTCCCCGCCTTTATGGGCGTTTTCTCACGTGCCTGAGCTGTGGACGCGTTTCGGCCGACCGGTGGCCATTTCTCGCCGGATCGTGCCACGCGGACCGGCCCGTTCCGCCCCGTTCCGGCAACGTTCCACCCGTTCACTGCCGTTTCTGTGGTGGCAGTTGCCTGGAGCTGGCCGAATAGTATGTCATTTTCCCCGCGTACCAACATCCCGATAAGCCATGTATTTGTCTTGAGTTTGCCGATTCGTTTGTGGCTTGGCGTCGACGCAGGCCGTTTATGATATTACCCAGGGAGACTGGCAGCCCGCGCGACGTTATGTGTTTTACGATTTAACGGCCATTGTCTCAGCAGCCGTGATATTTGCCATGTTTGTAGTTATTGTTGCCTCCGAAGTGTTTTGTTGCGGCGTTTGACTGGTGACGTCACTTTGCCTGGTTTTTGGTCGTGGAATATGGTGTGAAAATTGGCGAAAACATCGCTAGGTAATTGCTGGAATGCTTGGATGAATATTGTGAAAACCGCACACATAGCAGGTATTCATTGATCAGAACCCCCTGAGCCTGTGGTTCCAAGGGTTTCGATTCCATGAGAGCTGCTGTCCGAACATCCTCGAGGCTCTCGGACGGTTTCGATAGATACATTCTGTGTGTCGCTTTTCGTAACATCGATTCAGACGCTCCCACAACCGTCGAATGCCTTTTCGTCAGTTTTCACCGAGTCATTACCTGCGTTTCTGGCCGTGTCTCCGCGGCGTCTCAGGAGTGTCTCCCTAAGCTGGCAACCTCTCCCCGTCTCCCCGTCTCCTCGTCTCCTCGTCTCCCCGTCTCCCCGTCTCCCCGTCTCCTCGTCTCCTCGTCTCCTCGTCTCCTCGTCTCCTCGTCTCCTCGTCTCTCCTCATCGTCACTGCTCAGCTGCTGCCCCGAACAGGAAGCGCCGATCTGACCTGAACATGTTGTCTGACCTGTGTTCGTGCCATCGCGGCCCGTCCGCGGCGAGTGCGCTGATTGGCGGCGATTTCGTCCGTTTGGCCCGAGGGTGTGGCTCAGTGAGCGGTGTGTCGAGGAGTTGTGTCGGGAGCGCCCGCTTGTTCACCCATTGTGTCGTGACCGAGTGGCTTAGGGCGAGGCGGCCGCTGGCGGCACGCAGTTTTCTGTTCACGATAATCAAAACCCGCCCCCGCGACTTGTGCGAGTGCCGCTCGTTCAGAGCTATTTTTATCTAAAACGGCGCGATGGAACGTAGGTACTTGCAGTTCCGATGTCGGCCACTAGATGTCCCAGCCTGGCATGGTCCCTCGTTTCTACTGTAGTCTCACCTCCATAACGTTTCGGGGCGGCTGCTCGCTCGCGCATGTGACGCGTGCTAATCTCCCGGCAGGCCGCCTCGGAACGGCGACTGCTCTATTTGAATTGTCTATTCCAATTGGTCGAAGCGTTTGTAAATACGAGTTTTTATCAGAAGGTACTGAGACGCGTTTGTTCGGCCGTGGTGGAAGCTGTGATGTGAGGGAACTGAGGTAGATTGTCTCTTTGCGATCACGGGTAGAGTTTCCTATTCAGATGGTGGGGCTATGCCCTACNATGTGTGGCCGCCTGTAATTGTTGGGCGAATATGACAGAGGCATTTTGTTTCCTTTAAAATTGTATCTGTTCAGAATTGAATGTACTTTCAGACGGACGTCTCGAAATGTCAAAATATTGATTTTGAAAATAGATAATTTTGGAATATATGTATGCCTATGTATTTGTAACGTTTTTTTCTCCTTCAATTTTATTTAAGACACCGGAATATATATGTAATACCAAAGAAGATGTAATGTAATCTTTAATTATATATCTCAATCAGAGGTGCAAAAAGTGTCAAGATGGTCACGAACACGAAAACAAAACGCAAAATGAGTCACAATAACTAGGAGAATTAGGAGAAGAGTTAAGATCACAAATATCTGAAAAATTACTATTCTTCAGATTTCATTGTAAGTGATTATCAACAAAAAAGTACAATATAAAGTCATGCAAAAATCAAAATCAACCAGCCGAACTTCAGTCTTCAGCAAATTAGATTCTGGTACTAGGGCCGTCCACGGTCTTCGGCTGTGAATAAATTTATCCGGCGATCTTGGACGGAGCTCCAAGCTTACAAACGCTCGAGACTTGCCACAAATACAAATGCCCACACGACCGCCTTCGGCCTTCACCCATAGCAAAATCCCTTCGCCATCGACGGCAAGTCATTCGCTCGCTGTGGCTGAAGTGCGCTCCGGCCAAGCCGATCCGGTCTGGGTCCCTCTTTAATGAGGCCATTCTGGAGTCCCAAGCCTCCGCCCTGCTCTCCCTTGATACTTTCATGGCAGAGCCAGTTACAGTGCCAACTGGCTGAACCGCCTTAACGCGGTCCAGGGCAGCGTGAGGAGTGAGGCATCTAGCCTCAGCCTCACTAACGCGGAGTACGGGAGTTCCAGGATCAGGGCTCTTGCCAGGTTGCAGCGGCCTGGCCTCCCAAAACATGGACACCTGGGGCCCAATCCGACCATCGGCTCGCCTTCCACGGGCAGACCCTGCCCCCAGGGCCATTGTCTGCGGGTACCTGCTGTAACCTGTCTTCCCCGTGGGTCCCAGCACTACCAGTGCCACCAATGCTGGGATTATCGGCCGGCACGATACTCTTATCGTGTCGGGCAGCGCCACCCTACCTGCGGCCGCTGCGCTCAAGGTGCACCCCCACGGAGGATGCTCAGCCTTCGCCAGCTGGCCTAACTTGCGAACGCGGAACACAGCGCGTGGGTGATAAAAACTGCCCCTTCAAAACAGCAGGCCAGGCCAGGATCACTGCAGCGCCAGAGGAGGCCGAGACGCGCATCTTCCAGCGCAGGGCCCGATGCCGCGGATGCGTGCCGACCCTCCCGCCCCCTGGGCGAGCTCCCATCCGCCCCCAGACACCACCCCAGGGCCACCCCCCGCTTGCCACCCCGCCCCCTCAGTCCGGCGCCGACAGCGGACGACCGAGTTCCCGGGCCCTCGATGCCAACCGATACCCCCTTGCAGCAGCTAAAACGCCCCACCGCGGCGACCCCCCCCCCATCTCCCAGCTCCATCGCAGCTAACACCTCCCCTGCCCCCAGCTCCTCTGTAGCCTGAAGCCTTCCCCTCTTTCTCGCCTCGACTGAGACCTCTGAGCGGTCTCCTTCACCGTCATATGCGACCGAGCGGCCTTCCGGCTCGCCCCTCAAAACTCCACTCTCCAACCGTCTCAACACAACTCCAACCACTCAACCACCAGCAGCTCTCACCACCCGCTCCCGTGAACGCATACGCCGCACCACTCGACACAACCTACCGCGTTCAAACCAACCCGAACCACTAAATGACTGCTAATGTGGAGGAATTCTTGCTTCAGTGGAACACCAGCTCGCTGATTTCCCACTGGGCAGAGTAAAAAACACCGCTACATTCTTGGCCATGTATGTGGTGAAGTCTGACAGCTGTAATAAACTTCCAAAGGGCTTGCAAACAGTACTAAAGAAACTCATCCCCACCGGCTAAGTTCTCAAAACTTAAGACTCAGCACCCTCGCCTCACGGTTGGATCTGTGATTGTGTGTTTGTTTGCTGCGAGGCGTCGGGATCGGGTGGCGGCCCGTCTGGAGCGCCGGGGCGGTGCTCCCAGACCTCCCTGCCGGGGAAGTCCCCCTTCGACCTCCCCGGAAACACAGATGTTTGATTATAAAATACATGCTGAAAATCAAATATATTTGTATGTGTAGTAACCGGACGGAAAATAGACGAAATCTACCATGGGAAATTAATCCGCACTGCGCGGGTAGAGTTCCCGTGAACTCGATTGTGAGGGTAAAATCATCCGTGACTGAGGGTAAAACTACCCTCATGCATAGTCCAAGAATGGCAAACGCCGACAGCCAGATTCGGGTCCGTAAGGCGCTGAACAACCGTCTGAAGACCACACACAGCTATGGGGAGATGATGGCTGCGGCTCTGAAGCGGGTCCTCAGAGAGCTTCGTGGATGCCTTATACTCCCCGAGTTAAAGGACGGGAAACAGAGGCAGTGGCGACAAATGATAGGCGAGGTTGAAGACATGGTGGATCGGGAAACATCGCTCTCCTCCGAGGCGAAAGTTGCCGAGGGACTGAGGCTGGAGGCCAAGAAGCAAGAGAGCTGCGTGGCAACGTCGGCTCAGCGCAAGAGGGCACGCAGAGACATCCTCGAATGGATGGACAGTGTCCAGAGGAGTCGTCTTCCAGAGGACCAGAAGAAGATACGGGACATCGCATTCACCTACCGGCAGGGCGTTTACCTTCTGATGAGTCTGTTCTCAGGACTTCGGACGGGGGTCATCTTGGGTTTGACCTGTGAGAATGTCCGCCAGAAGACGGAACACAGTGAGCAAGGTGTCGCCTCGATGACATGGGCCGGCGGAAAAACAAAAAAGAAGAGCGGGGCAACAACGGTCGTCATCCCCTTGGAGGACATGGCCCACATCAAGTTCTACCTTGACAATCTACGCGAAGCGGCGCCGAAGCGCGCAGACGACGACACTCTCCTGGCTGGATTCACGCCCTACCAGCCGGTCAGCGTGAAACTGAATCCCGCCAGGATGGACTTTAAGTCCATCATCTCCGGGAACGTGAGCCGGTCTTATCATGCAATGCAGACAGAAACGCTCAAGCAGAAAGGAGTGATCAGTGCCGAGACAGCTGCTGCGATCACCAATTACCGAAGGCACTCGCAAGTGATGGCGGACAAAACCTACAACAGGTTCAGGAAAACCCTGAAGGACGTGGGTGCCCAGTACGAGTTCCTCAGGGGAACAGGAGTGCTCGTAGGAGGCGAGGAGGTAACGGTGGACAACCTCTGGCCCAAACAGGCTATTCAGGCTGGGATACATGGGACAGCCGGGACCTCCCAAGGGTCGCAAGACGAAGAGGACGTCTCCGAGTCGGCGACCCCTGTCATCTACGTGGCGCCGCGCGCGAAGAGAAGCCGCCAAGACAGCACGCCATCGGCGGAAGGACCCCAGCTGGAGCCTCAGCCAGACCGGACCCCCGTGTCGGTGAGTGATATATTGCGATGGTGATTGTGAATGATAGAGATACATGTGAGTGAATGTGAGTGACACAGACATGATACCAATGCTAACCATTTCTCGTTCTGTTTCAGGGTGAAAAGGACGTCCCCGAGCCGGTGTCTCCTGTTGTCCCGAGTGACAGCGGTGAGAGAGGCAGGACACCAGTCACGGCGAGCGGCGACTCTCAGCCGGACCAGACCCCGATGTCGGTGAGTGATTGGTGATTGATAATGATAAAGAGACATGCCATTGTGAATGATAGAGATACATGTGAGTGAATGTGAGTGACACAGACATGATACCAATGCTAACCATTTTTCGTTCTGTTTCAGGATGAAGAGGACGTCCCCGAGTCGGTGTCTCCTGTTGTCTCGAGTGACAGCGGTGAGAACCGAGGCAGGACACCAGTCACGGCGAGTGGCGACACGCAGCCGGACCGGACCCCGATGTCGGTGAGTGATTGATGATTGATAATGATTAAGAGACATGCGATTGCGAATGATAGAGACACATGTGACTCATTGTGAGTGATACGGACATGATTGCAATGCTAACCATTTCTCTTTCTGTTTCAGGATTGTGGCATACTGCTGACGCCAGAGATCGAGCTGCTGAGACAGCGCCGCTTGCAGTCGAAGAGGCAGTCATCTAAGTGGACGCCGACGCAGATGGCGCTGCTCGATCTAATGATGGAAAAGAAGGTGCCACGACGGCTCCCCGACGTCGTCGCCTTCGCGAAGAAGTACGGCTTTGCTGGCGACACGAACAAAATGAAGTCGCTCAACATGCGCTATGGCGAGCTTCTGGACGGGAAGTACAGGGCTTAAGTCCAGTGGGGGACGCCGGGGGGAGGGGGATACAGTGATAGCGCCAAGCGTTGAGCATGTCTTTCGACTGTCTTTCGTTCGAGTTCGAGCACGAGAGTTTCGAGTTTTCGAGTTTTTAGACAAAGGTGTTCGTAACACGGAGTTTGGTGTTGTTTGGTGTTTGTTTGAGCTTCTGGACGGGAAGTACAGGGCTTAAGTGCAGTGAGGGACTCCGGTGAAATACAGTGATAGCGACAAGTGCTGAGCGTGTGTTTCGAGTGTCTTTCGTTCGAGTTAGAGTACGAGGGTTTCGAGTTTTCGAATTTTTAGACAAATGTGTTCGTAACACGGAGTTCGGTGTTTGTTTGGTGTTTGTTTGAAACGAATGCTATACGGATGCATAACACCCATGATAATAAAAAGCGCTGGCCTTACATGGCCATACGACCGCCTAAGACCGCGTTTCGCAAAAAGCTGGTAGCATTTTTAGCTCCTTTCTAAAAACAGTGATAGATAGAAGCATGCAGTTTTCAAAATTAAATTTGCTAATTAAGTATGCAGAACATAAAACAAAAATCGTAAAAATTTGAATCTAAGTGTGCCTAATCGTGGAATGAATTAACACAACCTAGCGGCCAAAACCAAAACTATGTAGTTTATGTTTTTCGACGTCCGACTAGTCTGATGTCTGTATAGCCACTTCCCCTAGCTTTGTTAGAAATGCTTCAAAAGGCCATTTAAGTACACCCATGTTAACCTTGGTAAGTCCACTAAGAATCCCAGGGTCTATGTCCTTAACAGGACTTAGCTTAACAGCCTGTCACAAGAAAACGGTAGGAGGTACCAACATGCGGTACTCATCAATCGATAGGCAATTGAATGTGCTTAGCAAGGCTGGTAAACGGTTAAAAAATACCCCTTTTAAGTGTTCTTTAACTAAGTTTAATATTGACTAAGTTTGCGCCACCTATCGGCCAAAACCAGAAGTCTGGGCTTACTTTATTGCAATGTTCGGCTAGCCCGTTGTCTTGGGAATCCAAAAAAGTATAGCACTTTCCCCTAAGCTTTGTTACAAAATGCCCATAAGGCATTTAAGTACACCCATTTAAGTAAGTAGTCTAACTAAGCATCCCAGGGGCTATGTCTTAACAGGACTTAGCTTAACAGCCTGTCACAAGAAAACGGTAAGAGCTATCAACATGCGGTTTTGACCAGTCGATAGACAATTGAATTTGCTTAGTGTGTGTTAAGTAAACGGTACCACAATACTTTTTAAGTGTATCTTTAACTAGTTCATATTGAACGTAATTTCGCCACCTGGCGGCAAACAGAACTCTGGGGGCTATTTTTTTCTTAACTTCGGCTCGCCCGTTGTCTTGGGAACTCAAAAAATGTATAGCGCACTTACTAGCTTCGTTACAAATGCATCATAAGGCATTTACAGCAAACCATTTAAGTAAGTAACGTCTACTAAGGCAATCAGGGGCTATTGTCCTTAACAGGACTTAGCTTAACAGCCTGTCACAAGAAAACGGTAAAAGGTACCAACATGTGGTACTCACCAGTCGATAGACAATTGAATTTGCTTAGTGTGTGTTAAGTAAACGGTACCACAATACCCTTTTAAGTGTTCTTAAACTAAGTTCAATATTGACTAAGTTTGCGCCACCTGGCGGCCAAAACCAGAACTCCTGGGGTCCTTTTTTTTTTCGATCGTCCGGCCTAGCCCGTAGTCTTGGAATCAAAAATTTACAGCCACTTCTCCTAGCTTTGTACAAATGCTTCAAAAGGCCATTTAAGTAGCACCATGGTTAACGTAGGTAGTCCATTAACAGAAAATCCAGGGTCTATGTCTTTAAAGGACTTAGCTTAACAACCTGATCACAAGAAAACGGTAAAGAGCTCTCAACATGCGGGTACTCAACGTCCGATAGGATTGAAATTTGTTTATTGTTTTTATAGTAACACTGGAGGAAATATTCACAAGGGTTTTACTGTTTTGACTTGGTCATTATCAAAACTAACTCATGACTAGACCAATACTAAATGATAATCAAGGAAAGGCTTGTTTTGCGCAAGTTCATTACTAACTGCCTTGGTTTTTGCATTGGTTTTGAGTTAGTTCCCATCGCGTTTTCATCGTACTAAGGAAGAGCTTGTACCGAGATGCTTCTGCATTGGTTTAGACTTTGTTGATACACGAATTTGTTATTCATCAACCTTGGTTTCGACTTTGTAAACTAGCGTCCATCCGGAAAACGCGCGTGCTGCGCCGGATATTGCGCGGGACTTGCACGAACGCGCTCATACGCAATATTGGCCATGCTCATTTCGTCCTGCAGCCACGTCGGTCGCAGATTCTTCATCTTGTCTGTGTTTCCCGAGGGGTGATTATCTTCATCAAGGTATGTTATGTTAATTAATAGCTGTAGATCTTTCGCCGTTTTTTTGCCTTATCCTACGTTTAATATGGCCAAGTTGAGGTTGGAGGTGACTTGGAAGTTATATTTATGCTTCAACGACTTAACCAAACTTGTTATAGGTAGGATTGGTGAAGATACTTCCTGCCTCGTGGCTGTGACGTTCTTTTTGACCTTGACCATGCCAATTTTTTTGACAGGCAACTTTATGTCCATAATATATTTATATTTTGTCCAGATCAAAGATTGAAATGGCCATATATTTTAAGTTTTGTTTTTATCAAGAACTTAAATGACCTTTACTTATTTAGCTTTTGTCTCAATCACACTTAATGGCGGACTAGGTTAGGGTTATACTTCAGCAAGCCAGGCACTCCGCCACCGGGGGATTTGTCCCCCAACATTCTCGGGATTCCTCACATTAGGACCTATGTACGTTGCAATGAAGAGTGGACTTTAGAATGCCCCTGTCCCCCAATTTTTTTTGGAAGGTGTATGCACTGCATGCTCACCCCGTCAACTCGCCTTCGTTCATAAACTGAATCTTTAATGCCACAAGTGCATAAAACGATTTAGTGCATGGCCGAAGACTGACTGTTTAGAGCACAAGTACATATTTTTCAAGAGTTCAATGCAAGTCATTTACCCCTAAGGTTTAGCATGTATTATCACTTTGGGAGTGTATTAACACTCCAGTTAAACACCGCTAACAGTTAAGCACATGGTCAATGGGAAAACCGTCTTCGGGCATGCACTAATATATTTAGAGATCTCCACCACTGAGGGATAGTGAGTCTGAATCATGTGTCGAATGTTTTCGTTAAATCAATGTTAAACTTGATATGGCTTAGCGGCCGAAAGCTTGTTTCCTATATTAAGTAATATAATTCAATATTAAATACTCTATCTTTGACATGTGTCAGATAATTTATTTCTTATCTATAATTTATATTTAGAGCTGCCAAGTATTTTTGTTTTGTTTATCTCCATCCCGTTTGTAAACCAACGCTCAAGCTAACCCCTGAAATCCCCACAAAATAATAAGGATGTGTTAAAATGCCGCCGGAGGCCTGAGCTACAATATACTCCATCCCAGCCAGCGTGAACTAGTTGGCTGGGATGGGTTTAAGCGGGCAGCCTTTGGCAGCATTTCAACACATCCCTATGTGGACTGGTTAGGGACTAGCAAGTCAGGATTAGCTCGGGCGTGGTGTAGGTACGAGTGAGATGGAGTTAAAAAATAGCTCCAAATAGTAAATATTGCTATTTTTTAGATGAACCTTGATAGTTTTTTTAATCCTGAGAAATTTGGGGAATGTCCCCATCTACAATTGGTGTGCTGCTGAAATAATACAGTTGTTTGGGTCTTCATAATTACCAACCTTAAAGATACATATGATGTCATAATATATTTTTCACTTGTCAACTCAATAAACTGTCAGCTGACTAACTCAACCTCAATAAACATGGGAGGTGCATTGCTAAAGTATTACCCAGGACAAATGGTGGGCGGTGCAGCCAGTTTGAATGTCATTGGGAATGGAATATTATAAATCAAACCAGAGCCTCTTGCACCAAATAATTACCCGGATCAAAATAATCCACCCACCATGTCAAAGCTACCCAACCGGATATTTTATCTTGCACCAAGCGAAGCAGCCAACTGGGTATACCAGTTGGCTGCTTCGCTTGGTGCAAGATAAAAGATCCGGCTGGGTAGCTTTACATGGTGGGTTGGATCATTTTTTATCCAGGTAGATTATTTGGTGCAAGAGGCCTCTGACCTTACAAAACCTTCTGCTCATAGCCATTCAGTCGACAAAACTTAAATAATATGTGGCCAATAAGTCTGATAGAGAATTCCGTGCTATATAAGTAAGTATAAGTATAAGTAAACTTAAATGGAATGTTTCACAATTATTTTGTTTGTTAAACTGAGATAGCCATTAGCTTGGCCTTTATTGACAATATAATTCACTTAAAATCTTTCCAAAACTAAACCATTTTAAGAAATTCAAATTTGAATTTGCAAAAGTGGGTCTATGTAGAGTGCCACCTCTAATGGAGGTATTGCAACGTTGGTGAGAACAAATCCACCAACGAAGAGGAAATATTTCTAGTTCTTAAATATAATTTATTTTTCATAACTACTCCCTTCTTTCTTAACGCATAAGCAAGAAAGAAGCAAGAAGAGCGTTTCGCGTACTTGAGTTGGTGACGTCAACAAGGCTATGAGTAGGCTGACTTCGAAGAGAGGGCTTAGAGAAGAGAATTTATTTTTGAGCCTCGATTTTGATGCTTATACTTTTTTCGACATAAAAAACAATGTGGTTAATTAAGTAACAACTAGATGCATATTTCATTGGTTCCCACTTTTTGGGCTGCATAATGTGAAAAGAGCTATCAAGGAAAAGGAAAACTGTTTAGGCTACTAATAAATAAGCATTTTACATGCAAATTATTTTGCGAACCCAATAAACACAAAATAAAAGCAAGAATGAGCATTTGAATTGTATTTTTAAAAGAATCTATATGAAAAATAACATTCTCTTATTGAAAGCCCATGACGAATATCTTAAAAAGTGGTAGCCCTGTGACGTCAACCGCCTGAAGCGTAGTACGGTTACGCAAGAATGGCAGTTTTCGCCAGCCACACTTTAAAATTAAATGTTTTAAGCATGTTGTAGCTCGGATAAAACATTTAAAGTTAACAGCATGAATCAATAAAATCATCATCGTTTTCCCGGACAACATAAACATTTTCAAATATTTTGGTGAACCTGCATATACTCCATTGGTTTGACACCACTTCCCGGTATGGTTATGTTGTATCTTTGGCCATTGCTGCAATGTACAATTAACTTTAAATCATTTTCCCAAAAACGTAACCGTTTTAAAGGAAGTTTGCCCCCTACTTTTTAATGCGAAATATATTTTTATAACAGTAAGAAGCTATTGGTTTGATTATTTGATACAATAAAATTAACGCTGGAGCCCCTTTAGTGGAATTTTTACTTATACCTATTCTGTTTTGCATGTTATTTTGTTTCAAAGTCCATAAATGATCGCCACTATAAACAGAGTAAAGAAGATGTTATCTAGAATGGCGTACCAAAGACCAAAAAAACAAACTGCCCCATACAAACAATGTAAAATAGTTATCGAGGCTCTGTTTGGCAACTGCTATCAGCGCACATGAGCTGTTTTCTATTGGCCAGCGATAACAATATATGCTAGCGTTGTAATATAAGAACAATGCTTCTAGTAGCGAAGGCTCTCTGGCGAATAATCGATAATTTTTGTTGCCAACTGAATCTTGGCAATTTGGAATATTTCAGTAACTAGAGTGAATCTGGAGAAAATGAAGCGTAATGACTAAATTCAAAAAATGTTTTATAAAGACAGTGTCAACAACTCCACATGACCAATGTGAGTAGGCTCAACTCTGTTAAACAATTCCAAATTTTGAATTTGTAAAAGGGGATCTATGCAATGCTGCTCTGAATATTGCTGACAACCACTTAAAGGGATAGTTCACCTTTAACATAGGGGTTTTGAGTTGAGATAAGCCAGTTGTGGCGATGCCCGAAAATGACTTGTGACGCTTTCCACATTTTCCTAAAACCTCTTATTTATTTAAATATTCCAGTCCTTAAAGTCGGGAACCGGGTATACCCGGTAACTCAAATCGAGCTGATTGGCTGATTTTTGGCTGATGTGAACCGCATGATTAATGACGTAGAGATGACGTAAAGACTTTGGAAAAGTGTTTGATAGAAATCTTATGTGTGAGCGTGAGCGGAGAGAACATATGTTTTCAGTACCATCATTCCCTGGATTTGAAAAGATATAACCTTGCGAGGATTTAATCGTGATTTTGATAGCTTAAAGGGACTGTCCCACTCAAAAAAATGTGTCAAATGTATCGTCGTTTGTAGTGCAAATTATAAAGGATGCTGCTGAACACGATTATACATTTGTTTCTCACGAAGCAGTGCTCAATAATAAAAATCAGTTTTAATATTTGGGCTATGACGTCATATGAAGGAATTTTTTGGGAAAAAAAGAAAACCTCACGCTGTTATAATAGGACTAGTTTATGGCTAATGTATGGGCAAAGGTAAAAAACAAAGTCGACTGTAATCACATTTTTAAGCAAAAGAGAGACTACGACATCGCTCAACGCCACCATTCAATTAATTGGGGGCTGGCGAGTTACGATTGCAATCAACTCGAATTTCTCCTGTGAATTTCGACTCCGTGGGTTTGTTTTTAACTTATACATACATAATTTCAATGCCAAAGCACCGCAAATGGCTAATCTCAACTCAATATATGTTAAGGTGGGACAGTCCCTTAAATCGTCCTATAAAACGTTTTTCTAAAGCAACATTCCCACAAAATCCATTCAGACGTACCTAATCTTACAGATGAGCCGAATCCGTTTTTAAATCTTGCTTGCTTCCTTGATGCAGGGTTTCAGGAATAACTCTCGTTTCACTGCACTGATTATGCAAAAGAATACACTGATAATTTGTCCGTAAATGAATACATGGTATAGGCTTATGTTGAATTATTTAAACAACTTTCAACGTCCCATAGATAACCACGGAACTTCTTCTTGGATAAACACAAATAACGGCAAGGAATATTAGTATTCTTTTGCGCTTTGTTTTATCTATGTGACTTCCCAAATAAATATCTCGACGGCGAATTAAGCCAAATAATAAATGATAAGCACGTGATTTGACTTCAAATTAATCTCCGTGGTTCTAAAAGCGTTGCATTTTCTGTCATCTCAACAAGTTATTAAGGCAAGTACTGTCTTGTATGCGCCACGATCCCTCCAAATTGATGAGTTTATGACTACGTGCTTCTTAAAGCAAGCTGATTTTTGCATACTTAGAAGGAAAAAAATGTGAATTTATCACCAAATAATTGACATTTAATTTGCTTTTTCGCGTATATGGTTTTCTTTGACTTACTAAGTAATATGATACTTAATTGCCTTGCTTCTCTTTATCATTTCTGAGCTTTTTCTCATTTTTCAGGTGAACTATTCCCTTTAGCAATTTCATATTGCTGGTCCAGGGAGAAAAACTGCTGTAATTTCTATAACTTTACTGGATCACTGCTGCTATTTATAACAAAATACTTGTTTATAATTCAATTTGCGCTAAAATTGTCTACATATATTGTGCCTATTGCAGGGTTGGCACTACCCAAAACTCACTACCCGTTCTTTTTTAATGTTTTTTTTTTTTCACAAAAACCCACTGGGGTTTTTAATCAAAATGGTATTGAACAAGTTCCCGACGTATTTTTGTTTAGAACAAAGATGATTGGTGCATCATTGGTTGATCTATTTTTGTTTCAGATTTAAAGATGAAGTAAAGAAGGTAATAAATGTTTTGTATTTCCGCTCATTCCACCATTCAGGCTACCAACTCTGTTAAGGAACAACGTCATTCCATTGAACTCCCATCTCTATGACCTAAGAAGATGCGATATTTGAAATGTTAAAATTTAATCGTGGTATGTAGTATTTTGTTACGTCGCATGCATCAAAATGCTCGTTAACATCCTTTCTAAGGTTGTTTGCATGCTTAAGTTTCCCAATTGGGACATTCGCAGCATATATCGCATGGCGAAGAGCGGGTGAAACCCCCCCCCCCAAAAAAAAAAAACACCCATAAAACCCACAAAAAACCCACTACCCAGTGGGTTTTGATGAAAATCCGTTTTTTCAACCCTGGCCTATTTGTCTATACCCTCTATAATATCAATAATGAACGTCCCCACATAAATACACCTATGTGGTCAACCTTTATGAGTTTAAGATGGACTACATGGACTCACATGGGCATGGGCCTTGCACGTGTGATTGGCATGGGTCAATGTTGGCTGAGGTGGGCAAATTGAACATGGTAATTGAACGTGTGAATCCCTTATGGGCCCCATGTGGGTTTGAGGAAGGTTAAAAGGTGGTGTGCTAGCCCATATGGTACATGGTGGAAACCTCTTTCAAAAGATATGTGGGCTCCATGTGGCAAAGGTATGCTTAAACCCAGTGTATTAAACTATTGATATTCACAATGGGGTTTGTTTATGTTAGGTCATGTCCCAAATTTCAAAAGCTTATTTTTAATAAAGTTTGTGCTCTTTAGGACAAATATCAAATCGTTTTCAGCAGCATTTTACTCCACATTTTTACTACAACTGGCAAAGCTGGGGGAGGGGGACTGAAGCCCTCCGACTGAATAGGAACCTACACTCTTGCAGTGTGGTCTTTGTATATTAATTATGAAGTGAGACTCAAAATCAGTGTTTTGTATTTTATGTTTGTGGCTTGGGCAGTTTCAAGGCCCATAACCCCACTACCTGGTGGATGCGAGTCATTCATGACCCCCTCCCCCATGAGCATTTTCTAACATAACTGAAAAAGACGAAACAGCAGCACCACACTGGCATGCATAATGGTGCATCTTTTTTACATCTAATATACAATTTGCGTCTGGGTTAGGGCAGGTCGCCAGGTCAGGTCATGTGACCTTACCTCTAAACAAGTTTAGACAGCAAACTGAATGCGGTGAAACTTACGTTGTGTCATGTACTCACCTAATGCTGTAATTCTGCTATCTCAGAATTTTAATATTGTTGACTTCAAGTCAGATTCATCATGTGACCTCCCCAGCATGGGGAATATAAAATTCACACCATCGAGTTATATTTGGGCAGTTTTTCACTAAGCACCAGTTTTAATGATTAACTTCTGCTCATTTATAAATTTGAGTCAATGACCTGTACATGGTCATCTGAGGGCATTTTAGGTCACACATTTGTTAAATAACCTTCGATAAGTGATAATCATACCGCCATTATGTTTGCCTTGTCAAGACGCGTTGATTGATGACATGATCTCCCTAGGGCTAAATTCGACTTAGGTCACAACTTAACCAAGGTCAAGGTCAGAACTTAACACAGTAAGGTTACGTCATAAATAATATGACATGTCTTGACTAGAAAATAGTGTTTTCCCATCGCGTTAGTACAGTGATCAAACGTGATTGATGACAGTTTTTGGCCACTGTTGATCTACCATGACCTCTGGTTAGTGTCATACTGCTAGGATTGACCATTTTGGGTGGAAATACATTCTACGAGTGGTAATTTCCCACAATTTCTCTGTTGGTGCGATTGTGTCCACTCCTACAAGTCTTTTCATAAATTATACAAAATATTTGTCAAGGTAAAATAACAATTTTACCTCTCTAAGCACTTGGGACAATATAACATTCTATTCACTAAAACTTCTTGAATTTTTGGTGTCTTAACAGTTATTTTGAGGTTAATATTAATGCCGATTGTCAATACTAGGCTTTGTCAGTCTAATTCGTATCCGTGAAATATTGTTTATCTCAAATTTTCCACTCAGGCTTCATTGCTAAAAATTAATCCTGTCCTCCCTGCGTCTGGTCAGGGTCAGGGAGCCAGCTAATATAGCTATGTAGTTTACTGAGCTAGCCCGGATTATGTGAAGCAGTGCTCAATTTACTCGAAATATGGGAAAATTTTGACCTTTTTTGACCTCTGGTGACCTCAATATTGAACTGATCAAAAATATATTTAAGTATTTTCGCTAGTACTCGTCACGGCCTACCTCACGCCGTTTTCTGCTTCTCGCTACGTTGCGTAGTTTTGGATTTCTCCTGGGGGCGGTTATCCGCCCCCCCGTCGGTTCGAAGTTGGCTCAGACCCCCGTCGGTGCGAGGGTTAAGTTAAATGTGACTTTTAGTGACCTATATGTGACTTTATTTTTTACCGAGTCCCAAATTAACCGAAATGCTTTCATCGTACATTTTCACGAGCTATACAACAGTACCTTGCATTTTGTATAGCCCCATAGGGACCGAGTTAGAGGCCCTCACCTCTAACTCGGTTTCATGAATGACCCTCACCAGGGTGAAGGTGACTGAAGGGCACCTTCACCCTTCTTCATCTTTACCGAGGGCGCGTGTCTATGTTCCACTTTATAGGCATTGAGTTAGTGAGTTACAGTTTCTCAATCCAATTTGAATGTTTGAGATTATATTTGAAGGTTTAATGCTCATTTTTGCTTCTGTTTATGAGTAAAATGTTTTCTTCATCCTTTCATTGTTGCTTTTACATATGAGTCCTCCCCATAACATGTATTATACTAGTATTGATCATTGTCACCTTTTTCAGGTGGACCTCAAACGCATCTGTCCCATCTGTCTTATCAGCTGTGAGAACATTCACCTTGCTGCAAAACATATCAGCAAAGAGCATGAACATTTATTGAACTTTTCTGTAAAGTGTGTGTACTGTTCCAAAAGGTTTTTACATGTCAGAAAGTGGAAAAGGCATGTAATTGAAGTGCATGGTCGTGTTGACGTTAACACTAGTTCGCCATTAGGGACCAGAAAACTGTGGATGACTTGATGACCGCGACGTTTGCTGACAGAAGAAACCTGGTCGTCCGGGAGAAGGCCGCAGTCTCAATCATTAAAGAGCGCTATTCAGCGCTGTTCAACGCTGACCAGGTACGCCACAAATCGGTAACAGTTACAATATAATTTTGGTGTGGATGAAAGGTGATGCATATCATTCATAGCGTGTGCATGTTTTTGCATGCCACATTTTGTCAATGTATTGTCAAATATTTAAATACAGGTAATATTCCGTGTAGGTTTGCTTTCTAATTCAAATTGGCCAAGTCTTCTAAGTTATTTGGCGTGTTATCCTCTAATTGTCATTACATACATTTGTATCGTATGTATTGAAAGCCGAAAACTTTGTCCGTAAAAACATTTTCTTTCGACATTGTTTGCTTTCAAACTCACCGTATTGTCCTTTTTAACCCTCGCTCTGGTGGTGGTGGGAGGGGCATTTTGACCCCCTGGGGTTTTTCCAGAACAGCGGGAAAACGGCGACGCAATTTTCTACAATTGTTTGAACATCAATTGCTCACACTTTGTCAAACATTTGACTTTAGGTCATCTCAAGTCACGTCAAGTGACCCTGCCTTCCAAAATGTTTGTGATCGTGCCAAAGCCACAGTTTTTGTCCGTAAGATTTGAGACTTGCAGAATTTCATATGATCATAAGTACCTAACTGGTGTATTCTTCGTTTTTTGTTGCATTCTGTAACCTAAGGTCAGGTCAATTTCCTAACCTACCCATTATAAGTGAACGGGAAAATAAACAAATACTTCACATTCAGAGGATATGCATTGGATCAAGCTGATTCTTTCAGAATCATGTTATTTTAGTTCATTCTGGAAGACCAAGGTGCAATTGTTGCCCAGTGGTCAAGGTCATCTGAGGTCATCAGCATTGATTTGCTAATAACTCTTGATAGAATAATCATACCTTTAACCCGAGCGCCAATAACTATTTGTTGCGGCGCCTTAAGCCCCATCATCAATCGATCATCGCCTAAGGTCAATTTTTTATAATGACCCTTGACCAGGTCACCAGTATTATGTTTCAAAGCGGCCCGACGAGTCAAACACGATGGTGTTTAAAGCAATTGCTCTATCGAATTTTAGATAAAAAATTGTCCAGGAAAACAAAGTTTGACCAAAAATGACTTTCTGAACTCTGGAGCCTAAACTATTGATCTGAGCTCTATTTTGAGGACATTCAGTGCGATTGCATTTTTCATTAGCTTTCGATTGTTTTGTTTTTTCGTTTGTTCCTAGCTATCATAGTTCACGGGATATAAGGGGGTTGCTCGAAGCGAAGTCCAAAAACTGTGAAATTTTACCTTTGATGACCTCTGGCGAGCACAGTATTGACCTGAGCTAAAATTGCTCTTTGTAACTTTAAATGTCAATGTTGAGAGCTTTCTTACCTTTTTCGTCTTTCTATCCCTTTTAGTTTTCGAGCTAGACGGGGGGTCATTTTGCCCCCCCCCCCCCATCATGGCGAAGTTGTATCGGAGAACCAATAGGGCGCGGTTTAACGGCCGAATTTTACCCGAGGGGATTACTTAACTGTTAAATGGGTTTGTTGATTGGGGTTGTAGGGCGCAACAACTGCTTGGGTTATTTTGCGCCCAAAACCCAGTACTTATTTATTTAGGGACTTTAACTGTAATGGGTTTGACGGGCCATTACATTAAGGTGCAAAGTGAACTCCACTATTAGTGTTATGCATGATGGCATTATGATTCCGTTTATGAACGAGCTGAAGGCGAGTTCTAAACTGGTGAATCTATTAATGCCACGGGAGTGCATAAAACGGTTTAGTGCATGGCCGTTTCGGAGCGAATACAACTTTTTCGAGTTACAGATTCAAGTACAGACATTTCTAATGAGCTCAAATGCAGGGTCATTGACTAAGGCTCAGCAGTGTATTATCACTCCCGGGAGGTGTTATTAACACTTCCAGTTAATTACACGGCTAAAGTTAAGCACTGGTTCAATGGAAATACTTATTCGGCCACATGCACTAAACACATTTTATCATAACTGCTCGTGGCAATAGCAGTATTATGTAACAATAATGCTTAATACGAATTAATGTTTTTTTTTCTCGGAAATCAGGTACAGCAATTTTTTGACGTCATCTCATAAGCATTAATGACACTCAAATGATGTTCTGTAAATCTGTCTATGTATCAATATTCGCACTATGAAAACTTTTCGATTGCAAAAAAGCATTCCGTTAGAATTTATTTTGCTTAGTGTTTTACAAATGTTTTGCTTATTACTTACCGATTAATTGTTTGCTGCTTTCTTTTCTTTCCTTGGTAAAAAGTGACATTTCATGACATTTCAGCTCTGGAAGGAGCTTGAGCGCATGGCGGGGCGACCTTTGCGCGAAACGGCTGAGGAGTCGTGGCGGCGCTGGCTACTGGCAGCGATGCAGGTCCTGGACTGCCCAGACATAGGTAAGTTGACAAAAATAAAACCGTGTTTCATGGAGAACCTATATTACTAATTGAGGAGAACCTATATTACTAATTGAACCTTATGAATAAAGGCATGAAGTATTGGTTTTTAAGGGAGGCCTTCGATATATATATATATATATATATATTGGATTATTTGTTTTTGCGATCTTATGACAAGGTTTATTTTTTACATTACTACTATATTATTTATCGATGTAAACAAACCTTGTTATAATTTCACATATTTTGTTACTTTGTAATTCTTCCACGCTTATTTTATTTGTTATTCAAACGATTTTTCTATACAATGTGTCGTGGATTGATCGTTTCTTTGTCGACCACCTTTTATCGCCATTAGATGTTTAAGGGTTTAAGGTCACCTTTAATGGGGTTTGAACTGAGATAGCAGATTCGTAGAGCAGATCAGAATTGGTTCGTAGAGCAAAATGGGTTGTGCTACTGGCGAAATAATTATATCGCTACGCTGACACAGGACTAGTTGGCCCATTTTAGAAGAAGTTATGGGGTGGTTTTGGGGCACGAAATACTGTGCCATGCCCCGAAACCGCCCCAAAATATTATTCAAGGCCCGCTAGTCCTGTGTCGAAGTTACTTAGCGTAGCGAGGTGATTCTTCAGGCACAGTCCATTTTCGATCTGCTTCCAATCAGCTATCTCAGTTAAACAAACAAAACGTTAAAGGTGATATATTCCCGTTAACCCGCTCCGGGCGGGGGCGTTTCGACGCCCCCTCAGGGTTTTCCAGGATAGCGGGAAAACGGTGGCGCTTAGCGTCGCCGTTTTTGGTACAGCTGATGGGGCATCAATTTTCCACATATTGTTCAAGCTAAGACCTCGGGTCATCTCAGGTCAGGTCACCAGGCCAGGTCATGTGCAGGGGTCGAGAAAAGCTCTGTCCTACCAACCTCGTTGGCGACCACTTTGCTTGAACCTGGACGACCACTTTGCATGACCAAAATAAGAGCTTCAGTACCTAAATCTCCAACCCTAACCTCGAACCACACCGGTATCCAAGTTACCTACCAGTTAAACCTTCAGTAAACGCTTATTGACGACATAAATTCAAAACACTTATAAACTTTGTTTTTGCCCCGACCCTGCGGCGACCACTTTGATATGGAATTTCGTTGGCGACCACTTTGAATTTTGTTCGACCCCTGGTCATGTGACCCCACCTCCAAAAAGTTTGCAGTACTACCAAAGCCATAGTTTTCGGCCGATCGGTTTTGTAGCTTTCAGGATGTTCATAAAAGCATAAACCCGCGCGGCTCGTTAGGGTCTCCAGCCGACGCGCGGCGTAGGGGGGGGGTATATTACCCCCCTCTTATCTTCCGAAACCAAATGACCGCAGCGAGAGCGCAAGGCGGCGATCAAGATCCCAACGAAAGGATCCATATACCCGAAATTTTTCAAAATTTGGACAGGTCAGGTCCACGGTCAGGTCATTTGGAAAGTTCCAGTTTAATTGAGTTATGGCTCATACTTTCAATTTAATCCTTTGATTAAGACTATCGAGCAAAGCGCTCAAAGGTGTAATACATCTTTCCTGCATTAAGTAAAAGTAAATTTGCAATTGCAAAGGTCAAGGTCAGGTCACTAAAGGTCACCGTCCACGAAGAGGGTCAAAGAAAGTCTTGTGACACATGTTTTAGGGGTTATTTTGCACGTAAAAATTCGATAGCAACATACATTTTTAACAACTGACCCCAAAAGGCAAATCAGGTTATCTGATATTGATTGATTATTGGGGTTTTACGTATTCGGGCGCGTCGACATCAAAGGTCCTTTGCGCCCATACAGCTATTTATTACTTTAATATTTGGAGAGTTAAACGGTCTGAAAACCCTATGGCAATGTAAGTGAAGATGGAGCCGTCTGTAACAGAATCAGAGTCATTTCCCAGCCAAAAACACTCATCGACGTTGCTGTAAAGGCGGCTCCGAGGTGCTGGGAGACGTTCCTGGGACGTGTTGCATACACTCAAGCAAGACATGTCGAACGGTCAGTGGTGTGTTACACCTGAGGGCACAAGTGGCTGTCTTCACAACAGAGCAATATAACTATGAGTCGCATACGGTTCGATGACCAATGCGAACTGCATACAGCAACTTCCTCTACTCTGACTTGCTGGAGACAAGAATGCCATTCTTGAACAGTCTGCTTGGGGTTTCACTTCCTTTGTTTATTTCGGCCTGTTCTCATCCCATGGGACTGTGCCATTTGCTTTGTATAGGATGCAGTGCGGGAAAAAGTCTCTCGCGGGGAAGAGGTAGCGTCTTGTGCTTGGTTGCACGAGCAGACGCTGTCGCGCAGCGTCAGCGAGCTCGTTACCCGGTACCCCAACATGACTAGGGACCCAGCAAGCGTAATTCTCTTTCCTGCCTGATCCAGAACAGTAAGCGTTTTAAATATCCTGTAAAAGGATAATCTCGAGGATAAAAGGTCCTGAGGGCCAAAAGGTACTAAGGAGAGAGTCAGTTAAAAAAGATGTGAGGTTCATTTCCAACTTCGATAAAATGACAGTGCCTTCGCTAACGCTACTAGCTCGGAAGTAAAAACGGACGCGTCAGCTTGGCAGTGCGAAGATCGAGTGGTCCGTGTCCGCTACAAATGCCCACACCCGACTCCATCAACGTCTTTGACCCGTTCAGGGTAAGTGACAGTGTGGCCTGTATAGGAGCTATTGCTGCAGGGCTTCAGCACGGAAGGCCACATCTGGATCTCACCCTTCTTATCGCGCAGAGGTGAAATACACGGATGGGCGATATAAGCTGCCAAGGTGGGACCGACAGATGTTCCACTTCATGATACCACGTAGTTAGGTTGATATCACCTTGGCAAACGAGTTCTCATCCTTCACACAAAAAGGTGGCTAGAACGTCACAACGTCCTTCGCAAACACAGCCGAGAAGCTATCAAGAGGAAGACTGGTCATATGTGGATGAAATGGGAAAACTGACGTAGCTTTGCAGCGTAACGCATGCGAGCCATCTGTCTTCGCAATGACAGAGGGAAGGCCTTCCGTGGCATTCGGCAGCAAAGCTTGCTGTAGGCGACGTGCGGAATGCGCTCAGTGGCAGCGGTGTCGCAGGTTGATGGATTGTGTCTAAAAGTTCCTTTTTTGCTCGCTCGCACGCACTGTCGTATACGGGAAACAGGCGTGAGTCAAGTTTAGAAACGGATTAAGAGCTCGGTATTAAAAGTTAAAGCGTATCACGATTCTGCCTCCGTACGGACGTTCTTGAGACGCATTTAAAATGTTATAGATTTAAAACATCGCTTCCCTGAGCCCGTTGATGTAAAATGCATCTCTGTATTGAAAGGCGATTATCATTGTCACTCCCAGGAACTTTGCTGCTGGCTGTACTGGTATGGATTGTCTGTACATGCGGAGCTCCATGTCCGGACAGTGACGGCGGCGGCGACAGAAATGGACGGCTGTTGTTTTCGTGGTGGAGAAACGAAATCCATTCTGAGCGCCCCACCTCTCTAACCGACCTTATGCAAGTTGAGCTGTCGTGCTATACCTTGATGGCTTCGAGGCGGATGACGCCAAATCGTAAAATCATTGCAACGTAGAGGCACTGCCTATTATTGTGCGCGGAAGGTCGTCACCGATATCATCACCATGATACCGAACAGGGTGACACTGAGCACCCCGCCCTGTGGATACCATTAACAGGAGATATCTTTTCGACTTATGTTTCCAACTCTGACACGAAAAAAAAGCGGTCAGATAAAATTACTTAAAAACGTTGCCATATGACCACGTTACCGTGTTTTTAAACAGCTTTTTAAAAGTATACCATGACGCCATGCGGTGTCTACGCGCCTTATGTCAAAAACACAGCTCCAACGTGTCTGTTTTTCTTATAATTGCACCGTACAACAGGAATCAGTTGGTTAAACGTGATCTATGGTACTGCGATTGGTTTACCGAAACCGCACTGCGTGTTACTGGAAAATGCCCTGTTCCTCTAACAACCATGGAGTCTCGCGTTTCACCATCTTCTCCATCAGCTTGCCAAGCGCAGAATGTTGAGAGAGGATGGGACGGTAGTGGAGGCTCTAAGCCGGATTTGCCGGTTTTGAGAATAGGAATAACTGTTGGTCTCTCAAAGCCTCTGGAAACTCACCTGTTGCCAAAGGAGTGAATGTTTGTCAGGCAGTTTCAGCTTGTGCACATGGACGGGAGGTGACGAAGATCTCGTTATGAATACCGTCGCCGGGCCCTCAGATACGATTTTCAATGAAGTTAATCCGCTGATTTGAAGCTCGGGCAGTTTGTAAATGGCCTCGGTATGTATCATTTCCGGTTGGTCGCAAAATTGATCCTGGTCGCTTCGCAGCGAGCTCGTTGTCGATAATTTGTGGATCTGCGCCCCTACCACTGCTGCGCTCGACCAGCGCACGGGCGATCACATTAGCGACCTCTGTCGGGTGTGTCACGTCCTGACCTGCAACACGCAGCATTGGGAGCGGGATAGAGCAGAACTGTCCGGCTATACGTTTGATGCGAGCCCAGACCTGGTGCGTTGGCGTAAAACGGTTCAGCGAATCAACGTAAGTGCGCCACGATACTAGTTTCGCCGCCTTGATCGTGCGTCTGGCAAATGCCCGCGCTTTTTTAAAAGCTATGAGATTTTCAATGGTGCTTCTTCGATCAAACTGTTTGAAAGCGCGCTTCCGAGCACGGATGGCCTCCCCGCATTCCTTGGTCCACCATGGGACCGGAGGGCGTCGCGGCTTCCCCGACGTCCTCGGTATGCATTCGTCAGCAGTGTTTAAAAGTAGTGATGTAAACTCATCTGCGGACATGGTATCATCGCTGCTTAAAATAGATGTTTCGAGAAGTGTTTCAAACTCGGCCCAGTTTGCCTTACCGACATTCCACCTCCGTGGTCGGGAGCCTAAATCTGGGTCGTCCTGGTATTGCAACCACACAGGAAAGTGGTCACTACCCAGTGGTTCGTCGTGAACCGACCATGATAAGAGTTGGGCTAACTGGGGGCTGACAAGGCTTAGATCCAGCGCAGATGTTTGACCAGAAGCTGTTAAAATGGTCGTGTTCCCGTATTTAAAAACACAGCCTCGTCGTTAATAAAACGCTCTAAATAGGCGACCCGAGTGTTCGTGGCTCACAAACCATGCAGTGTTATGGGGCGTTTAAAATACCGCAGTAAGACGTGGCGACAGCCAGAGAACTAATCGTCTGCATCTTCCTGCCAGAGGAAAGACGTTCCAGGGGAAGGGTACCAACGAGCACACGCGTTACCTCTCGCCGGTAGAGGTTAATACGAGCGGCCACTGCTTGACTTGGAACGCAGTGTGACTGTCGCGCGGGCACACTTTCATGTGAATCGCAACCAGTAATCCACCGTGGCCACTGTTGTTAACCGTTCGTCTTTACGAAAGGACAGCATAACCCTTCACCGAGCACTGCATGTCGGGCGCCATTTCTCTCTGGAGAACAGATGGCCAGTGGACTACGCCTGCGGTGATTGTCTGCAGGTCTTGAAAATTGGACCTTAGTCCTCTACAGTTCCACTGAAGAATGAAATGCATGGAGAGTGATTTAAAAGACCACTAAGCAGCGCTAATAGAAAATGTTTAAACGGTTTTAAAACGTATGACTAGGAAGTCAGACTAGGTACTTAAAAAGAACTCGGCCTGCACCGGAGCAGGGCCCGCACCATCGAAGGCGACCGAGGGTGCAGACTCTCATCCCGCGCAGCCTGCCGTCCACGGAGCTGAACGCCCAGTGGGCGTACTCGTTGGTTTTGACGGATCCGTGGCTTACGCCCTCGACGGGAGGTCCCTTTCCACGAGGGACCTCTTACTGGCGACTCAGTTCCGCGGGACGTTCAACTTTTGCCCCTCGCGGCCGGCGGGGAGCCAGCGGCAGGGAGGCGCCGACGCTGACGCGGTGGGAAGGAGGTGGGGCGGGGGGCCCATGCAGGACAAACTCCACAGCAGAGGGAAAGGACGTGCTCGCCGCACCCCGGCGGGTTAGAAGACGGCCCGTCATCGAGGTGGGGCGGAATCCCGCTCGGCCCCCGAAGGCGGGGCAGACTCTCTGGTCTGAGTCAGTGGACCTTCTCCGCCTCCTTTAGCTCGTCAACGAGGCGGGCTCGCTTGGCTTCGCAGCACCCTTTCCGCCTCGGCCCGACGTAGCGCCGCCATCACCGTCTCCCCCACAGGACCGAACTCGGCGCTGAACGAGGGGGCACACCGCGTGTTAGGGGATGGTACTGTGCTTTGTGGGATCCGGCTCTCGGCGGGATCTCCGACCGCCCTCGACGAGTGTCCAACCCTCGTCCTCTTCCGGCCGCCTCGCCAGGGGCGAGGAAGCCGGAGGCGCGGCAGTTTCCGGTGAGGCAGGCCGCGCAGCGACATCGATCTCAGATGTCTGGACGGCGCCAGACGCAGGGGTTAAAACGCACAGGACAGACGAATTGACTTGAGCGAGGGCATGAGGTCCATCGCGGTCAGCTGGTTTCCAATGGCGGCCATGAGCATGAAGAAGGCGCCCTGGCCTTCGAGGCGTACGAAACCTTTGGATGTGTGTGATCATACAATTCACGAGCCTCTCGGAAGGATATATTTTGTGTGCACTTGAGTGTGACGATTTCGTGTTCTCGTAGGTAAGAAGGACATGTGCGGTCGTAGGCAGTGTGAGGTGACTGATTTGGACCACAGTTTACGCAGCGCTTTTCTGCCGAGCACTCCCCCTCCCAATCGTGCTCCTGGGAGCCACACCTACCACATGTTCGCCTTCCCCGACAGAAGTTTTTGGTATGGCCAAAGCGCTGGCACTGAAAGCAGCGCATTGGAGCTGGAATGTACAGCCGAACTCGAACTTTCACATACCCAACGCGGACATCAGCAGGAAGGTCAGTTCTATTGAAGGTAAGAACAATGTTGTTCGTCGTATGTGATGTCAGCTCCCTTTATCATCATCCTTCGAGCCTCTGTGACCCCGTGCTCGAGAGACCGTCTGCGGATCTCCTCGCACTCACGCCACGAAGGTCAAAGCAGTTGATCAAGCTTTCGAGAAATTTTTGTTTGCATGAATTTTTCACTGTCATAGCAAAGACACATCCCTTCGTCCGGAAGAATCCTTTCAAGTTGTACAGCAAACCGTCCACGTCCATCGCCCGAGCCGCCTCCTCTCCCTTCTCGAACTGACTTCGATCCCACCATCTCTCATCCTGTCACATCGAACAATCCTGCCAAATCGATCACAAACCGTCTCGTCGCTGGAAAGGAGACAGCGAGGCAAGCGAACTCTCACTGTCCGGAAAATCAGAATTTACGTGGTGCAGGAGTGGGCGGCAGCACTGCCACCGCCCGGATAGGTTGGTCGTCCCCTCTCGGGGCACGGGTTCGTTTTTGATTTAGCGGACCATGAAAGTGTGAGTAGTGATTCGGCACCGCGGGCCTCCCCCACCCACCACGGAGCCCAAACTGGGGGACGGTCCACACTCCCCCGCAGGGTGGTGGCGCCGCCAGGAGTACCGCGGGCTATACGGAAGCAGACGGCGCCTCCCACACGGCCAGGTGTAACCGGCGAGACCTCTCCCCGTCCTGACCGTGGGTCAACGCCACCGCCCCTTGACCCCTTAAGCCGACAACGCGGCCGGCGTCCACGCCAAGACCGCGCAGCTTCACAGAACGCGCGGACGACAAGCGCTAGACCGCATGGAGCCCTTAACGGCCTCCGCACACCCCCATATTCTGGCCCAAGAGGAGTGTATTTGGGAGCGCCGACACGACTAGCTCCGCGCGACCGCGCCCTTCAGCACCATGGGGAATCCGATTCAACCCGGGGGCGCAGGCGAGGGCCCCGAAAACCCGGATAACGAGGATGGGTCAGGGTAAAACTGGCGGGAAAAGAAGATGGGTATTTTGTAAAAGCAAGGATGCGGAGATGGAGCTACATACCAGCAGGGCGCTACCTCCCAAGAACGGGACAGTGGGAAGGGCCGCCGTCCGTTACTGGAGCTGGGACCCGAGGGGGCGCTACTCCCCTTACCACGCCGAAACGATGCCCCTGCGGGCACGTCCATAGCCGTTTCTGACCGTGTCCCATCCTGTTCTGATCATGTCTCAGGCTGTTCTGACCGCGCCCCGCGCTGTTCTGACCGCGGCCCGTGCTGTTCTGACCGTACCCCGCTCTGTTCTGACCGCGCCCCGGGCTGTTCTGACCGCGCCCCATGCCGCTCCGCTCCCCAGGCGCGGCGCTGAGTGTCAGTGCGCCTCTGAGTAAGCAGGCTTCAGTGCGGTCCCGTGCCGCAGCTGAGGACGGTGACGGTGTGGCAGAGAAGCGTGCAGGACGGACAGGGAGCACCACAGGCAGTCTACGCGTTCAGGTAGGTCCTGTGCAGATGGTGCACTGCGGGATACTCCACATTATTGTCCGCCTGAATCTGCGTATCTTTGGGAAATTGGCATTGTAACGGAATAGTTTTCATAAGTCGATGCTGTTTTCCAGAGTGCTATTTCGCCCTCATTATCCCGATGGGACATCCCTCTGTGCCTAAGATAGGCTTCACTTTGTCAGTGCCAGGACACTTGCAATCAACTTCATCGTATGTCAGACTGGATGTGCAACAACTGTCTCCTTCCACCTCCTAATTTCTTCCGTAGATTATTATATCAACATCGTGGGTCGGGCTGTCCCTAATGACGTCACCGTCTGCTCATGCTCTGTCAGAACTCGCTGTGGCGCGGCGACTATGACGTCATCATCACGCCACTGCCGCACGTCACGGGCGGCAAGGTGGAGCGCTGGCTGGGTAACCTCAACTTCTTCTTCATCCGGGAGTGCACCGGCCTGCGGGAGGTGAGGCGCCTTTACTGCAGAGTGCAGGCCACGATGTCTCTGTTGTCATATCTGCTGTATAGCTGTCTAAGACATTGGCTCTCCACGGCAAGGGTATGGTTGCGCCATTTTTATGTCCTCCATAATGACTCGTAACCATCTAGGGACAGTAATTAGCGCAGACCGCAGTTCTCGGCTTCAAGCTATGCGGTACAGCATAGCTTCAGGACGTTTACTATTAGTGCCACCTAGGGTCAGGAATATAAGTAGAGTTGTGTGCCGTTGCTCTGTAGCACCGTCGGGTGCTATCGTCCGACTGGCATCCTGACTTTTGGTGGATTTTGCGGGTGCGGCAGAGAAACACGTCCGATCGGCGAGAGCGTGCGCGGAGATCTCTGCGCTGCGAGGCAAGCCTTTCGCGTCCTGATTGGTCGACAGGCTTCCTCGCTGCCCTCTCGTGGTGGTCGGTCGAACCCGTTACCGCGCCACAGTCTGACGGACCGGAATGCATAGTCACAGGATCACAGGGCGGACGGTCGACGCCCGACGGTGGCTCACTGATAATGCTGACGCCATCAGGCTCTTTGACGTCGGTCTCGGATAAAGCGGACGTCAGCAGACCTGGCGTCAGCTCGGTGCTGACTCAGCACTGACTAGCTGACTGGACGTCCGCGGCAGCCGCTCGGGTCACGGTGTCAGCAGGGGCCCAGGGGAGGAATCGAGTCATGAGATGGTGACGGGGACGCTACAGTCAGATTATCAGATGGGCACCACACCTCTAGTCTCAAGTATTGGTTCTCAGTGTTGAACAACACGTCAACCGTAGCACAGAGCTGAGAATCGTTTAAAATAATTTGGTTTTGATGCTCTTTGCGATAATGCGGTAATAGAGCAAATAGTCTAGTATTGACGCATTTGAATGGTGCATTAAGGCGCCATTATGAACCGAATCAGCTATATTTTTATCACTTAGTTGCTCACTCGCCATTCCTCCCAACCGAAGGTTCCATTACTCCAAATGGGGTAATTACCTTTAATTTAAGAATCACTTGTGTACGAGGCCTGCCTTCTGTGCCGCCTGCTGTCTGTGGTGCGTGTGCTGTCCGTCAGTTCGATCTGTTTGTTGTCCCGCGACGTATCGGTACCGAGAGGCCCCATTGGATGTTGTTCTGTGGTCTCTGGGTCGCATTGGGATTGGTAGTTGTGAATGGATTAGTGGCATGTAGTGGCTGAACGACTTGAGCAGAAAACCCCTTGGTGGGGGAACTTGATGGGGGCCCTTTGGTTTTTTGGGGGGGGGGAAAAAACCCGTTGGGGAAACGCTGACCGCTGACCTTGTGTGTCCGTGTGGTCAGGTGGGCGGTCTGAACGGCTTCATGCAGGACCTGGTGACCGAGATGCTGGCCGTGGTGCGCGCACACGTCACAGCGCTCGGTGGCAACGCGCTCGTCTCCTACTTCATGTCGCAGTGTGTGCTACTGCCCAACCCGCACAAAAACCAGGTACGACGGGCTGGCAGAGGGGACGAGAATCCGCTGTGATGCCGAGTCAAAATGGCCTGTGAACTCAGTAATACACATGAGCTTTATATCCACAATGTTGGGCCCAAAATGTAACTTTTTATATCTTGAAGACGTCGGTCGAATTAGTAGCGTCATGTGATGATTCCTGTTGCACTCCCAGTATATTATGTATTATGCATCGAATTTTGATCATATGCGTCTCTTACGGACTTCTATTGTTAATCATTGGCGGGGCAGTGGTGTTTGGATCGATATTTTGTAAGGGAATGTCGCCGGATAGCCCATTGACTGGAGTCCATCATTCCACCCATATCCAGTACCTACTCACCCCCCTGTAGGCATATCGTCCTGACGCTTCTGTCCTCTCGTGCAGTGTATGACGTGAGTGTATGACGCCTTTGCCCCCCCCCCCCTCAGGCCCAGTGCCTGGTAAACGTCGGAGGGGACGCAGTACTGGTGGGTCACGTGCCCCGTACAGACGACGGATAATACCACCGGCAGTAACAAGATACCGACATCAATTCTCCCGCGACCAGTAACTGAACATCGTTACCCTGTCGCCTGCAACGAAAGACGGACGTTCTGCCTAGAGACAAGCGATCGTCAGCGAAACACAGATGGCCAGTAGAAGTTACGCCAGTGGCGGACCCATGAACATAACGGGTACCACGTATCCGGTGAGCGTTTGTTATAACTATGTCGGTTTATACAGTGAGGTCAGTGTTCGGCAGATTCTTATCGAAACGGTTATTCATGAACCCGCCGAGCATTATTTGTGGGTTTCCTGGTTACCCGAATGCCGCGCCCAGTTTTGCTCAGGTCGATGATGCGCAGTGCGCGAATATGCCTTGGATTGGATTCGGGTAAAGGGTTTGTTGTACTTTGTGATTAGCATTGCCATGTCCTCTGCCAACGAATACGTGTTGGAAACTATATGTAAAACGCCATCTATGCTTAGTATTGTGTCGAAAAGTTGACGTAAGTTTAGACTGTTCAAACAGACGACAGTTATCAGTATATGCAACTGAAGACATCGACATGAAGACAGTTGTTTTACAGACTAGTATGAGATGGGTGACTGTCTGGTTAGGTATTTTTTAGGGGCACACCCTGTTCTGCTGTGTACCAGTGATAACTGAGGAAGTTTCCTATGTGTAGTGCTCTGATGACACGAAACATCTGTTCGCCGCCTGCTCAGCGTGGTCTCAAAGCCGCCTTCGGTGACAAGGCGGCGTCATGTGCAATAGTATCACGGTGCGAATAAAACACTCGCGAAGGATGTTAGTTGTGTGGTCACTCTGCGGTACTATCGGAAACTGAAGGTGTCAGATATAAAAGACCGGTAGAAAAGGTTGCTGATGAACTTTTTTATAAACGTTGGCAAATTGTACAATACAATACTTAGCATTTTAGGTTTGTACACTAGGCCGCACCGGCCCCCGTTCCATCGCATCTCATGGCATGACTACAAACAAGCTCAGTACAGGCCTACAACATCAACTCGCCCGGCAACCTGCTGCCTACCAGCGGCAACTACGCAAACGACACATCCCAGCGGCAAACTACGCAAAAACGACACAATCTGATTGATGATAACAATCGTTTTCTCCGACCACGCCAGCCATATCACAAATATCGCACAAAAAAGGCGGCAGGCCCGAACACGGGCCGAAGTCAAGTTGTTCGCATCCCTTTGGCGGTGCTAGTTACGACATTAAGCACCCCGTGACCAAGTAATGTTCGCATTTCCTTTGGTGGCGTCATTACAGACAGTAAATACATTGGGAGCATTGGTTGCGTTGGGCGCTTACATGGGGCTTCAGTCTTCTTTGGCGTCCGTACAGTGAGGGAGAAGCAATACTGGAACGGATGACTAGACCCGACATGACTACCGGTCGTTAGCGGACCGCGAGGCGTCGCTCCCCTGGGAGCCGGCCCGCGACCCGCTCGGAATGTGTGCTTCCCGCGGTCTCGGAATCTGCTTCGCAACTCCTGTGAGTAGGCGTTCCATAGGAACTGCTATGTCGGCCCGGTCGGCGACGAGGACGATGGGTGAGTGGGATGGGGTGGTGTGCCCCGAGGGCTCGTCGACACATACACACTCAATCGAAGACTGCGTTGACTTGACTTTGGCCAAACGAAGCCATGCATCGGTACAATATCAGGGTTCAGGTGTCCTCTCGGCTATTTGCTGGAAGTTTCATCATCCAGCTGCAACCAGTAATCCTTCATGTGCTGCTGTAGGAACTGCTCGAACTTCTCATCCAACTCCTTCAGGTACTTGTGAACTGCTGTGCCCTTCTGCAAAGCATTAGAAACGCATGGTTAAAAAAGCCTATTGCGTTGCATTTGACAAATGTACGCTATGTTCCGTGTGTTCTGTGTTCTATGATACGGTATGTGGGTATGTTCTCGTACAACACTGAAGCTGTTTAAAGTGCAAACTCACGCGACTCAACCAAACAGCTGTCATCACATAACTAGACACACAGATGTCGGATGCCGAAATGTCACGTGTCTTAAAATAAATGTCCAGCATTTGTCGTGAGCAATCTTCCACCTGCTCGCCCAATGCGCAGTACCGTACCTTGAAGAACCGAATCTGGTCCACCAGTTTCTTTGTTGTCCGCAGGAAGATCATGAGCTTGGAAAACTCGTTATTGAGAAGACGCCTTTTTATTTCGTCGAGATAGACCGGGCGCTCGATATTGGCGAACTCGGGCAGTTTCTGGGAAAGGTGAACATAATTGTCAGCTAGCGAACAATCGTCACAAAATGCCGACAAAGTTTTCTGTCCATCAACTGAGCACAGATAAAGTAAATCCTAAACAGTATAAGCCTAGCTTGCCAGGAAAGTGACAGGATGGTGGAATTGCGCAGGATGCTTCGGAAGAGGAATGAGCACATGCCGCCAACATTTGAGAAGAATGGTCCCGAATCGCTCACCTGGTGTTTGAACGGTTGGCAAATGGAATAAAGGCTGAAGTGAAAAGCACTTTGCTTGCTGAAACCGTCTGAAAGCTTAGGCTTCGCCCCCATCAGGATACGCTTCAGCCAAGCTCGGGAAAAGCTGTTAACGCTTCGTTGCAGCTGCGGGTGACACAGGTTGCGGGAATTAGAAATACCACAAAGTGGCGCTCGGTTGTCATTTGCAGTGGGCGTGCATAGCGGCATGAATTATAGTCACCCCAATAGGAATCGGCATTAACTCACCCAATAGGAATCGGCATTAACTCACTTGGCAAAGATGATATCTTGTAAACGGATCGATCAACGATTTGATGATATCCCACCTTGGCGTAGTGACATGCAGCCGACAGCTGTTATCTCAACTTCAGAAGCACACGAAAGGATGATGCACTGCACAAGGTCTAGTTAAAAATAGACCGTTACAGGTGCCATGCCATGCGCTAGTGTATTCACATTGCTGCTGGGAGCAAGGCGTTTGGCAAGGCCATGGGCGCAACATAACCAGGAGTTGTCGCGCCCTTAACCCGCGCACTGCAGGGAGGGGGGGGTGATTTCCGCCCCCTCAGGTTTTTCCGGAGTAGCGGTAAAACGGCGGCGCGCAGCGCCGCCAAATTTCTTACACCTGTTTGGGCATCAATTATCCACACTTTGGAAAAGTTTTGACTTGAGGTCGTCTCAGGTCAGGTCACAAGTCCATGTCAAGTGACCTTACCTTCAAAAAGTTTGCGTTCGTGCCCAAAGCACAGTCTTTTCCCGGAAGTTTTGAAACTTGTAGGATTTCATAAGAATATTCTAGTACTTACCAATTCGTATATCTCGCGATTTTCGTATCGGTGACCAATAGGTCAGCGTCATTTTTCCTGACCCTCCCCATTATAAGTTAATGGGAAAAATAAACAAATGGCTTTCCTTTTCAGAAAAAATATGCATCGGATCAGGCGAATTCTTTCAGAACTTCATTGCTATTAGCCCATTTTCTAGATGATCAAGCAGTGCAATTGGTTTGCCCAGTGATTCTACACGGTCATCTGAGGTCATCTGACGGTCAACCAGCAATGATTTGGCTTAATAACTATTGATAGGAAAAGAGATAGAGGACGATTAGTTGACAGGCACTGTGGTTCGTCTCATCTGGCCGCGTTTGCCCCATATGCAAACATGACCTACATGGGTCACCAAATGACCTTTGACCTGAGGTCAAGATTTTCTCGGCTCTCGCCGCTTACCAGGTCACCGTGTTATTGTTTCAAGCCCTTCAATGAGACAAACACGATGGCGTCAAAATTATTTCCCTATCATTTGTTTATGTGAACACGCTTTTCAGAAAAAGCTGTTTTGCTAAACAATACATTTTACCTTTCATTGACCTCTGGAGCCTGATACGATTTGATCTGAGCTCAATTTTGAGGACATACATCGGCGATTGAAAATTTAAATAGCCATCGATTGCTTTCTCTTTAATGTTTTGCTACTTAGCTATCATAGTTTCCGAGAATAATCGGCCTCTCTCCCTCGCAAAGGAAAAGGTCCTAAAACCTGGAAAATCTGACCTTTGGTGACCACTGTGACCTCCAATTGTGACCTGATTCCAAGAAAAAGACTGAAAATACATTTCGATAGGAGCTGCCTAGAGCTATCTAATGCCGTTTTCCGCTTGTCGCTACGTTGCGTAGTTTTCGAGATCTCACGGGGGCGGAAATCACCCCCTGCAGTTCGTGTTTGGCGCCAACCCCCTGCAGTGCGCGGGTTAAGCCCCCGTTAACAAACAAAGCAAGGCGTTTCATGCATCAATTTAAGTACAAACACAAGTAGGACAACACAAACGTCACCAGACAATGCCGACAAATCTACCTAAATGGCCACTACGAGCAAAAGCATCGGAAAGCTATAGCAGTAGTCTTCTATGTAGCAGGAAAGCATAAGAAGCACGGTGGCGGTAATCACTCCACACAGATAACAACATAGCAAACAACAAACAAATATCCAAACCTTCTGTCTGTGAGCACAGGACCTGTGCACGAGCTCCGCACCTGTACACCAACCCCGCGTCGTCTGAACATCACGTGTGCACGGGTGTCATTCACAGACACGCGACAGCACTCACCGACATGTTCTCCAGGTTTTTGAAGTACATCGCCGGGTAGTATGCGGCGTACAGGTCGGTGAGCAGCCGGCGGGCCAGCGTCATGTCCTGCTCGTTCATCGTGTCCTCCGGCCGGCGATCCAGCGGGCTGAGCGGTAGCGGCATGACGCGGCACATGAGGCAGTACCACGTGCTGCAAGGCGAGAGGAACGGGGGTTATACATACAACAAAACCCACAGCCTACCCGGGGAGAAGGGACAGAGGAGGAGCGAGAGAGAGCGAGAGACACTATACACAATCTACGGGGTCCTGGGAAGAAGAGGAAGGAGCATAAAGAACAATGGCGTATTGGGGAGGAGAATACGGACGGCGCCGGTGAGTGTATGGCAGAACCCACGTTTACTGAGGACGAAGACGCAGGCTCCGGCGTTGGAGGCCTCCTCACCAGACGGGCTCAGAGGCTGCAAGGGTTTCAAACAGTCGCCGTCCAAGGTGAGCAAAAGTTCCTGTGATCTGTGACCAGAGCACTGCGCAGGTAAATCGACGAATCACAAACGGTTTTATTATCGTGCCGTCGGCTGGTTCGTCAGGTCCGCACCATGAGGCTATCAGCAGAGAAGCGGCATTGTGGGCGAGCAGGGACAGCGATTCCAGTCACACACGGCCGTCAACAGTCGCGCAGATCGCCAAGTAGCACCGGGAAACTAGCCGATAGAGCAGTTGCTTTAAACACTGAGGTTTATACCAGATCACAACACACAGTGAGGCTCGGGAAGTTGAAGCAGTGGTGGGCACGCTACTGTTCACCACCGGCTCACACCGCGGGGATCGGCAGTCATTCGAGATGGCCAGAAGAGATACTGTGAGATTTAGGAGCGCGGTGACTGCGTCTACGTCGAGTTCCACTAAATTCAGAGCCAGAGACAGCTCAATCGAATTTCTCATAATCACTACACCTACTACTGTCTAGCAAAAAATGTTTCCCCTCTCCCGAGTCCCTCTGCCTTCCCCTCGGGCAGAGGGACCACGCCATCCACGTCATCATCCCTCGTCATCCACTCCACACCACGTCACCCCACTCACCTATCATCCTCCTCGTCTCCGACCGGGCCGACGTAGCATTCCCTGTGGAACGCCCGATCGCAGGAATCACACAGCAGAAGGTCACCTCCGTCCCAGCAGAGGACGCAGTAGCTGACGTTAGGCGACGTCGGACCACGCTCCGGGGGCTGGTAGAGCATCTCGGCCGGGAAGCAGATGCCGAGCGGGTCCCGGGCCGGCTCCCAGGCGAGCGACGCCTCGCCGCTCGCCACCGACTCGGGCATTCGCACCACGTGAGTCAGCTCATCGCGCTTCGCCGAGGCGGCGGTCTCAGAGGTGAGCGACACCAGCGGATCGGAGGAGCGTCTCCGGTGTGCGGAGGAGTCGGAGGACTTGCGCTGGGAGGGGCCGGACTCGGTGGACACCCGCCGCTGGCTGGGCCCGGGCGCTGCGCTGGTGAAGACGTCAGAAGCCGCCGCGGTGTCGCTGTGGGGAGTGGTGGGCGCCGCATGTGTTAGCGCCACACCTGGGTCACCACCGGACGGTGGAGGCATCGGAAGCGGGCTCGGAGCTGCGTTCGGCGCCGCGCTGCTTCCGGGGGCGGTCGAGAGTGCTACGCTATCCGCCATACTCCCCCGCCCACTGCCTGAGGTGGCACCACTCGATGGCTCAGGGGCAGTCCCAGGCTGCGTTACACCTGCTGTTCCGGCGGAGTGGGAGCGGCCGGCCGCCTCCGCTGCCGCCAGGTGAAGCTCCTCGGCCGGCTCTTCGACCTGCATCTCAACCTCGGCAGCGTCGGTGCCGCACGAGCCCGGGTCCTCGCCCGAACTGTGCCGCTCACTGGGGTCCCGTGGAGCGCAGTTACGCAGGATGAACGCGTCCGTGGAGGTGCCTATGGAGAACCGGACAAGCAGAGATCAGTCGAGTCCCGGTACCAAGGATTGCAGTCAGGTATATGATGATGATGATTGGGGTTTTCGAGCAGACCGACAACGATGGTCACATGCCGCCCGCAGTCAGGTATATGAACTGAAATGGCAATCACTTCTGTCAACGATACCTATGGAAAAAAAAGATGCGGAACATCGTCTACATTGATAACTTGTCTAGCTAGACTTGGTCAGCCGTGTTTACACACGTGTGGTCCTTCTTATCTTGTATGAAAATAAACGTACCCGTTGGATACTATCGAAACAGATTGAAGAGTCACACAACAGCATCTCGTTGTCTAACCCTCAGGTAAATGCAAACAAACATCAGCAGACAGCAGCCCGCAAGCAAGTTGTGATTTTTACGTACTTCATATTGTTAACCTTTAAAATCCCGTGTAATGAGCTCGAATAACTCTGTCTTACGAATAGACGCGGATAGACGCGGAAGTAAATAACCGAACAAAGAAATACAATGCATACCTGGGTTATTCGAAGCTGCTGACATCTCAGCGGGAGATGGCACCCTTCCCCACTGCGGCGAGCGAGGCTTCGCTTGGACGCCAGCTGATCGACTCAGCTGTTCGGCCGACAGCCCTACAGTCGACCCCGACGGCGTCCTCCGGCGTGTCTCCTTCCCTCCTACAACACTACCGCTGGCATCGCTCGTCCCAGCCTGTGCGCCCACTCTGTCCGCAGGGTACGCCACGTTTTGAAACCCACTGCCCTGCGAGTGGGATCCCGTCGTGGTTAGACCAGCGCTGCAAAATCGTCTTCGTTCTGCGCTGGACCTCGCCACGCCCGAGGTCTCCTCCAAACTGCAGCTTCTCCGGGCCTCAGCGGACGCCGGCAGCGACGTGCGGACGCCCGGGAGTCCTCCACTCTCGCTCGAGTTGGAGCCACTGCTGGTGCGCGTGGCTCGCTGGTCGAACACCGCGATCATAGGCGGCTGCATCTCCGGTGTGTGCGGAGTCAGTGGCGACGGAGCCTCCTCCTTCTCGGGCCGGCTCGGCGTCGGCGGCTTCGCCCACGACTGAGTCGTGTCCGATCCGGTACCAAGGCGCTTTAGGGTCACGCCGCTCCGGCTAGTCAACGCCGCTGCCGCCACTGCCGCCGCCGCCACTGCCGCCGCCGCCGCCATTCCTGTCGTCGAGGCTGGGACTCTTTGCCCTGCATTTTGCGGAGGCTGAGCTCCGGGCGAAACAGGCACGCTCCCACCGGTGGCGGTGGCCGCAGCTGCAGGGACGGTGGTGGAGAACAAAGGCCCCAGTTGGGTTGGGCGCTTGCTGCCGGACGAGCCCAACACGGTCGAAATACTAGCATCAGTGCTGGCTGCGCTGGCAGGCGAGGCAGCGCTGGCAGAAGGGACCGTACTGGCAGATGGGACCGGACTGACAGACGAGGTAGCACTCTCAGTCTGCCCCTCATTCAGCGTGATGATTCGGGTCATTGTTACATTTGGCCTGATAATCCTCGGAGACGAGCGGTGCGTGTCTTGTTTGCAGGAGCGTTTTGGATTTGCAGCGGTTGGCGAAGAGCTGGGAGACTGTTCGGTCGGGGTCGTCCCATCAGCTGACTGTGGACAGACACGGGAGTCAGCGAAGATATGATAAGGGTAAATGGTGCGCTTCAAGAATTCAGCACGAGAACTAGAACGGATGGTATGTCAACTTCGCATTACATTTAACCTTTCTCTAAAATGCAAACATTCAGAAAAATATTAAGAAACTATAACTCAAACCATACAAAACACATAGCCAACTGGCCTCAAATGTACCAAATGCAAACTGGCTGGTGCAAAATCAAACCCTGTGGCCTGTCCCACTACCAATCTCTATCTCCGAGATCTACCCACGACCACTATCCCGCAGTTGACGGCGCCTGACGCCAGATCCTGCACGTGCCGACGCCAATTCCGCACCTGTGTCGGTGATCTCTCCTCCTCCGGGGAGAGCATGCGTTTCCTTCCGAGCGGCACCCGGAACCGCTTGTCAAGCGACAGCTCGATGGGCCGCGTCGGCCGTGGAGTGGCAGGGTTGTGCCAGCTCACAGGAATCTCCTGGTGTTCCGACTCCGATGTCGGCGGCTGCGGAAGCGGGGCCCCAACCACCGGCTCGGAGGCTGCGGTGGTCACAGTCGCTCCGTCCGGGAGCAGGTTCTGCGTCTGTGACCAGACCGCGCGCACGGGAATCGACGCCACAAACGGTGCCCTCGGCTGGTTCGCCAGGCCCGGGAGGATCGGCTGAGAAGCGGAAGTTTGGACTTGCTGTGATGGCTGCCGTTGCTGCTGTTGTGCTTGGTTTTGCTGCTGCTGGAGTTGCCACTGTATCTGCAGTTGCTGCTGTGATGGTGATTGCTGCTGTGATGGTGGTTGCTGCTGGCGCTGCATTTGCTGCAGCTGAAGTTGCCACTGTTGCCTCTGCCGCTGCTGGTGCTGCTGGTGCTGCTGGTGCTGCTGTTGCATCTGCTGCTGTTGTAGCCGTATAACACTCAACTGTTGTGGCTGCTGCAACTGTTCAACCTGCTGTGGCTGCTGCTGTGCAGGAAAATACTGCTGTTGCAACTGTTGCGGCTGTTGTAGCTGCTGTGGCATCTGTTGTTGTTGTTGTTGCCAGGCATTCCGTTGTCGTACTTGATGTAATACTGGCGTTAGTGAAAGCCGTATTTGTGGCTGTTGTTGCTGCTGCGGGTGTTGCTGCTGCTGCTGCATTACTTGCTGTTGTTGCTGCTGTATGTGTGGCTGTTGTTGCTGCTGCGGGTGTTGCTGCTGCTTTGTTACTTGCTGCTGATGCATTTGGTGTTGCTTGTTCTGCTGCTGCTGGGCACACAGTTGGTGCTGACCCCACTGTGACCGCTGCTGTGGCTGCATGTGGCTGCTGTGGCTGCTCTCGACATGTGGCTGCTGTGGCTGCTGTTGGTGGCTGCTGTGGTGGCCTGCTGCCTGTAAGGTGGCTGCTGTGGCTGCTGCTGTGGCTGCTGCTGTGGCTGCTGCTGTGGCTGCTGCTGTGGCTGCTGTGGCTGCTGCTGTGGCTGCTGCTGTGGCTGCTGCTGTGGCTGCTGCTGTGCCTGCTGCTGTGCCTGCTGCTGTGGCTGCTGCTGCTGCGGCTGCGGACTGACGACTGGCGTTTGGAGCATCTCGCGCAGCATAGACTTATTGCTCTGGTTCGGCAGCTGCTCCGACTGGGCCACCTGAGAGCCCAGCTGCTCCGCCAGCTGCACCAGCTCCTGCTCCTCAAGGTTCAGCGAGAACGGCGCCGCCTGCCGCGGCTGAACCTCTGCCTGCACGGTGGGCTGAGCTTGACTGACCGCCGGCCCCGCGTCAGCCGAGCCCCGAGGCGGCGCCACGTTTCTGGCAGTGCCGACCGTGCCCAGGGCGGCACCTGGAGCGGTCGGGGACCAAACTGGCGCCGTGGAGACGGCCGGGTTCTGGGTTAAGATCTGTCTGGCAGCCGAGTCTGCCGACTGCGGCCGAGTATGGGCCGGCTGCGGCTGGGTCGGATGTGGCCGCGTATGGGCTGGCTGCGTTTGAGCTGGCTGCGTATGGGCTGGCTGCGTATGGGCTGGCTGCGTATGGGCTGGCTGCGTATGGGCTGACTGCGTATGGGCTGGCTGCGGCTGGGCCGGCTGCGGCTGTGGTAGGCCCGGCTGAGGCTGTGGCTGGACCGGCTGAGGCTGCGGCTGGGCCGACTGCCTGCCACCCTGAGGCACTTCCCGCGCGCCGGCCGGCCCCGGGGACACCTGCATCCGCATCACCCTCTCATGCAGCTCTTTGACGAGTTTGTACAGCTCTGGCCGCATGCTGGGTAGCTGGACCAGCTCCTTGAACAGCATGGTGATGTACTTCAGGCCGAAGTCGGTGCCGGAGCGCAGCTGCACGCCCATGATCTGGCCCGTGATGATTAATAAGAACTTGGACAACCTGGCCTTCAGCATCGGCTGCATGGAGACATCGTTGTCGTACAGCGTCAGACAAATCATGTCGCCGATTCCTGCAGGGATAGTGGGCGAAGTTAGCTTTCTTGTTAAATAGCCGCGGAATATGCGCTTCACATGCGTGGTAGTGTTAAACGAATGCATATTGGCACATCATGATGATGATGATTTGGAGCCTACAGGCACCGCATTTTTTAAGCGCCCATTGGACATATCATAAAAGATATTACCTAGAAGAAATTAGAAGGGATGATGTTACAGCATGCTTGGACTATACTTCCTAACAGTCCCAAAAACAAGAGATAAGTTCACAAAACGCGTGTGTCGTCATTCATCAACGCAATCGAAATGTAACACTTACGATCAATTGGTATATCCCGACGCAGTTCTACTTTGGGTAGCCTCCGCCCTGGCTGGCATACCATATCGACCATTCCCAACTTCCTGGCAAGCGTGAGTACGAGTCTGAAAAAGTAACACAAATGTTTGAATATTTTTATACGCAAAAATACACAATGCAGCATGCGTGCAGTGGTCTCAGTCCTCTCCCGTGTATTTCTGGGTCGTCTTAGCATTCTTTGGTATTCAGTGGAATGCTTTACAATGAGGTGTGTTTAGAGTTGCTGTAAAACCTTTCCCGTTTCTGTCTTCTTCTTTCAGCGGTATCGCCACACAATCAACACATTTGGGACTGCCGCGTCACGCAACTGGCGTGCTTTTGGCACGTACCGTCTCGCTATCGGTTTTAGGACGGCGTGCATATCATGAGCAGCAGTAGTGATGTTAAAACTGACGGTCACAATGCGAATCGTTACGGCTAGAGGTCCTTCGCGAGACAAAATTGTTTTATCCATCCCATACAATCCCGTTTTTAAGATCCACTTCCACGGTACCACCATACCACAAACACACATGGCCGCGGCATGGAGACGCCGAATTCCGTACTTAGCGTTGCTGATGAGCGTGGCCGGCCGGCCGTTCTCGAGAAGCCGATGGGCGAAGTTGTCCAGATGGGCCAGCCGCAGCTCCATCAGAGAGACGCTGTGCAGCAGCAGCTGCAGCTCGCGGCCGTACGCGTCGTACCGCTCCTGCGCCGCCTCCAGCTGCTTCGCGAAGAACGCACGGATCCGCTCCTGGTAGCTGGAACGTGACCCCAACACTATACTGTGATGGTGGCATTAGAAAACGTCAGCACTACGAGACCAATAGAATGTCGGCATGAGAGAAATAACGACAATGGCTATAGGGAAATACGGCACGCTAGGATTTCGATTAAAAAACAGGTTGTAAAAAAAATCACGGGCGTGAATAGGCAATACAGTGATCGCCTCCAAATGGTATCCGGTAGTGGAAACAACCCGCCACTACATCCTTAGAAAATCGAAGTTTGTCAACACTGCTTGTCGCAGTTACTCACTCCTGGTAGTGGCCCTGGATGCACTCAATGCCGGACTGCTTGCTGGACTCTGCCTCGGCCAGATTCCTCTTCAGGGTGTCCATCTTCTGACTGAGAGTCGCTCTCAACTCCCTGCCGAGACAAGGGCGGCGCCGCGTTAGATTGGACTTAATGAGGTTACTGAAGTTGCCTTACTGATGTTACTGAACTAGAGCCGAACACGTTCTTTTAAAGGGAGCGTGTCTACTTACATCGCTTATGTATGGCTATTGACAATGGTTTATATATAATATAATGCTATGAATCGAGCCATGCCCTTTTTCCAGATTCACACTAGTTACTGAGATATTAAAAAAGAAAAGAAACAAAAAAACTGGCTGGTAGTAGGTAAACCCCAGAGGGCCAACTACTACTAGAAGCTTTGGGCACATATAAATATCGATAAGAATGTGCTGGCATATTGTCAGTGCTGGACAGTACCATTTCGATAAAACGACTCGTGACGTGAGCACTGACAGCAGCGGCCGAACAGATCCTAGACGGACCTTTTGCTTTTCGACGGTTTGTTACCATTCTTCGAATGAATTGTTCATTGTCTTAGGAGCGCTGTTTTACGTAACATCTTCCATCTGATCAGGCCCATAGCCAGGATTTCGTCCGGGGGCGGCGCCTCAAAAGGGCCCTTCCCGAGCGTTGAAAGCCTCCCCCAAATGGCTTGATTTTTTTTTTACGGATTTCGGCCACTTTATTTTGCGATGCATCCTTTGTATTCAACTTCTGATGAGCTGGATTGGACCAGGGCCATCAAGACCCTCAAAGATGTCTATGAACTAGGCACGTAGCCAGGATTTCGTCCGGGGGCGGCGCCTCAAAAGGCTCTATACCAGGCACGTAGCCAGGATTTCGCTCGGGGGGGGAGTACCTCAGGAGGGCCCATTCCCCACCGTTAAAAGGGCCATTCACCACCGTTAAAAGGGCCCATTCCCGAGCGTTGAAAGGGTTTATTCCCGAGCATTTAAAGGGCCCGCCGGTAGAACGGATGAAAAGGTCTGCTCCACTGGTGAGGGGCCCTTTGGCATGTCCATGGGCCCTTCTGACTCGCCGAGGGGCCCTTTCGGTCTGGTCAGGGGTCACTCGGCCCGGTCAGGGGTCAGGGGTGAACACTGAACAGCACCCTAAAATGGCGACCGACCGCCATCTTAGGGAGTTGGTCAGCTCAGTGGAGGTATTGCGTGCGGTGTGTTGGGGGTTGTTGGGGCTGCATTCCCGGACCAGTATCTCGGCAACCAAGGGTCGCACGGACATAAGACAGACACATATGTGTAAATAAACTATCGGCCCAGAGTATGCACGTGTAAAAAAATATAACAACTAGCGATACAAGCTATACAGCTGTAAAGCGCAATCAAATCCGTCCAATACTCACCAAAAATGTATTCATATTGACAAACATGAAGCTTTAAAAGACAGGTTTGATACAAATGCGTCCGACCCCTCCATTCATAACACACGCTTTTCCTCAGCCGACGCGGGTGAGTTTATCACCGCAATATGGCGGCCGGTCGCAACCGCGCTCAGGCACCCTTGTCCCTTCCAGTTATTATTAAGTTTAGTGGAGGCACCCTCTCCCGCCACTCCACCACGATCCACCCGGTGTCACCCATCAATTGGAGGGTTAAAAGGCAGAGTGCAACAAAGAACATCCGGGGACGTCTTTGGGTGACCCCGACCCAAGGGAAATAGAAAACGCCTGAGGCTGTCTTTGAGGCGCCCTCAGCGCGGTGGTCCACCACTCTTCCAGCCAACCCCCTGCGGAGTCTTTCTGTTCCTTTATCCATTATCCGTCCAGCGGTCAGATTGGCATGTGAGGGCTCAGGTCCGCAGATTAGTCGTCGAATACCGCTCGTGGAAGGGCACATGTTTTCGTCGCCCTTACGAACTCCTGCCATTGTACGGTCCGCAGAGGGACCAACAGCTCCGGACGAGGGTGGCTCGGACCTCAGTAGCAGTGGCCGAGCTACTGATCAGGTGACTCACAGCTGCTGAGCTGTAACTCGGGTACGGAGAGNGTTGTATCCCTTGCTTGCGGGCTAGAAACCTTATAACCTATGCATGAAAGATGTAATTTCACGTGAATTATGATGGTTACCAATCATTGAAATGCCCACTTCAAACCTGAATTAATTACAATATATCTGTAGATACCCAGGTGTCTGTCTATAATGGCTTCGCAATAAATTACCTGTGTATGCTTCTTCCATGTATTGCACACAAATCCAGAACAGTATCAGAAGGTGTAATCAAATAGAGTAACGTACCTACTTAAGTAGTCTTCAGCACCAGTGGCGGCTCGTCATAGGAGGCAACTGAGGCCGGGCCTCACCTATTATTTAGGAAGAATGTGCTTTGAAATATGCATTGGTTGCCATAGACAGCAATACGTGTGAGTGATTCCCATTCTGCACATCGCAGTGCATTTCATTATGGCATAACACAAAAATTATCCGGCTCGACAGTAGTCTTCCATCCACCCGCCAGCCACCGATTCGTACGTTAGCAATACTTCCGTAACCACTACGAGCCGGCTGAGGCCTGGCCGGTCTGCCGCCTCACCGCCTCCGCCCGTTCAACCCAGCTACTGAGGCACCAGCGGGCGAACGCATCTCAGGCCGACGATGCCGGCCGTGCTGGTTATGAACCAATCGACTGAGGCCGGATGTTTTGGGCCTCAAGCGATAATATTCGAATTCTAGGAGGTCGTAGCGGACGGCAAATCAAAGTTCATGAACTAGGGGACATGTTATTGTATCGATTCTGGTCACATATTTGCTCGAAAAGGCTTTAATATATTATTTATATTATGATACTTTACAATCGTGCCGTTTCGGCGCCGGCAGGCGGCGCGGGGGCGGACGTGGCGAGAGTAGAGCGGCGACTTTTCAATTCCCTGCAACCGTATGGCGATGTTTGCCATCGTACTGCGGTGTTGTTTAGATAGACCTCACTATAGGAATGTAACACATTATCAAATATTACTTAAAATATCATTTAATTTTTGCGTTATAGATCGTTACGGGTACGTGATGCTACATTAAATTTGCAGCTATCCCTCTGCGTCTCGGCTCGTGAGGCCGCCGACGAGTCGGCCTCAAGGCACTTGCGCATGCGTTATACGACCTGCTCGAATGGCTCAGATTCACATGCTGCCCGTGAGTCGCCAGCCCAGGCGGTGGCGCCAGTGCCGGGGATAGCCTCCCGGATCAAATCCCTTGGCCCCGAGTGGAGGGGTCCCATGGGGGGTCCAACCCCAGGCCCCTCCTCGCCCCCTCCCCGGCATATATCTCCCGATACATGGCACAAGGCCGAACCAGATGCAAAAAAATGGTGGCGCCAGGCGTGATTTCGGACAGCTGCAGTCCTTCCCACCGGTGTCAATTTGTAGACTTGGGGGGGGGGGCACCCCTGATAATTTGAAATTTTAATATTAGGCCTATGGTGTTGAATGGTAAAAATCAAATAAGAATCTTTAAAATTAGCATTGCCCCCCCCCAAAAAAAAATCATTTTCAGAAAATGACACCTCTCTCCTACCCGTTGCAACTTCTGAACTTTGGGCTTGGGCCTCAGGTAATTGGATGACCACGAGCCGCCACTGTTCAGCACAAAACAACTTCAAATTAAATCTAAAAGTGAAGAATCAAGTATGAAACTAAAACGAAAAACCTTAAATGAAATGTCAGCTCTTAAAGTGAAACATCTAATAGAAATCGACCTTGTTTGAGTGAACACGAGATGTCAGCCAACACGTTTGTTAGTGAACACCGAACGTGTGAATCAAACAAAATTGGACACCTCGTTAGTGTGACCGTTTGGCGTGCGATCGATCTTAATCACGACAAAGATCACATGTGTAACTTCCACTTGCGCTTGCGTCTGTGCAGGGCACACACGCCCATCCGGAGCATATCTCACATTAAATCCATTTATCACACGATAGGATAAAGCGCATCCCACAGATGATACACTTCACGTTACTGTCTCCACCTGCAGACGCGCCTGCGCTAGTTGTGCCAGCCTTAGTCTTCGGTCGGCCTGCTCTCTTGTTCTTTGCTGCCGTTTTTCTCTATTTCTATTCAATCATCTTCTTGAAGGGAGATGAGGTTATAACGGCTGCCCGCTCGGCGCGTCGCGACCTCTTCCTCTTAGGTCCCTGAGGAGGTGAGCATACAGTATTGAGCGTATCACTTGCAGATGTCACGCCAATGGGACCAGCTCCTCAACTGCCAGCGGGCGGCACCGTCACACCGCTGGGACCACCTCCTCCACTGCCAGCGGGCGGCACCGTCACACCGCTGGGACCAGCTCCTCCACTGCCAGCGGGCGGCATAGGGTGTTTCATTTTGCACTCGATGTTCGGAATCAATTGGCACCCTAGCTTTCCTGGTTCCGTTTTTCATGCTGACTCCGAAAATGAACTCCTTTTTGCCGCAAGTGAGTTCTAAGTTGTCTCATTGCCGTTTTGGTTTGCATTCTCGCCCTTACGGGCCATCCAAGCGTATTTCTGGATATAAGTCCCAGGAAATACGATCACATTCTAACCAAAAAGTGTATTTGCGTCATCAAGATGCTTAAGAACACCTTGTGCTCGTAAACTATGCCCAGGTCATGTCAGGTCACTGACCTGTGACGACATTTTTAAGTCATGATGCTCATTTTTTCACATTTTGGCGTTCAGGAAGACAATAATTTTACCAAACATGCGTAGACAGGGAACGAACATATCAACAATCATTCGGAATTCTGAAAAAAGGCTTCAACAAAAGTTCTGAACAAAAGGTGTTAGCTGGACTGCCACTTTTTGACTCGATAATGTTCACCAATATAGTTCCATTATTCTGTTGTAGTGCCCAAACTATATATATTATTATAATATATATATATATATATATATTAATATATATATTATATATATATATATATTATATATATAATATATAGATATATATGAAACCTTCTTTCGTTTATCAACTAATCAACAGTTGGCATTTGTGAAATAGTGAGATATTTATTGTACTTTATAGTTTATTATTTTATAAAAGGCATTATAGGGACGCGAAATAGAGGCAGAGACCACGACGCTAGCGTTCACCTCATATAAATCGAGAAATATTTGGTGGGCCTTCGCGCCCCGAGGTGCGACGTTGGTCAGTCGATGTGAGTAGCCGTATATGGTATAGCCTGCATGAGATTGTGTGACCCAGCGTAATTTTAAAACACAACAGATAAAACAAAATATATTTAAATAAACATCTGTCGACGAACTGATGGCAGTCAGCAGATCAAAATCGATCCACGGAATGAAAACCACGGAACCTCGCATGCGAGGTTGCGTGGTTTTCATCCCGCGAGCGTTTCTCTAAAATTAAATAATTAAATTGACAATATTGGGACATATATTATCAATACTGGCGTGCAGTCTACGACCTTTCCGGAACACGCAAGACACCCGCCACTCCGACCCAACTACCTCAAGTCATGAGTACAATACTGCCACCTCGCAGACTCGCACCGCATGGAGCTCAGTGTGGGGCAGCCTTTAAGGTTGTTTCGGGCCAAAAAAAACTCCATCAGGGAGACAGTAAAGGACCATTTCCTTACATGCGGGTATGGCTTTAAGTATTGCATGACCGGCCAGAAAAATGTTCGGCCAGAAATTGTCAACCCGAATTTCCATGTTATTTGTTTAGGGTCGGCAGGAGCCAAAAGTTTCTTGCCCGGGCCTTTCCTGCCCGAGCCTAAACTTAATTGTTACTACTAATATTACTTAATAATGAATAGACTTCGTGCTATACTTAAAGCATACTCCGGCATGTAGGCAAAATCTAACTGAGCTTAGCCTGACGAAATTATCTGGAAACTCAGTTTGCAAAATTTAGCCCAGGTCCTCGTGCTTCGCACTCGGACCTCCGCTAATTCTCCTCCCTCTCGCACTCGGATCCCGTTGTCGCCCCAGCGCTCACTGACGCCCCAGCGCTCGCCGGCGCCCCAGCGCTCGCAGGAGCCCCAGCGCTCGCAGGAGCCCCAGCGCTCGCCGGCGCCCCAGCACTCGCAGGAGCCCCAGCGCTCGCCGGCGCCCCAGCGCTCGCCGGCGCCCCAGCGCTCGCAGGAGCCCCAGCGCTCGCCGGCGCCCCAGCGCTCGCAGGAGCCCCAGCGCTCGCTGACGCCGCAGCCATCTAAAGAGCCACAGCCAGGACCTAGCGTCCGACGGTGCGTCACCTGTGATCAGCCTTCTGACTCTGTAGACTGCGCTGACCCAGACGACGCCTGTCGACTTTGCCGAAAGGCGGTCTGTGCTAAGAGACACAGAAAAGAGGCAGCGGCGGCACAACAGCGTCAGGCAGCGAAAATACTGAGAACCACGCGGCAATCCCGGCTTTCCGTTGGACAAACGGTCCGGGTGGGAATACCGGACCTGGACCGAGCCAGAAACCAACAAAGAAACGTCTTAGCTATCATCACCGAGGTAAACTAAATTGACACTTATCATGCAACAAATGTGGAACTTGACTCGAAAGTTAACCAAAATATTTACTCTCCTTCATTAATATAAATGAATTCCCTGTAATCCAGAACTTACTACTTTCATAATATGTTGTCTGTAGCTAGTTTTAGAATGCAATTGTGTGTTGCAGGTTCATGAAGATGGCTATACGCTGGCCACGGAGTACGGCCGACTCCCGGAAATATACACCGCGCATCATTGCGCCGCTCTGCACTAACTTCGTGACGTTGGACGACATTCGGATGGGAACGTGTCGTTGAGGGAGGTGGCACCGTTAGGCGTAGGCTGGCAGCGGCCAGGTTGTCTTTCAATGCAGTGCACAAAATTACTGCGCTACCAGCGGCCTCCCGCCAGATGTGGCGTGAATGGGCGAATGCTCGTCAAGGATGCACAAAGGCAAACGTGCAATATAATGAAAAATAGTTACATCGATGTTTTTATCCATTATGGACCCTGGCATTATTCATATGAATTATTTCGGTGACATCTGGGTTTCTTTTCGTACCTTGTTACCAAATTTTTAATGGGATTACCAATACACTGGGCATCGTTTAAACGATCACGTACATTCCGCCATTTTATTGGACTCTTTCTTTTTTGTATTGCTTAAGTACTTTATTTTGACATCGGAGTTGCAATGACCATGGCTAACGACCAACTAATGTTTGAAATGCAAGTATATTTGGTGTATTATATTTTAGATAACGTTTGAGCACCACTGATATTTTTTCCGTAAATACACGTCAAATGATAGTTATATGTTATAAGTTAATCTCAAAAACTGGCAAGAAGGCCTGCAATACCATTATAGTTGGCCTCTTAGAGGTCACGGAGCGAAAATGTGGCAATTGTCCTTGAAATAGACACAAAAATGGCAAGAACAGTGAAAATCTCCCGAAGTATTTTTCAAGAGAGATAGACAAGTTAGCTGGAGAAACAGGTACAATGAAATATGATTCCACCACAGCACAGTACCGAGGCGGCAGGTTGTTGATTGTATTTCTGCATTGCCCAAGATGGTGCGCCGCCACGGACTGTGTAACACGATGTACCAAGCACTTCACGAAGACGATTCACCGCATCCCCCCACACACAACACTGCGCTCGCTTTTCACAAACACTTAAACCCTATTCCTGGGGGATGAAGTATACAATCTGTCGGGGGGCTTTTTCGGCCCCCCCCCCTTCAGATCTCCGCTGCCATAGAGCTAGAAAACATTGAAGATTTGGTGTGTGACAATCGACAATTAACTCGTATTTTGTTCATTTTGGTGACCCTTGGGTAATTATCATTTCAAGGTCAATGACGTCATCAAAAATATTTTTGTCAAAACATGATATTTTCAGGAACCTTGCCATGTATCTCGGAAACGAATAATGGCAGCTACGGAGGAATCCGAAAGAAATCAATGTAAGCGTTGTTAATTGTCTTTCACCGTTAAGGCATCAGAAATGACCTCAGATCATGTTTTGGACTGTAGAGGTCACAAATGTTTAAAAAACCTGGCTTTTTATCGCAACATGGTTTGTTTCGTTAATACTTATTTATCTAAAGTATATACGGCACTTATTGATTTACCATCGTGATTTTCTTCGTCATTGCGGTATCGAATATATCAACTTGTCAAATCGAAAATTTGACCCCGGGTCGAAGGTCAAGGTCAAGGTCATGGAGACGTAAGTCGCGTCAAAAATGCACATCAAAAGGACGCGGTGGTTATTGACGAGACAAATATTTGAGACCATTTTGAGTCTCTATGATGTTCTGTCATGAGTTATTGATAAAAAGGTGGTAGTGACCTTGACTGGACCTTTCCACAAGGTCCATGATAAAAACTTCATCCCTTCATCAATAAGGGCTAAGATACATGCATACTGAAGTAATTGGTTTGATGCAATGTATTAAAACCCTCGTTATTCATTTTTCCCATATCTTTATTGGAAGGTTAGCATTTAACCTGACATTTCAGCGCTCATAAAATATTTAGATATCACCCTGAAACTTTCAACACTTATTTATTTGGCTGTTTTCTCTCACATATCATCGTTTTTTGTTAATCGTTCTTGAAAATAAAAAACTTGCATCATTTTGTAAAAAAAAAGTTTTCAAAAAATTTTTTGGATTTCAAAATTTAAAAGTTTGAAATTTCGAGAGTAGCCATATGAAGAACATCAATTGCTCTACGAATGTCTATTTTTTTTGGCTTTAACACTTCTCTTTCACAACCAACAACTCGTCTGAGTGCTTAATCTATGAAAAGATTTTCTTTGTGTCAAAACGGGCCGAACACGCCCCCCTAAAACTGTCCTGGACCCCCTCTAATAATTTCAATTTGGAAAAACAAGTACACCATTCGATTGCGCAATGAAATGTTAGGAAAGCGCAAGTTTTGAAATTCTCGAGTTGATTATGAAATGACCCGTCGCGAAAACCTTCAAAGAGCCGATTCGCCCCCCCCCGACAGTAATTAGGGCTAAAGGAGGCCTCCCCTGCGTATTCACCCGAGTCTCCGCCAACACCGGGCTGTCTGGCTCACTGCCACCTTCCCGCGTCGTCCGGCTCACTTCCACCAGCGGCAATTCCCTACCACGCGGCCGCCGCCTGGAACATGCTGCCCCAAACGGCCACCCACGCCCCATCGCGCCATGCCTTCTTGTCCATTCTAAATCTATACCTCTCTGACTGCATTATAAAACAAAATAAAACAGATGATCTGTGCTAATTATTTAGTGATCATCTGTGCTAATTATTTGTAAATTCATTCTGCTGCTAATTATTTACTGTGCATCCATGACGTAGTATGACTGTGTGCAAGAATAGCCACTGCGTGGACGTCCCTGAATGGTGTATTTCAACTTGAATACACATTCAGGGAAAATCATTCAAACTTGAACTTGAACTTGTTCATTCCATTTACTGCATGGTCGCGTATTTCATACTGCCCGAGTTTGTATATGGGCCGTGTGCTAAAAAGTTGGGTTGTATTCATTGCGTGCCGGTCATATTCATACTGCCCCGGTTCAGTATGCATTAAGTTGCGGGAGGGCCGGTCAGTATTAGTCTGACCGGCTAGTATCAATACATGACCGGCCCTCCGGTCGTATGCTACTGACCGGGGCAGTATTCAGTGTACTGCCCGAGTTTGTTTCATATTGCCCGTTAAATTATGACATACAGCTCGATTGCACTATATTAAATAAATGTTATAGAGTCTGATTCACACCGATCCATTTTAACTGCTGGCGGCCATCGGTTCCTTCGGACAGATTGCTCTTAAGACATGTTTGTCTCTCTTTGTTAGAGCCATAGCGAATATCCCAAACAATATTGTCATCGTATTCTTCAATAACTATTTACTGACGACAATACAGCTAAGACAGTTAGTCGTTGCCATTAAAAATTAAATGGCGCAATGGACAAAAAGCGAATTCGTTGACGGAATAAACGTGGTCAATTGGTGTCGTGAGAACCTCGTTTTTTTACGAAATGTTAGCTTAAACCAATTAATATATATTTAACCGCCTGATCCGATCTCCATACCAGTCATTATTCGGTCGCTTTTCCCAAGGGTGTTTCAAAATAATGTCCGAGCGAAATGAAAATAGCGTCCGAACGAAGTGAGGATGCTATTTTATAATTGAATGTACGAGCCTGCGAGTACATTCAATTGAAACACCCTTGAGGGAAAGGCGACCGAATCATGGCTGGTATAGGGACCTGGACCAGGCGATTACATTTTGTATTGTAAATGTTCACCGTCGAAGACTCACTCAACCCCACTGTGGTAAGGGGTTTTGGCTTGGGGGATCAAAGCAAGAAAAGGGGGCATGGAAGTTTTTGTGCAAGATACTAGGTAACAATTGATAAGTATAGCAACAATTAAACGTTTTACAGGACATGCAGCTGGTCAATAATCGTATGCAAGCTATACCGTATACGGCTTACTCAACTCGACCAGACGAACGGTCGCTCCTCGGGCTCACCAAATTATCTCGGATTAATTTCAAGGGGTCTTTATGCCCCCCCCATCAGATTTCGGCTTCTATAAGATAAATTATGAAATTTAATGAGTGGGTAGTAGGGTCTACGAAGAACTCTAATTTGTGAAATTGCAATGACATTAGGTTAATATCTTCAAGGTGAAATGACGTCATGAAAGGTTAAATTTGCCAGAAAATGAAGTTTTTTCAGGAAACCTTACTATTATATCGGAAACTATGGCAACTAGGAGGGATCCTCAAATTAAACTGGAAAACCATGTTCTATCTTTCGTCACATTGTCATCAGAATTGTCTTCATGTCGATAGTTTTGGCTATAGAAGTCATCAAATGTAAACAAACCTGTTTTTCAGTAAAAGTTTTTCGTAAATTGATTTTTACCTCCAACTTATAGGGTGATAATTTTGATACCATCGTGTTGTTTCTCTCGTCACGGTGGCTCGAAACATACCAATTTGGACCAATTTCGGTTAGTTACCAAATTTGGCCTTGGATTAAGGTCAATATGACCTAAGTACCTAGGCTAAGTTGCATATGAAAAGATCCAACTCGACGAGACAAATGCTTTTGCACTGGTTCCGAGTCTCTACGGTCATCCTGTCACGAATTATTGACTAGAGGCCATTAATGCTTATCGCATTTACTTGGGTTTTAAAATCGTACGCTCTACTAAATACCTATAGTTCAATTGACATTGACATTTTAATTTGACATGACATTTTAACAAATACGTTGTTCTTCCTTTGCATGTCAGGCGGTAGCGTCTGGGTAGGCAGTGTAAGTCTGGCAGGGTTTCTGGTTCAAGGTTGTAAGCCGGTGGTTCATCCACGTGTACACGGGCAGCGACGGCGGGCCGACGGCTACATACGTTGTTCTTCCTTTGTATGACAGGCGGCGGCGTCTGAGAAGACTTATGAATATTTTTGGACAATTCCAGTTTGAAATGAAATACATTTTTTCCCCATCCAGTATGATGTTATAATATAATTCGAACAGCTGACGCGATCTCCATATTAAATGCTAAAACCTAAATTTTCGTTACCCGCAAAATGATAAACAAATAACATTTTACTGATGTGTGACAAGTGCCACTATATGCAGTAAAGCAATTATGATTAGATAAATACAATATCTTTTCCTTGCCTATTAGTAATTAAATCATATAAGGTAAATGTTTCGTAAAATACGTATAGGTGTATCATTTTCATGATGGTTGAAAAGGAGTTTCACTCGATGCAAAATTTGCGAACGTGTCCGCCACAATTTACGTGATCCAACTACCGTGACTTACCGCTGAGATATGACCTCTTTGCAGCTCCGAGCTTCAGCTGTCGGCACACCACAGTGGCGTCTTTCAGGTCAAACCCGTCACCACAGACAGGTCCCCAGGCTGTGGGGAAAGAACACCTTCAGGTCAAACCCGTCACCACAGGACAGGTCTCAGGGCTGTGGAGAGATGAACACCTCCCTTCAGGGTCAAACCGCGTCAACACAGGGCAGGTCCCCAGGCTGCTGGAGAATGAACACCTCCTCAGGGTCAAACCGGTCTCCACAGACAGGTCCCAGACTGTGGGGAGATGGAACGACCTTCCTCAGTCGAACCGTTCACCAAGGACAGGTCTCCAGGCTTGTGGAGAATGACACCTCCTCAGGTTCAAACCCGTCTCCACAGACAGGTCCAGCTGTGGAGGAATGAACACCTGCCGCTCAGGGTCACAAACCCGTGCTCCACAGACGGTCCCAGACTGTGAGGAGAATGAACACCTCCCTTCAGTTTCAAACCCGGTCACCACGGCAGGTTCCCCAAGCTGTGGGAGATATTGAACACCTCCCTTAGGTCAAACCGGTTCACAGACAGGGTCCCAGGCCTGTTGAGAGATGAACACCTCCCTCAGGTCAACCGTCACCACAGGACAGGTCCCCAGGCGTGTGGGAGAATGAACACCATCCCTCAGTTCAAACCCGCGTCACCACAGCAGGTCCCAGGCTGTGGGAATGAACACCTCCCTCAGGTCAAACCCGTCACCACAGACAGGTCCCCAAGGCTGGTGGGAGAATGAACACCTCCCTCAGAGTCAAACCCGTCACCACAGCAGGTCCCCAGGCTTGTGGAGAATGAACACCTCCCTCAGGTCAAACCCGTCACCACAGACAGGTCTTCAGGCTGTGGAGGAGGAGCATATCATTCCAGATCAACTCGTCACCGCAGACAGGTTTCCACTTTTTAGCCGGTGTAGACAGAACACCGCAGTTGTTCGTTATAGAGCTGCAGCTTTATGGCAGATCAAGTCCGCACAACGGTAAGCTGCACCTCTAAGAAGCATGCTAGAACCAATCACAAACTTTCGGTCCTGTTCCAAGACAAACAGGATTAAGTGTCATACTTTGCCTAATGAGTAATGGAAGCAGCTTTGGGAGCGTTCTTATATAGATCATGCTCATTGCTCATTGCTCACTGCCTTCAAAACCAGTCGCTTTAATCAGCTTCTGTCTACCATATTCCAGAATCCAGATCCAGAACCGAGAAACGGCCCAAGGTGGCCTAGCTGGCTTCAAAATCTGACTTCTCCATTTGCTGTCAGATTACATGTCGTCTAGATAAAGCCTCTGACGTTGTCATTCGCATCTGACTTGAGCAGCCCTCTGTTCCACTAACCTATTCTTCTGTATCTCACCTGTTCTACTATCTTTGACTGCTGGGCGCTGTACCTGACTTGGATCCTCCGCTAGGGGAGGACCCAAGTCAAGATCCAAGTCTCTAGCTCCTCTGCTCCACTAACCTTGACCTCTATACTTGACTTGGAGCCTACTCTGTTCCGACTGCTCCACTAACCTTGACCTCTGTACCTACTTGACATTCAAAAACAACTTGAGGCAACATTTATTGGAAAGAACCATCGAATAACAAAACATACAGCCTGACGCGACATCAAGAACGCCCGAATAGTAAAGCGAACTAAGGCGACTATAAACGATCCTGAACTCGAGTATTTCTATAATATATGTATACAGTATATTGCTGACGTTTAAGTGAGAGATGTATATTATATTTAAGCTCAGAAGCTGAAGGGCCCCGTCTAGAGAAGGTGAAGGGTATTTAGGTAGGATGTTCATTCGCACATCCCCATCGTGTAGGTATGTATGTATGTCTTGAATAAAAATAAACGTTATATTTGATTGGAGCACTTCCTATTCACTAGCTTTGGACCTCTGAATTGCTATGACATCTCCTGTTCCACTAACCTTGACTTTTTTTGGCACCGTTCGGCCTGTTGTGCCATTGCTCCGGGAGAAGATGCGGGGAGGGGGCGAGGGAGGGACTGGGGCTGGACACCCATCATGGGACCCCCTCCACTCGGAGGCAGGGGATTTGATCCGGGAGCCTATCCCCGGAACTGGCACCACCGGGAATCGAACCCGGGGCCGCCGCGTGACAGTCGGAAGACATGCCACGGAGCTACCGGCTCCCCCGGCCCTTGACCCCTGTACCAGACTTGGACATCTCCCCTGTTTCACTAACCTTGACCTCTGTACCTGACTTGGACATCTCCCCTGTTTCCACCACCGCCGCGCAGTCGGACCTCTATTCTCTGAAAGGAAAGACAAAAATCAGTAATAAATCTAGCAATCAAAAGAGTAAATTGCACGCGAGCAAAACTGGCAGTTAACATAATAATTTAAAAAGGAAACAGTCATGTGGCAATTACTTATGGCACGTATAAGAAAATGCACAGCGAAATATCTTTCTCAGTTTTTAAGGTATCAGAATAACCATAACGCATAAGATATCGTCAGCATTGAATGCATGCCAAAACACATATGTTCTATATACTTCTGTAAGTAGTAAGTACCAAATGCAAGTATAACAAAGAAGCACTCAAACATGAGACTCAGTTGGCTCCGGATGGCAGCAAAAGCTGACGTGCCATTAACTAGTCAAAGGTCACCTGGTGGCCTTAATGACCGAATCACGGAACTGTGACCTTTTCGCGCTGAGCTCGTGTGTCACGAGTCATGCCCAGTGCCCAGTGGAGGATGTGAACGGTTCCTATTCGTATCCGTACAGGGTACGTTGTGGTCCTGCCCGTTTGGGGAGTCATGTTACTTTATACGTACCCGCTGTGGGCACCCATATATTATTAAACGTATACCGCTGTAGGGCGTGGACGGGTCATACATACCCCGTTGTAGGACGAGGGTCCTACATATCCCTTTGTAGGGCGTAGACAGGTCCTACGTACCCCGTTGAAAGGCGCAGCCGGGTCCTTGCCGCAGATGACGCCGGCGATGTTGTTGGGTTTGCACGCCGTAGTCGTGCCCAGGCCGCGGTGGAAGCAGTCCCGCAAGCCTCGGGGGCCTACCTTACAGTTGCTCACCATAGTACCGAAGCCGGCTGTGACAGGTCATCCCGAAATGCATCAGATTGAATCGGTATATCATTGGTAGAATCAAGCCAGTCAGATTCAAACATATTTTATCAGATGATTTCGTTATGGAATATAGTCGCTCCAAAGTTGAATGCAGTCGGATATAGGTAGCCGTTCAGCGTTCTTGATAGTTCATCGTAAAATTATTAAATAATACAAAGATGCTAAAAGCCTCCATTTATGACATATACTTCTAAAATTCATAAAAGGTCAACATTGTCATCGCTTACACCATGTGGCAAGCAACAACTTGCAAGTACTTTTCAGACAATACCACTTATAAGAACGCCCCTGGTCGCTACATCTGCAGTACTCACTGCTTCGGAAGCCGAAGCGGCCATTTTTGGTAGCCACTGCCGATCCGGGGAAGCCGAGCTGTTTGCAGACGCCCAGCGTGTTCTTAGTTCATCAAGGTCAACAGATCGACCGCCAGCCAGCCAAGAAGTCTTGCCCAGTCGTAGATCAGCACCTCGACGATACCTGCGCAGCCACAAGGTATTGTAAACTGCAATGCGACAAAGGAGCCAACATGCAGATGCCTCGAATTATTCCTTACGTTAACAAAATGCTGACATAATTCTGCCGGTGAATTTGTCATTGAAGGCGATACTTAAAAGTTTAGGCATCACTCATGTGTACGTCGTTCCGCTACTCCGACTGTGAGCGTTGACCGATTGTTTAACACCGAAGTTTTGGTCCTCCCATGGACGCTTACCTTTTCCTGGGGTCTGTCCTTCTGAACGTTACCTTTCCCGGGGGTTATGTCCCTCTGAACGGTTTACTTTTCCTGGGTTCGGTTATTTTCCTTCTTTGAAATCGGTTCCTTCCCGGGTTATGTCCTTCTGAACGGTTACCTTCCCGGGGTATATGTCCTTTCTGAACGGTTTCCATTCCCGCGAGGTTATGTCCCTTCTGACGGTTACCGTTCACGGGCGTTCATGTACTTCTGAACGGATTACCTTCTCGGGGTTTCTATCCTCCTTTGAATGGTTACGCTTCCGGGGTTATGCTCCTTCTGAACGGTTACCTTCCCGGGGTTATGTCCTTCTGAACGGTTACCTTCCCGGGGTTCTGTCCTCCTGAACGGTTATCTTCCCGGGGTTCTGTCCTTCTGAACTGTTACCTTTCCGGGGTTATGTCCTTCTGAACGGTTACCTTCCTCAGGTTCTGTCCTTCTGAACGGTTACCTTCTCGGGGTTCTGTCCTCCTGAACGGTTACCTTTCCGGTGGTTCTGCCCCTCTGGAACGGTTACCGTTTCGGGGTTCTGTCCTCCTTGAGGTTACCTTCCCGGGGTTCTGCCCTTCTGAACGGTTACCTTCCCGGGGTTCTGTCCTTCTGAACGGTTACCTTTCCGGGGTTCTGTCCTTCTGAACGGTTACCGTTCCGGGGTTCTGTACTTCTGAACGGTTACCTTCCCTGGGTTTTGCCCTTCTGAACGGTTACCTTCCCGAGCGGTTCGCGCCCTTTCTGACGGTTACCTTCCCGGAGATCCTGGTTCCTTCCTGAAAGCAGTTACCTTCCCGGGGTTCTGTCCTTCTTGAAAAAAAAAAAAAAAACGCAGTGACCTTCCCGCGGTTCTATCCTTCTGAACGGTTACCTTCCCGCGAGTTGCTGCCGCTGACCAGCCGGACCTGGTACTGGCGCTGGCCGTTACCGAACGGGTTGCGGATGGCGGCGCCGGGCCGCAGGAAACCCGTGCGGAACCCGGGAACGTCGACACTGCTGCCCTCTCCGGCGGCTCACACCCAGCTGGCCAAGCCCTCGGTCAAAAAACGAGTCTGCAAAGAGCGTCATAGTCAACACACGAGTTTCCGCATGACTTTGATATGACTGAGCTTTCTCGATTTGAGTGACGCCATAAAGCAAGGCGAAAAGTTTTACCATGAATGTTGCGAAGCATTTTTTCTGCAGCTTTTACTTCAGGACGGTCGTGTGGCCAAGGTTATCCTGGCAACTACATCTCAAAGGTCAAATGACCTCACCTCTTGACCGTGTAAGTGATTTTCCTCGATACGTAGGCTAAGTACGGATTCTGGATGGGCAAATTTTTCGTAAAGTCAGCTTTGCATGCTTCGTGCCAACTGAAAGCTGTTGATGCGCTGGAGCACTTTGATTTGTAGTCATAGCATCTTTCCAGAAGCGTAGGAACGTGACAAAAAGTGAGGGGGCCAGCGAAACTTTGATCTCGTCTTGAGAGGAACTCAATCTCCCTACACGGATTTATAGGCAGATTAACGAATAATACCCCCACGTAATCAAGGTCTGTGGCGGCTTTTATCGATTTAACCAATTTTATCAGCTTGACATTGCTGCACTATGCAGCGCTATGCTGGTGTTGGGCGGTCTGTAGTTTGTCGACATGAACGTCAGCTGAAGGGATGGAGCTCGCTGCACAGCGCACCTCACCAGAAACGGCACCACACAGCACCACACCACACAGCACCACACAGCACCACACCACACCACACCGCACAGCACCACACCACACACCAGCACACAACACCACACACACCTACACTGCACAGTGCACAGCCCTGTTGACAGACCAGCCGAGCCAGCCAGACTGGCTGTGCCATCTGTCTGTCTGTCTGTCCATCTGTCCGTCTGTCTGTCCGTCTGTCTGTCTGTATGTCTGCTGACAGACAAGTGACCTCGCCCGACCGACACAAGTGTGCCGCACAGCACCGGAGCCATTCACCCTATCACCAGGTGATTACATGGTTAACTGTCACCTGATAAACTATCACAAAGCTACCAGCTCCTGCATGTTATCACCCGGCGCCCTTCGCACAGATACCAGCTGATTGTCATAGTGCCATCATTTTAATCACCAGTCTTAACCATATCGTCTTAAAAATATAAAAAGTATAAAAAATATAGGTATATTCTGACTGGATCAGCCCCGCCCCCCCCCCTCACAATCTATCACCAAAACATCCCAGCCTTCACCAACACGACGACCACCATCCACGCATCACTTATGGAACACCTGTCAGTTACCTGTCCGTCACCCATGTACCAACTCACCAGTTCTTGGAAGACCTCTCACCAACCACCGCCTGCCGAGCGTCACCACCTAATACCAGCCGTTACCACCTAATACAGCCAGTCACCAACCTAAATACCAGCCGTCACCACCTAATACCAGACCGTCACCACCTAATACCAGCCGTCACCACCTAATACCAGCCGTCACCACCTAATACCAGCCGTCACCACCTGTCACCAGCCGTTACCACCTATTACCAGCCATCGCTACTTCTCACCAGTTAAACACGAATCGTTACCACCAGTCACCAGTCATCTGTAGTCTGTCACCTATTGTTGCAGGTTGTCACCAGATGTCACCAGATGTCACCAGATGTCACCAGTGTCACCAGTAATCACCAGCCATCAGCGGACCGCCACCACTAACTGACCACCGCACCTTCTCCCCAACGAGAGGCGACAACGAAAGGCGACGCGTCACAAATGGCATCCCGTGCACCGCAGCCCGTCCACGGCCCGCTGCAGATGAGACATTCAGCGGCGCACAGTGGGCGAGCAGCGCACAGTGGACCAACTGTGGTCCGGCAGCGGCCAGAACTGGCCGGCACACGCGCCGCCCCAATCGGCTGTCGCACCCACCTTCGATCAGCGCCGGCGACATCCGCGCCTGTTGGAACACCTGAGTCGACCATCTGTAACGGAACAATGCCCAGCGGTCATTTGTGGGGGTGGGGAGGCGGGGGGGTGACGATGGAGGGCTGACACGACCCGTCAGCGGACGGTGAGGGCTGCATACGGCTGTGTCACCGGTGACAATCATGTAGGTGCGCAGGGAGCTGTTGTAATTGCCAGCAGTTGGGTGGAAGTATATAGTCGCAGTTGTTGAATTTATTGTCTGGTGTTATTGTCGCGGTGTTGAAAGGAAGCGACACAAACACTCCTGTATAGTGTATACTGGTAGGCGGTAGATATTCCAGGCTAAATATTGTGTGGCGTAGGTATACTTTTACCCAGCTTGATGGTATACAATCCCTGCCGGGGAGGAGAGGGGGCGGTGACTATTCAGCACTGAGCGTTAACGAACTGCCGGCGGAGCCACGAATGTGACCGCCTGAATAATTACTGACCCACTGACACGCCATGTGTCGTGAGGTCGGAAAACTCTTTGGTCCAGACGAGGCCAATTTAAGAGCAGTTTAGATTTGTAGGTCAGAGTAGAACGGCTCTGAGAATGTCCTATCTACAAACTGAGTTTGTCAAGAAGATCGATTTACATAGAGTGAATGTGTTTATGAATGGCATTCAATGTCGTGCGCCTATTACAAATGTGTATCATCATGTAGATGTATGACATGACGCGCCTTGTGCCAGCACTCCCCTGTGTCTGTCTCCCACTGACCATCCCTGCCTCACCTTGTTGAGAGCCAGCAGACCCTTGAGTCGCTCCACCTCGGCCTGCAGTGCCATCACCATCCGGGCGCCAGGCTCGTCGTTCACCACTGGTGAGTTGACGATGGCCTTAGCCCGCTCCGCGTACCGCAGTGTGTTACCCTGTAGTGTCACTGTAGCACGTACTGGCTGGTGACACAGCTGGAACGGGGACAGTGTGTCACTGTAGGTCACTGTAGCACGTACTGGCCGGTGACACAGCTGGAACGGGGGCAGTGTGTCACTGTAGGTCACTGTAGCACGTACTGGCNTGTCGGTCGGCTTGAGGGGGCACTGTGTCGGTCGGCTTGAGGGAGCTTCCGATTTAGCTTCGAGCTTCGAGCCTTCCGATTTAGCCTTTAGCCAGAGGGGCCCTCGAGGCGTTTGCGAACAAAGCAGCTTTGTCCAAGGGGCCCGAACGTTTTAACACGCGCACTGGAGGGGGGCACTTTTGTGCCCCCCTCCAGTGTTTTTCGTGAATATCTAAAAAATGAAGCGGCGCAGGGCAGTAATGTTTGAGCGACATTGACGGCAACACAATAGCGGATCGTTTGACGTAAAAACAAACGAAATCGGTCGGCAAATTTTTGAGTTATATGGATTTGAATTCCAAAATGGCGGCCAGAATCGAGTGTCGCGAAGCGATATCTTCAGAACAAACAGTCAGAATCGGGCACGATTCAAACACATTTGGTAGCCTAAGTGTCGATCTTCATCCCAAACGGGAACTTTAAGCACATTGCAGTTGACTCTGTGACGTCAGCAGGAGGTCAAATCCTCAAAAAAGGTGACATTTGCCCGATTTTGGACCTTCAATGATCCTCGTTTGACCTTTTAAGATATTTGACTATAGGTCACCCAAAATTTCAGAGAATGTAGATCATCACAGCAACCTACCTTACCCTGTAAGTTTGAACGTTCTAGCTATCATACGTTTTCAGAGATCTCACGGGGGGGGGGCACTAAAAGTGCCTCCCCCTCCCAGTGCGTGTTTAGTAACATACCCTCTCCAGTGCGCGTGTTAAGGGGCTCCTAGGGCGCCTAGGGACCGCTAGGATCCTCTTGCTACGCACTGGATCGTTTTCTGCTCATGGTATTTTTACAGCAACATAAAATGACGGCCGCCAGGCCATGTGATTGCAGCCGGGCATAGGGGGCCCGGCAAAATCTCCCGGGTGCAGGAGCACCATTTGCACCCCCTGGCTACGCCTCTGATAGGCAGGCAAGCAGCAGTGGCGGCCCAGTGGCGGTGGATTTGATTTTGACATGGGGGCAAAACTTCGATTAACTCAGTTCACGTAGTCATATGCAGGGGCGTAGAAACTCATTTGATGTTGGGTGTGGGGGGAGGGAAAAAGGTTCACAATTTGGGATTTTATAGCCAATGTTCCAAAGGCTTCGGTTTTTTGACAATTTTTTGTTAACTTTTGTGAAAATATTGGATAATTATTTTTGAAGAACTCGTCAGTTTACGAATTTTAATAATGGACAAGTTGCAGGTTACCTAACCCCCTGTTTTTATGTATTTGATTGAACGCAATTTATTTAAAATATTTATAGATAGTCAATTTAATGTGATTTCCCTGAATTATCAGGATTTAAATTAATGATATTTACGTAATTAACCATTCTGCTCTCTGATGGTCTGACGCAATTTAAGCATAGTTCAGGCGCGAATGATACCTAACGTGTTTTTAGCAGTTCGGTGGACACATTTATTTGTAAAGAGTAGAGGTTCAACGCAAAATTCAGCTCATCACGTTAATTGCTCAAATCAAAGCACGTGATATGGCGCATTCAAGGTGAGATATCGCCATTGAAATCATGCAACTTACTGAAACAAACAACAAATAAAATTGTGGAATCGACCTTGTGGACCAAATATATAATCTTAACGGCAGTCAAAGCCATTTTAAACGGATGCTACAGCAAACGGATCCTAAGGATGATCTAGATCTCTTTCCATAACAAGCTCTGGATCCGACAGACACTATTTTTCAAGACAGCATTGGGCACGTCCATTTGCAAGAGTTTCTGGGCGTGTTTCAGCTGAGGTGCAGCATCTGGATTTGAGCCCAGCTTAACAGCTTTCTGTGGAGCTAAGAAACGAGTTAAGGTGTAAGAAGAACCTCCAGACCAGGAAGCAACTAAGACAGCAATGGGGAATGCAGTGCGGATCATCCCTGCCGGCAGGGAGCCGTAAGCACTAAGCAGCTTGGTGAGTTGAGGTGGAGGGCAGAGGCTGTGCCTCAGCCGAAACGGAGCCTATCTCGAACATGTGCTTCTAGAGGATATTAAGACTGGACGCTTTGTCTGTGGACATACACAGCATAAATTTCCATGCATTTCTGAGTAGTTTGGTGTGAAGAGTAAGTCATAGGAAAGCGTTTAACCATTTATATTTGCCACGTAAAATTTAGGAAAAAACATGCTTTTCCATAGGGATGCACAATATTGTTGCTAAATGACGTCACTACATCAAGTGCTTTATAAATAATAAACTTTTACAGGCAAATTCTCTTTGAATATTGCTCTGTATTGCCAAAATGATTGTATTCACGTGATCAGCACATTTTCTTATTATTTTGCACATATTCACCAAACAACCTGCAACTTGTCCATTGTATTTGCAATTTGCTACAAAACAATATTTTTTGCGACTTGTCAAACATTTAGTTCTTTTCGACCAAAAATGTAATGTAGAAAGTCACTAAAATCGGTATATCTCGTTTGTGATCGACGCTAGTCCTTAAGTTTTGTATAGATGACGAAAAATTGATGTACACGAAGGTATAACAAGTTTCACGTCAATTTCTGCAACGTTTCGGAAGTTATTCAGGAACAGAGGTGCAAAAAGTGTCAAGATGGTCACGAACACGAACACAAAACGCAAAATGAGTCACAATAACTAGGGAGGATTAGGAGAAGAGTTAAGATCACAATATCCGCAAATTACTATTTCTTCGGAACTCATCGTAAGTGATTATCAACAAAAAATAAAATGTAAAGCCATGCAAAAATCAAAATCAACCAGCCGCACGCACTTCAGTCTTCAGCAAACAGATTATGGTACTAGGGCCGCTTGCTCGCAATCTATATAGATTGATGGAGATTGGTTTGATCTGAAAACTTGCCAGATGGTCTGAAGTCTGAATACTTGCTGAAGATTCTCTAGAAACTCTGCTTTAGCAGCTGTATTTATGTTATAGATTCTGAACACTTGCTGAGATTCAATAGAAAAACTGTGCTTAAAGGGACCACTGTCCACTCAAGTAAATTTGATGGTTTAAAAGAACAGCCGAATTTATAAGCACCATTGAAGTCCGTTTTTGAAATCGCGCCCAGTCGCCCAATTCGCCGTTCAAAGTCCAGTTTTTCTTCCAGCCAATGAGTCGACGAGTCCGCCACCACTACTTACCAAAATGATAGGCATGAAGGAAGTTGAGTAAAATGAAGGAAAGTTAATTGTATTTTTTTTGTACTTTTACGAAGGGGGATTTTGATTTCCCAGCATATTACGAAGTTTTCCCGACCGAGGTTTTTCTTATGATTGTCCTTTCCGATTCCGAGGATACAAATGGAAAAGATCTGTCACGTTTCCATGGCACACGACTCAAATGCGGCGATGCAAGTTAGATTCAGTTAACAGGAACCACAATGTATAAGCGATCGGCGTCTCATCCAATTGCAATGCGTCAGCTTGACGCTGGGGCAGTTCAAGTTAATATCCCTTCTCTGTGATTACAAGTTAATTGAGCAAACGCCTTCCATGACTAGTTGGTGTGTATAAATCGAAAACAGTTTTTTATTTTTAAAAGTAATGATTTTTTTTTTTGTATTTGCGCTTTTGGATAAGGAGTTTAGATGGCAATTAAAAATTAATGTCCTTAGCTCTTGTTTAAGCCTGTTTTTTGCGATATCATCCGGAAGAGGCAGTGTCCCTTTAAGCGGCTGTATAAACTCTGCTTTAGCTTTAACGAATTTCTTTAGAGGTCCTTGCTCACAACCGCGCGCGAGACTTGCCAAGAAAATCGAATGCCACCGTCCACGGTCTCGGCTGTGAATAAATTTATCCGGGATCTTCGAAACGGAGGCTACAAGCTCACAAACGCTCGAGACTTGCCAACAAAATAAAATGCCCACTATCACCGTCGGAGGCGCTCCAGCGGGAGCCGGTAGCTCCGTGGTATGTCTTCGGACTTCCACGGAGCAGGCCCCGGGTTCAATTCCCGGTGGTACCGGTTCCGGGAGGTAGCCGCCCGGATCAAATCCCTAGGCTCCGAGAGGAGGGAATCCCCAGGGGGTGTCAACCCCAGGCCCCTCCCCCCTCCCCGGCTCCATAGCCTCCGGGAACATGGCGCAAAGCTGACCCCGATGAAAAAAAAGAAAAAAAGAAAGGCGCTCCAGCAACAGTCGAGCGATAGCACGCGAGGCGAGCGATCGCGTCGACTATTTGCTTAAGATTTGATTGCCTTCCCTTCCCTCGTACCTGCTCTGTTCCTTCAGAACAGTTCAGGTACATCATTCCCTCGACTGACCTTCAGTCAGTGTGCTTGGTTCCTCCCTTTAATATTCTAATTTGTGATCCTTTTTTGTTAACTTTACAGTCACTTGCCGCTTCTAAATTCTCCCCACCGCCGCCGCGCTGCAGAGCCGGCGGCCGGACGTATCACGTGACTCTGCGCTGATTGGCTCTCGCTAGTCACGTGTTCTCCGCCGCGAGCGTCGGCGGGAAGATTTCCCGTGGTTTTCCAGCCGCCTAGTTTTCTGTCCCCAGCCTCCTCCCATTCTCCCTTTGTGGTTGCCTCGGCAACTTTAAGTGTCATTTACTTTTGTTAGTGTCTGGCCTGGTTTTCTGTGCTTTCTTAGCCTAAAGCCCCCTCCCATCCTCCCTTTGTGGTTGCCACTTGCCTCGGCAACTGAAAGTATCATTTGCTTTTTAGTGTCTTATCTCCCTTTTTCTTCATTCTGCTGCCTATCTTTCCTACTTAACTCACCGGTGGATACCTTGCGGTGTTAACCCGCCTGCTTGGCCCGAACGGTCCGTGAACGGCCTGGAGGGGTGGCAGGCGGTTTAACGAAGCCGGCCTGAGTCTCTTTGTTCACCATCTCTCTCCCTTCTCTCTCCTTACCTGCGCTTCTTTACTTTCTTAAAACTCTCCGGGTTCACTACCATACACTAGCCTTCTGCTCACTTGCCTTCACACTCCACACTCTAGCCTTAAGCTGCTACACTTCCCACAGTATCACACTACACCGTCATGTCCACCCGCCCGTCCGAGGGCCCGTCCCCCCAGGATCCACCGGATTCCTGCCAAGGGACCCTCCCCCGCGAACCCCGCTACACCCGCGACCCCCGCTCTCGTCCTCCCCGGGAGCCTACCCCGCCTGACGGGCCAGCTCAAGCCAGCGCGGCACCGCCGGCTGCATCGCAGGGGGCCTGTCCTCAGGACCCCAGAGGTGAGGAGCCTACGGGCCAAGGGGCCCGCCAAAGGGACCCTCGCGGTAAGGGCTTCCAGGAGCCCGCCGCCTCCCTCCCTCCCAGCACGGTCCCCCCAGAGGGACCGTGCTTCCTGCTCATCCGCAGGCGGACGGCGTCCCTTACGCCCGAGCAACCCTTTCGCATTCCGTCGCAGCATCCATCGCGTACTGGGCGAGTGTTCGCTCAAGCGAAACCCATCCGGTCTGGGTCCCTCCTCATCGAGGCCCGATCCGGACGCCAGGCCACCGCTCTCTCTCCCTTGAGACTTTCATGGGAGAAGCCGGTCCACTCCGGCTGGCGACCGCCTGAATGGCCGGTCCAGGGCAGCGAAAAAGTGAGCAGCTGCTCTCGCTCTCAACACGTTGAGTGGCTGGAGAGCTTGAGGGATCAGGGCGTCTGCCAAGTGCAGCGACTGGCCTCTCGGAAACATGGAGGGACATGGACCCAACCCCACATCCGGCTGTCGTTCCATGGCCAGGAACTCCCCCAGGCCATCGTGTGCGGCTACCTCTTGGTGACCGTCTCGCCGTGGGTCCCGGCCTTTCCACAGTGCCACAACTGTTGGGACATCGGCCGTCACGACACCCGCTCGTGCCGGCAGCGGTACCCCACCTGCGGCCGCTGCGGCCAGGGGCACCTCACGGAGGGCTGCGCAGTTACGCCTCACTGCGTAAACTGTGACGGCGGCCACGCTGCGTGGGACCGAGACTGCCCTCTCAAGAGGAGGCCAGGAAGGCCCACCAGGCGCTCCAGCAGGAGGCCTGGGACGCACATCTTCAGCGCAGGGGTCCCCGGAGCCGCGACGTGGCCGTCCCTCCCGGCCCCCGGGCGAGCACCAATCCGTCCTCTGATGGATCCCCTGACGCAACCCCCCTCTTCCACTCCTCCCCCCAGCGCGCTGCGACAGCGCGCCGGCTTGCGTCCCCTAGCCCCTCTGAGCCCCCCGCTACCCTCTGGTAGCAGCCAGGGCCCCACCGCGGCGACTCCCCCTTCCCCCAGCTTCCCCGCGTAACGCCTCCCGTGCCCCCAGCTCCTCTGTAGCTGAGCCTCCCCCTACTCCTACGCCACTACTGGGACCCATAGCGGTCTCCATCCCCCTTCAACTGTCATATGCGACCGTGGCGGCCTCCCCGGCTCGCCCCCAAAACCCAGTCTCTAATTACAACCCCAACCACCCGACACACCAGTCCTGCCCAAACCGCTCTCGTGCTCGCACCGCCACCAGCCACGACTCACCCGCCGCCGCCCACCCCAACACCAACACTTAAATGACTGCTAAGTGGAGGAATCTTGCTTCAGTGAAACACCCAGCTCGCTGTATCCCACTGCGGCAGAATTCGAGAAATATATGCCAACAAAAAAATTGATTAGCCTCTGTCCAAAGAAACCCATTTTCCTGACTCTGATTTGGCCATAACTATCAACTAACACCTTTTGGGATGCTCCCTTTATTGCAAATAACGTAATTTATTCCCGACGCCGTTGGCGGCTCGGCTTGATGTTTCTTAAATTCTATTCTTCATCACCAAGTATTCTTACTCCCCACTAAATCATGTTGGCTGTAACATCAAAATTGCCACAAGCGCGTGAAATTAGTCCTTTCCATCTATCTCCCTAGTCACCCCTATTCGGCTGGAAAGAGGATCATTGTTTAATCAAATCCCTCCCCGCTGCCTCCTCCTAGGGATTTTATGACTCATCACACCAGCCTGGGGCTGTCCACACACAACACTCGCGGACACATGTTACACACACTTCTCGACAAACACAACCTCGTATTCCTTAACAACATCACTCCAACACATCATTCTATGAGACAGGGACAGATCAGCTACTCGGTAATTGATCTGGCCCTCGCTTCCCCACAAATAGCCACATTATTCACCTCACATGTCCAATCAGACCCCCCATTTAGTGACCACTATCCGATACATTTAAACTTAGAGGTCCCCTCAGGACAAACCAATTTTAATTTTTTCCCCCGCTGGAATCTCCGCAGAGCGGATTGGATTTCTTTTCAAAATCATATTGACGAACACTCATATAATTGTAACCCGATCTCCCTACTTTTCTTAATATAATTATTAGCCTCTTCTCACGAGCATATTCCCCACACCCGCCTCCTCAAGGGCCGTAATCATTCACCTTGGTGGAAGACGAGTGTCAGCGCGCTTGTGGCACTGCGCCGCAGGGCGCTCCGTCAATTTAAACTGCATTTGTCCGACCGACTACGAGGCTGCTGCGCGCGAAAGCACGCTCGCAGTCCCGACAAATAATACTAAAAAGGCTAAAAAAAGATGGTTGGGAAAACTTTTCCAACAAATTTAATAATTCACTCCCTTGTTCCAAGATATGGCCATGATAAAATGTTTTAGCTAATAAAACGTCCCCCACCTTTCAAAATCCTTCATTTTAATTGATAAACAACCAACATATAGCACACGCTCGAAGTAGCGACTTCAATTTGCAATCCACTACTCACGCATATCGTCACACAACCAGTACACAGAGCACCTTCACACTACTCTCAACACGACCCTTGCAACATGCCACTTTCAAGCCATCAACACAGAGCATTACAATCACCTATTTACCATTAACGAGCTACATTTTGCCCTCAGCAAATGTGGCAACACATCTGTCGGCCCGGACCAGCTGGCATACCAATTTTTCAAAAATTCTTTACGAGTCCGGCTTGTTAAACCTTACTCTCGGGTTCTAAATTCAGCTCGGTGGAACGGAAACTTTTCGGACCCACTTGGAGCCACTAAGCAAACCCCTTATTTCCCATCTTGGGAAAAACCTCGTTAAACCCCAATCTGATCCTGCTAGCTATCGCCCGATTTCTCTTTCAAGCTGTGCCTGCAAATTTTTTGAACGAATGGTCAATGGAAGACTCAGAACGTATTTACAATCGAATAACCTCCTCTCCCCCTATCAGAACGACTTCCGCCCTGGCCGCTCCACAGCGGATAGCCTAGTTCACTTAATTGATTCTGCGCAACGCGTTTTCCAATCAAAAGAAGTCACAGCAANCCACCTTCAAAATTCCTCATTTAATTATAAACAACCAACATTATAGCACACCGCTCGAAGTAGCGACTCAATTTGCAATCCACTACTCACGCATTATCGTCACACAACCAGTACACAGAGCACCTTCACACTACTCTCAAACGCCACCCTTTGCAACATGTCACTTTCCCATCCCACTAACACAGAGCATTACAACACCATTGACCTTAACGAGCTATAAACTGGCCCTCAGCAATGCAACACATCTGTCGGCCCGGACCAGCTGGCATACCAATTTTTCAAAAATCTTACCGAGTCCGGCTTGTTAACCTACTCTCGGGTCTAAATCAGCTCTGGGTGGACGGAACTTTTCCGGACACTTGGANAAATGTGGCAACACATCTGTCGGCCCGGACCAGCTGGCATACCAATTTTTCAAAAATCTTACCGAGTCCGGGCTTGTTAACCTACTCTCGGCGTCTAAATCAGCTCTGGGTGGACGGAACTTTTCCGGACACTTGGAGCACTAGCACCCTTATCCCAATCTTGAAACCTCGTAAACCCAATCTGATCCTGCTAGCTATCGCCCTATTTCTCTTTCAAGCTGTGCCTGCAAATTTTTGAACGAATGGTCAATGGAAAGACTCAGAACGTATTTAAGAATCGAATAATCTCCTCTCCCCTATCAGAACGGCTTCCACCTGGACCGCTCCACAGGCGGTAGCTAGTTCACTTAATTGGATTCTGCGCAACGGGCTTTCCAAATGCCAAAAGAAGTCACAGTAACTCTTTTTCTCGACCTTAAACTTGCCTTTGACAAGGTACATCATTCCGCTCTGTTAATCAATAAAAAAAAACAAAAAAAAAAAAAAAATAAAAAATGTTACATAAAATGGATTCGTGGTCGTCTAGCCACTTTTGTCCAAAAATTTCCCATTAAAAATCGATCCTTCTCGCGTTCGTGTGGGAACACCTATTCTACTTCTGTAGAACAGCAGCACGGTGTGCCTCAGGGCTCCGTGATATCACCAACCCTCTTTTAATAGCTATAGATGACGTCTTTAATAATATTCATAACATTTCAAATCAATTTAAATACTCAAATCTATGCCGACGACATTTAGCGGTGGGTTCTCTCACTGGAGTGTTGATCGTGCAAATTGTTTCATTCAGCTCGCACTAAATTCATATTAAGACCGGTGTCTTCAAATCGGGACTCCAGATCTCCCCTGCCGAAATCAGCTCCACTTTATATTTTATCGAAACAGCGTTTCACATCTCCATCCCCTTACTCCTTGAACACTTAACGGCGAGCCTATCCCTGTTGTTGAAACATTTAAATACCTTGGCTTAACCTTAGATAGGACGTCTCACTTTTACCCCACATTTCAATGATTTAATACAACGTTGTTCACGCCGGCTTAACATATTAAAATGCATAGCTGGACGCGAGTGGGGTGCTGACCGGTGCACCCTGCTCCATCTATATACGTCTCTGATTCGCCCCATATTGGACTATAATGCTTNTGATTTCCCGTCTGTGGTTTAGACCGTCTGGTGAAAAATATTAGACAGGAAAAGCTATCGGTGGTCGATAAAAAATACCTTGTTCTGTCCTCTATCCATACCAGGGTCATGAATTGATATTCAAATTCATTTAGTACCTAAATAATAATTAAGAAAAAACACCTACAAAAATCCCCATGTTAAAGCAATACGGGTATCAGGTGACTGCGATCCCTTGGAGCCTGGAGGATCCCGACGAACAATTGCACGTGCGTGGGGACGGTCACGTGACGAGTCCTTACGCCTTTACCTTATTTAGACTACCTTGAAAAAGCCTTGCCTAAGCGCACCCGTTTAATTTAATGTCAGCATTGTCTTGGCATTGTCCATCGGTGCTGTTTGTCGGTGCTGCACGCAGTGAAACCTAATGCAACTATTTATGCCCCGCCCTGATTACCGGGGGGCCGAGGGTCTTATAGTAATTTGCATAATTGCATTGGATTCCCAGTACGTGTGCTGACAGAGACAGAGGTGGTGCGATGAAGTGACAGACATATATGGTCTACAATTTTACACAGTAGGTACACACCATTGCGCACGTTTAGATTTAACAGCGCTTACTTGTCAGCATGGCCGGAGTAGTCCATTGGTCTCAGGATCGTAATATTTTTAGGTATCAACCCACCAAATTTGATTGAGCTTCAACATGGAAAACATTGGCGACACACAATGGCGTCGGTGTCGCCACTGAACATTAATCGTGCAATTTTTTAGGGACAAATCCAAGTTCACGTGTACCTTAACATGGAACCATATTAGGGATGGGTAAACAAAACTGGGGACGTGGTGGCGACGCCCCTGGCGACACATAAAGGAATTTACATACGCGGAGTACATTTTTCCCAGCGCAAGGCTGCTGGGATAGGGGTATACTGTGCCCCGCTATCTGGAGATGAGGGGACGGGTCCCCCGCGTCCCCCCCCCCGCCCCGGTGGCGCCGACCCTGCGTATAATCACTTTAACCACATGTGTCCAAACAGTGCAGAAGCTAACGCTATTGCAGTTGGATAAGGCGGCAGTGTAGTTATATATAAAGTTTCCTGTTAACTTCCTGGTCTCATGGGATTGTCATGTATTATATTGTTATTCAATGTCACCAAACTTAATTGATTTTTGTGTGTAACATGAAGGAAAGTAGGTATTCTACACAAAGTTCATTTTTCCAGAGAAAGGTTGCTGGGATAGCGGGGGGGGGTACTGAACCCTGCTATCTGAGGATAGCGGGGGACGCGTCCCCCGGTGGTGCTGCCACTGGACCAGTGTTACTGGGAATGGCTGTGATCACATATTTAGACGTGTTAAAACTATTGGTTGGCGACCAATTTTCGTAGAAAATAATTTGGTCAGCGATTTTCTTTTAAAGAGAGTGTGCCTACTCACATCGGTCATGTGGAGTTGTTGACACTGGTCAATGTTACAATGTTATGCAGTTGATATGATTTTTTTCTTAATTCAGCCATATACTTAATTTCGCCAGATTCACTCTAGTTGCTTAGATATTCCAAATTCGCCAAGATAAGTCAGGAATAACATAATTATCGGTATTCACCAGAGACCTTTCACTACTAGAAGTATTGTCCTTTTAGGCTGTGTTCTGACTGACCGTCACATTCTCTGCGGGAATCCAGAGAATCGGTAGAAAATTTTATTCATATTCCCGAAGCAAAGAGTTTACAGTAATGTTAATGTATAAGTACATTGCCAAATTGCGGTAGAATAAAATGCCCGCTGGGAATTCCAGGGATTCCCGTCGAATGTGCTGTTCAGAACACTTTTTTTTATAAAATTTATCCGAATGTTTTGTATGGATGATTCGAAGTCAGGACCCGCCGCAAGCAGAGCTTGTTGCGAGCCCCTGACCCCACCACCCATTCGTACAATCCTGTTGGCGCAGAATTTAGGACGAAAGTTCTTACGTGCCCGGGCATACCTGGACACGGTCCGCCCCGCTCACTGACGTCACCTGACCTTCAGTGCGACTTGCTGCCACCGGCCGCAGCCATTCCCAGTTCAGGAGCAAATAGCGAGCGCCGAAGCGACTCGAACCCGGGCTGCCACTACCGGGATAGGTCAAAAGCCCAGCGCTCTCCCGACTGAGCTGCAGGGGCGGACCAAATTATTACAGCTAGTGATATCATTTTCCAAAAATTTCCAGACCAATACCAATCCAATATCGAACAAGAGGCATTTTGGTTCACCAAATTCTGACCGATTTTGGTTGAAGCCAAAAATGTCCAAAATTTGACCGATTTTGAAAATATAGGTGGTGTTGGGGTATGTAATGTGTCTATTGTATAATGCATACACTACTTATTTTTAAGGACCTCACTTACTCTTGTGAGCAATATCTTATAAGTTGATATAATAATGATGTGTTCTATTTAGTATGTATGTTAATTGATTGCATTTTTCTCAAATTAAGCATCAATTTGCTAGCAGAGGTGCAAAAAGTGTCAAGATGGTCACGAACACGAACACAAAACGCAAAATGAGTCACAAAATAACTAGGAGAATTAGGAGAAGAGCTAAGATCACAATATCTGAAAACTACAATTTCTTCGGATTTCATCGTAAGTGAATCCAAGTGTGAATCAACACAAAATCCAATGTAAAGTCATGCAAAAATCAAAATCAACCAGCCGAACTTCAGCAAACAGATTCTGGTACTAGGGCCGTGCTGCGAGCTCTCTTCGCCAATCTATATAGATTGATGGATATTGGTTTGATCTGAACACTTGCCAGATGGTCTGAACACTTGCTGAAGAATCTCTAGAAACTGTGCTTTAGCAGCTGTATAAACTTTGCTTTAGCTTTAACAAATTGCTATAGAATAGCGGTTCCTTGCTCACAAACGCGCGAGACTTGCCAAGAAAATCAAATACCGCCGTCCACGGTCTTGGCTGTGAATAAATTTATCCGGGATCTTCGGAACGGAGGCTCCAAGCTCACAAACGCTCGAGACTTGCCAACAAAACAAAATACCCACTACCGCCTTCGAAGTCTAGTTCACTTAATTGATTCTGCGCAACGCGCTTTCCAATCAAAAGAAGTCACAGTAACCCTTTTTCTCGACCTTAAATCTGCCTTTGACAAGAGTAACATCATTCCGCTCTTGTTAATCAAGTTACATAAAATTGGCATCGTTGGTCGTCTAGCCACTTTTGTCCAAAAAATTTCCTTAAAAATTCGTTCCTTCTCGCGTTCGCTGTAGGCAACACCTATCTACTTCTGTAAACAGCAGCACGGCGTGCCTCAGGGCTCCGTGATATCACCAACCTCTTTTTAATTTAGCTATAGAGATGAACGTCTTTAATAATATTCATAAACATTTCCAATCAATTTTAAATACTCAATCTATGCCGACGAAATAAGCGGTGTGGTTCTCTCACTGAGTGTTTGATCGTGCAAATTGTTTCATTTCAGCTCGCACTAAATCATATTAATGACCGGTGTTCTCAAATCGGGACTCCAATCTCCCCTGCGAAATCAGCTTCACTTATATTTTCTAAACAGCGTTCACATCTCCATCCCTTACCCCTTTAACACTAAACGGCGAGCCTATCCCTGTTGTTGAAACATTTAAATACCTTGGCTTAACCTTAGATAGACGTCTCAACTTTTTACCCCACATTTCATGATTTAAACAACGTGTTTCACGCGGCTTAACATATAAAATGCATAGCTGGACGCGAGTGGGGTGCTGACCGGTGCACCCTGCTCCATCTATATACGTCTCTGATTCGCCCATATTGGACTATAATGCTTTTCTGTTTGACGGTATATCCTCTTCCCACATTAGCCGCTTGAAGCATTCAAAAACTCTGCCCTCAGAATCCCCACTGGGGCACTTTTGCACCCACACCAACTGTTCAACCTTTAACACAGACACAAACATCCCCCCACTCGCCGCCGCCGCTCATACCTACTGCTTCGCTTTTATTGCGCGCGCAGTCTCTCGCCCCACGCATCCAAACATACCACACTTTATCACACCTCCCCACAAACAGAACTCTCACAGCCGCCACAGACACGAACCCCACAACAGCACCCGCATTAAACGTGCCTTAGGAAACACTTCATTATAACACTTCCACCAATCTCACCTGTCCCCAGCCTTACTCCATTTTGGACGCATCGTTCCCATTTTATATAAGTTCTGCTTTGTTTTCTTCGCCTAATCTAATATCGCCCTATCGGACATAAACACCATGTATTTTGCAAATACAAAGACCGACACCAATATTTCTCTTTTATATATACTGACGGCTCTCGTGCGACGGCCGCTCCGGGAGCCGCCTTGCTATAAATGACTTCGTCCAATCATACCGTCTTTCCGATCATCATTCCATCTCTCTGCCGAACTTGCTGCAATTCTGTCTGCGATTTCGTCATATACAACTCCCGTGCCATCGACAAGGCAGTCATTTGCTCCGACTCGCGCTTCTGCTCTCCAATTACTTCATCCACTCATAATTTATCTCACCCACAGTATATCAGATCCGTTGATCTGATGCTATCACTTCCAAATAATTATACAATCACGTTCCTGTGGATTTACCAGGAACAACGCTGGTATCCCAGGAAACAAACAGCCGACCGCGCCGCCAAGGCCAAGCTTAAAAACACTCTTCTCGCGATATTTTGCCCGTGTTCTGTTTCCGGACTTTCTTCATTCTATACATTCAAGCTTCTTTTTCATCTCTACAACGCGACTGGGACCTACCCTATATAACGATTCTTTGGCCCACTGGCCATTTCATATCAGCACACTCGTTAAAGGAGATTACTTATCGCTGGACTAAGACTAGGTCAACGAAAATCACTCACCTATTTATCATTATTAATCACGAACCGCATCCTATATGTTAACACATGTCAGACGAATACACAATTAGCCTATTGCTCATCAATGCCAACAATACGCCACAGAACGCCAACCGATTAATACGTTATCAGCCCGCTAATCGGCTGCCTCTGACGCTTCGCGTGATTATGGAGATTTCACATCCGGATTTTGCTTTCGTTCTCTTTGACTTCCTACACAATATAGATTAGAATTAGCTTATATAACATTTTCACATGGGTTTTTTTACTTGTAATTTGCCAAAACGCCAGGTTTTTCCCCTTTGCCTAGGCTCCGTTTTTTTTATTAGTTAGGAGTTTTCCCGGCGGAATACACTACACTTTAGGACATAACACTAACACAAGGTTTTAGCCGGCCCGCTGAGCAGAGCCTTGCCCATTGACAAGCCGGGTCTTGCTCCTATCGTTCAGGTGCGGAAGTTCTAGTGAGCCAAGGTGCCCCCTTTTTCGGCAATATGATTTCGCAATGTGAAACTCTTGCTACGTTTCACATGCGATCTAGCCCAAGGGGGTATCTTTGCTGCAATGATTGACTGCCATCCAACTTTATTTATACAGGTATAATGTGCATATGAATGTGTGCGTGTGTATGTGTATGTATGGCCTTCATACATATACATATGGGGGTATGTGTTTATATGTGTATATGTACTTGTATATTATACTCATTCTTAGTGTATCGACTCCTGTATGTCCATGTCTGTACGTTATAATCTGTGTCTTCCCTCTTTCGGCTTCCCTCTTTTCTTTACCGGACAAACATGAGCCGGCTTAACGTAATCTTTTGCTGTCTTTGCATCTTGCGCCGGAAAATTTAGCCGGCCTAAAGTAAACATTTGCCTTTTCTTTGCCCTGCGCCCGGAGTTATTAGCCGGCTTACCGTAACGTTAAAACTAAATAGCTCAATACTAGTAAATGTCCCTCTTCTCGGCAATGGCCAATTGGCTAGCCGGGAGGAAAAAAAATCATTCTTAGTGTATCGACTCCTGTATGTCATGTCTGTATGTTATATCTGTGTCTCCCTCTTTCGGCTTCCCTCTTTTCTTTACCGGACAAACATGAGCGGCTTAACGTAATTCTTTTGCCTTGTCTTTGCCTCTTGCGCCGGAAAAATATAGCCGGCTTAAATGTAAACATTTTGCCTTTTCTTGCCCCTTGGCGCCGGAGAGTTATTAGCCGGGCTTACCGTAACGTTAAAAACTAATAGCTACAATACTAGTAAATTTCCCTCTCCTCGGCAATGGCCAATTGGCTAGCCGGGAGGAAAAAAACGGCAACAGTCGAGCGACAGCACGCGAGGCGAGCGGTCGCGTCGACTATTTTCTAACGATTTGATTGCCTTCCCTTCCCGTGAAAAAAAAAACGTGAAAAGAAATTAAATATAATTTAAGGAATATCAAAGGATGTAAAATCTAAGGACATACTGTTTTATTTTTTTTTATTTTTAGATTGCCTATTTCAAGGAGAAGGTCGATCAAAAAGTGTACATGTATGTAATATCATTTTCGTTAAAATGGCTTTATCAGGTTTGTGAATTTTTGAGGTTTCCCCCCCAAAAAAAAATCGAACTGTGCTTTTTTTGTTCAAATTGACACATGTGTAAAGATATATTTAAAAAATCGAGAAACACATATGCATAGGTGGCAAAAATCAGCATCGTCATTGCAATCGTAACTGTAATCACCAAGCGTAAACCTTTAAAATTGCTGACGTCATAAAAGTTTCCATATGGGTTTGGATCATTTCGAACTAATGTGTTGACGTCTACGGTGCTGGTAATATCCTAACCAAATTTTCTGAGTTTTCACCAATTCAGTTTTAACTATCCTAAATGGCTAAACAGCCTCAAATTCGACTAGAAAGCAATCATAACTAGATCCCTATCTAAATTTCAATCATTACATAATGAACAAGTAGGTACTTTTTATCTTCCACACTGATGTGATTTCTTTTCAACGATTTTATTAATCATAAAACTGTAAGCAGAAGAAAGATCTTCAGAAAAGTTGGGGGGGCGACGCCCCTCCTCGAAAAAAGTTGGGGGGGCCGCTGCCCCCTCTGCCCCCCCACCCCCCCCGGTTCCTGCGTCCTTGCGAGCGTAACCATGGCAACCAAGGGCGGCGCCACCTTCCGAAGGTAGCGAGGGACGGAGGCATTTTGAAGTCGATTCTTTCCATGCAACGTCCATAGGCGTAATGTTAAAATCTGGAAGTATTGGAGGTACGCGTCCCCCCCCCCCTTCGCGCCGCCCTTGATGGCAACGAGCGCTGGTGCGTAGACTCGCTCATGCTCCCATGAGAGTCTCGTAACGTGCGGTTCCGACTAGCGGCTATGCATACACTCATAACCAGGCAAGTAACCAGGATTTCGTTCATGAACGGCGCCTGAAAAGGGTCTTTACCAGGTACGTAGCCAGGATTTTGCCCGGGGGGCTCGAGAGGGCCCGTTCCCGAGCGTTGAAAGGGCCCAGTATAACGGATGAAAAGGTCTGCTCCCTTCGTACTGGTGATGGACCCATTTTGCATGTTCATGTGCCCTTCTGACCATCTCAGGGGCCCTTTCTGTCTGGTCAAGGGCCCCTCTGACCTGCACAGGGGCCCTTTGAACTTTCCAGTGGCCCTCTGGTCTGGCTAGGGGCCTTCCAGCTTGCTCTAGCGCCCTTTCAACCTGGTAAGAAACTGCGCTGGCTGTTTGTTTTTTTGCCCTACCGACCCGCTCAGGGGCCTCTCCTACCTGCCCAGTGGCTCCTCCGACCTGCCCAGGGGCCCCTCCGACCTTCCCAGGGGCCCCTACGACCTGCCCAGGAACCCTCTGTGCTGGCTAGGGGCCCATTCGACGTGTTAGGGGGCCCTTTGACCAGCTCAGGGGCCCTTTCGACCTTCCCAGGGGCCCTCTGTGCTGGCTCGGGGCCCAATCAACGTGTTCAGGGGGTCCTCTGACTCGCTCAGGGGCCTTTTCGGCTAGTCCAGGGGCCACTCTGACATGCACAGGGCTCTTGTGAACGTCCAAGGGCCCTTTGGTCTTATAGAGAGGGCCCTGGAGGCCCTATAGAACCTCCGAAGTGCTCTAAAGTCTTTAAAGAATACGCTTCGCGTGGTCTTCGACCAATGATACCGCGCTTAGCGCGGTCCCTCCAATACACCTCTGCAGGCGTCCTCCCACATAGCACTAAGGGCAGGGGCGTAGGAACTCATTTAAAGGGACTGTCCCACCTTAACATTAGATTTGAGTTGAGATAGCCATTTTCCGTGTTGGCATCTGAAAATTATGTATGGTATAAAAGTTAAAACAACACCGAGTCGAATCACAAAGAAATTTTGAGTTTGCGTTTATTGACATCTCCAACAAAGAACCCTAAGTGTATTAGCATTAGGGTTCTTAATCGATGTCGTTCATCTTCTCTTTACTCAAATGTTGTGAAAGTCGACTTGTTTTACCATTTTGGCTGTACATAAAGCCATACACTAGTCATTCATATAGCAGCGTGAAGGTTTCTCTATTCCCAAAAAATCCTTATATGACGTCATCAGCCCAAATATTAAAACGTATTTTTTTTTATGAAATTAAAGGCACTTGTTAGTGAGAAACAAATGTTCATATCGTGTTCGGCAGTAATTACTAATATTTAGCACCACATGCGGCGTACATTTGAGAACTTTTGAAAAGGTGGGACAGTCCCTTTAAAGTTCGGGGGCAAAATGCATTTTGAAGTCGATTCTTTCCATGCAACGTCCATAGGCGTAATGTTAAAATCCGAAATGTGGGGGGGGGGGCAGTTTGCCCCCCTTGGCCACTAGGCTTCCTACCGGCCTATGTCTAAGGGCGATCTCCAATACACATCTAAAAAATACTTTCCCACATGTCTTCTTTGATTAACTTCTGAAGGCACCCTCAAACATACCTCCAAAGGCGCCCTCCCATATACATCACAAGGTGCCCTCCGATACAAATATGAACGCGCCCTCCTACATACTTCCAAAATAGAGGTGCCACCTTTCAGGCTTGCGGCTACCCGACCCGACCCGCAAACCCCCTTCAACTACCCAACACCACCCACATGAGCATATAGGCTGCCAGCTACCCGCAAGTACCCACAAAACAAATTTGCCATTGTAATGTCTGCCATTTGATAACTCATTTGTCAATCCTGGACTGTTTTGTGTTGATCTCTTCTCACTAACTGAGATGCCTTTATTTGTTCAAGCTTCCCAAATCCTAGCAAAATAACATTTTTTTCCGTTTATGAAAATTCTGCTAACCGCCAACTACCCACTTCATCCAAATGATCGATTGTGCTATCCACTACTACCCGCGTGGGTAGTAACTTTTTTCAGTTTGTCCCACTTAAGGGCTAATTTATTAACAAACACATAAATGTATGTACAAACATCAGCGTAAAATCAAACAACAGCTCGTTGTACTCACTCATACACTAGCTAACGGTGTACATTATTATACATTACTCTCATATTACACGGCAGGGCACAACTGTGCCAGTGCCTGCATCTCGCTAGCAAAATTATAGTTGAACAATCACAAACCAAACAGACAAGTGCAAACAAGAGGTGAGTATGTGTGTTTGTGTGTGTGTGCGTGTGTGCGTGTGTGCGTGTGTGCGTGTGTGCGTGTGTGCGTGTGTGCGTGTGTGTGTGTGTGTGTGTGTGTGTGTGTGTTGTGTGTGTGTGTGTGGTGTGTGTTCGTATGCAAATACACGGATATAGAGTGGCACAGCCACACACTCAGGTGTGGTTATGAATTATGATCATTTGTACTATTGGCGTCAGCCACGAGTGCGCAACGCATTTAATAATATCTCAATTACGAGAGGATTACCTTTAAAGTTTTCCATTTGTTTTCAAAACTCCCTATCTTGTTTTTCAGACTGCTGGCAAGTTGTCCTTTTTGTGCTTCAATTCTTAATAAATTCAGCATATGGGTGGTTTCAGGTTTTTTGCTTTGTTGCGGGATTTGTATATTACTGCTTTAGCTACAGTGATGATGAGTGTTTGTAATGGATCTGTTTCTTGTGGGAAGAACCATGACTGAACGTTGTGTTGTAAATGTATTTGATATTGAGTGTACAACTCTCTTTCAATATCATGCAAAAATGTTTGAGTAACTGGACACTGCCAGAATAAATGAATTATTGTTTCGGTATCGAGCGTGTACAAAACGTACAAGTGCGCTGTATCGGCTATTTTAAATTGCATGTAGACTTATTTGTTGTTATTATTATATTTGTTATTCTGTAATGCAGGTAAAGCAAATACACTGAATTCGTGGATTTTTTAAATATGCAACAAACTCCTTTCTTGATGGAGGCCGACATCGCGATCCCATTTTTGTTTCAGGTTTCTATTTGTAATGTCACATTTTTCGCGCAATGCATTGATAAACAATGAATAGCAGTATCTTGTGATATTTGACTTAATGAGGAACAATTGTAATTTTAAAGGAATATTTGGCCTCTCGAAAGGCAAGCGTGTTGCATTTATGACGTTTTGAGGTATGCTGCGTATTAATGTTTCATAGCACAAAAATGTCATTGATATTCGATACTGTACTTTGATTTCTTCTCGTGTTAGCATATTAGTAGAGCGGCGTAGCGACATTTTCGTGCGCTTTTTGAAAAAGTTTTGAAAATTTCACAACAGTTAGGNTCGCGCCCATCAGGGCCGGGCAGTCCAGTAGGACGTGTTGCGGCGTGTCAGCCGCTTCCCTGCAGGTTGGGCACAGGGCCCCCTTGCAGTCGACGTCCTCGCATCCGGCGCAGCGTCCCGTCGGGCCTCGGCCGATGCGATGCAGGTACTGACGGGAATCCGAATACCAGTGGTCGCCGCCCGCATCTGTGGACGTCCACGCTACCTGGCGGTTCCATCCCCATCATGGGCGGCGGAGAGTGTCGCCCATCGCCTCCTGTTAACACCTGCCGGCGGCCCATCTCGACCCCAGTGGGCGCGGGTCGCCCTGGCCGCCGCACGGTAGAAGACCCGTCCTGAGTCGACCGGTAACGTGCTCTGGGGGAGCGCCCGTGGCCTCTTGGCCAGGCCATCCACGTCGGTCGTTGCCGGGTACTCACTGTGAGAGTGAGGGTACCCACTGGAGGTGGACCGGTCCGGCCGCCCCCACCAAGTGTTTTGAACATTCCCTAAAGTTTGATGACGTCACCAAAAGTCATGGCCCGTGGCTTCAACATAAGAGCCAACGGGGAAAATTGCGATTTTTGGGATGAATCTTCCTGAAGCACTACTGGGAAAATGTTGGCTTGCTTGCCCTTACCATTATGGATTCGGTGGAAGAGTACAGATTCCCAGAAAATGGGTCAGTTTGGTCAATTACTCATTGGAAAATCCTCGATTCTACAGCATTAGTGCAGATTTTTGGCCGTATATAGTGCACCCATTGGTTCAGTATCAGTGAGCGTCCATGATCTGCCTAACCTTATGTTTCTAGAGTAACCTTGGACCTGGTTCTGGCCTCCTGCAGTCAGCGTCGACAAGGGCCTCCCATTATCAGGCAGCCCTGCGGCGTCGACCTGCGCCGACGGGTCCGTCCCGAAGCACGCCAGTGCCGACTGCGAGTCCGTGCACACCACTATGGGGTCCTCTGTGTGGGTGGGATGTTCCGCCAGGAGGGCGAGCGCTGCTTGCAGCGCAACCATCTCCGCCCGGAAGCTGGAGCAGAGACTGCCGGCCGGGACCCGCAGTGCTATCTCCTCACCGTCCGGGTCTATGATGTGCACTCTGTAATGGTTTGTACTTCATCATCATCATCATCATAACCAAGTTTATTGAACATAAATTACCATATGATATACAAACATAAATCAGCATACAGGCGCAAAAAGCAATGCTTAAATTAAAACGCCATGTTAGGAAATCATAAAAAACAATGTTGATTGCAACTGCGACCCGCCACGGACACAGCTCAAACGCGGATCTAAGAGGTTGCCCAATGCCCAAGCCCCCACGCACCTCTCCGGGGATGTGAGGAATGAACATCTGTATGAGCAATAAGATATATGGTTGGTATATAAGATATATGGTACTTCGTTGGTGTGTAACCGTAAATAGTGGTTGGAGGTGTGCTAATTATTTGGTATCTATGGCAACGAAGTTGTGTGTTACTGAGCGCGCTCTTCATTGTGTAATTGTTGATTGTCCATTCATTCAATAACACTCGATCTCGAAGTCTATTAAACATGGTGACAGCAAGAAAAGAATCCTAATGCTTCCATTTAATTGGTTCTGAAACTTTTCGGTTAATTGTTAAATAATTATGCATGTATTGCCTTAACTACAATACTCACATGTAATACAGTATCTTATTATTTTGTTCACCAGTGAGACTGCATTTCTTCCCTTCCATTTGAGAATCAAGACACCGCGATGAACTGGCTGGCGTTCAAGTGCCAACATTTGATTGGTCTAGTAAAGATTTGCCCAGCGCTTTTCGTCAATACCGGGCGTATGCAACGCATGTATTTAACGGCCCACTAGAGGCCAAGTCGGACTCAGTAAAGGCGTCCTATCTACAGTTGTGGTTAGGCCCGACTGGCATCGATCTCATTCACACATTTCAGCTGAGTGAAGAATGACCAAAAGAAGCCAGGAGCTATCATTGGAAATGCTGGAAAGGCATTTTTTTCGCCTAAAAACAAACTTCCGCACTGGCACGGTTTAAACCTTGCAAAAGATCAAAGCAAAGACCAACAGAAGTCAACTGATGACCTTTATTTCGCCGGCTCCGTCTGGCAATGTGACAAATGTCGCTTTTCTGACGAAAACGAAAGACACAGAGCAGAATTTTGGAGCAGCTGATAGCCGGATCTATCCATCAGCAAATTCAAGAGAAACTTCTCACGAAGGATGAGACATTCACATTGGATCAGGCAATTGACCTGTGTCGAACGCATGAGGCAAACCTGCAACACATGGCCGATTTTTGCGAGCCTCAAGCGCGCAGCAGTGATGCTGCTATGCAAGCTCATGCTTTGAATAAAGCTATTCTTCAGATTCAGTGTAAATACTGTGGACAAGAACATGCTGCGTCACGATATAACTGCCCCGCTACCAACTCCCAGTGTGGAAAATGTGGAAGGGTCGGCCACTAGTCTGTGGTTTGCCGACAGAGATCAGCAAAACAGGGAGCTAAGCCGGACCGCAAAAGGCAGTTCAAGACTAAAGTCTAAAGGCGTGGCGGAACTACAGCAAGTGAACGAGACAAAGAATGGCATGGACATGGATGAGAGTGATGATTGAATCCGAACCTGATTTTTGACTACGATCAAAGGAACACAGCGCAGAGCACGGCGTGGAGGCATATGCAGACATATCTGTACAGATTCCAGGCCTGAAAGGAACACACACGTTCCACGCCAAAGTAGACACGGGCGCAGACGGCAATATTCTCCCTCTGCGATGCGTACAGAGAATGAAAAACGTCCTACTGGAGCCAGATAGGAGCAGAATAACCGCGTACAACGGCACCGTCATAGAGCAATACGGTACACTTAAAATAAACTGTTTGTTCAGTGGGCAGGAACGCCGAGCCTAACGTTTCCACGGTCGTCAAGAAGTGATGGCCCGATTCTAATGGGTTTCTTCCTGCCTGTGAGGCCCTTCAGCTTGGTCAGTTTGCCACCAACAAGTTGCACACTGTGGAGTCCAAGGAGCAGGTGCCGCTCAGAACTCATGAAATCATTTTTTACGATAAAGATGAGCTGATCTCGTTCTTCCCGGAGCAGTTCGAAGGTATTGGAAACCTCCCAGGAAAGGCACATTTTGATGTGGATCCTACAGTCGTACCGGTGATGCATAAGCAGCGGAGGTGCCCTATACACGTAAAGGACGACCTGAAGGAGGAGTTAACAAACATGGAAAAGTTGGACGTCATAACTTTCCAAGTAGAGAAAGCCACCGATTGGGGTTTCCAGTCTCACAGTCGCCCGGAAGCCCAGCGGTAATCTCCGCGTCTGTCTGGATCCGACTGACCTCAACAAGGCACTGAAGCGACCTCAGCATCGCAGCATCACACCACAGGAGGTAACTTACCAGATGATGGGTGCTCAGGTCTTCTCGAAACTGGACGCAGAGGGATACTGGCCTTATTGACTCGATGATGAGTCAAGCTGGGCTCACAACGTTCAACTTCGCCTTGCGGTAGATATCGCGTTTCAACGAACTGCCCATTTCCGGAGATCAATGTGAAGCCAAGATCTCTTCCAGGAAAAAGATGGACGAAAATACTTTTTTGGTCTGCCGGAGTCAGTAAACATAGCTGATGACATATGTGTCTACGGAAAGGACCCGGAAGAACATTCGAAACGTCTGCCGTGATCTTCAATGAACAGAGCCTCGAGACAAAACCGGCCTGGTGTTTAACCCAGACCAAGTGCTTCATCCAACTTGAACGGAGATCACGTTTCTTCGGTCCAGTTCTAACACGGCAGCGGGAGTCGCACCTGAATCCGGCAAAGGTAAAGCCATAAAAAGCACATAAAACATCCGAAAAATCAAAAGGAGCTTACAGTCCTTTCTGGACTATGCCATATCTCTCCTCCTACATTCCAGATTCTTGGGAAAACCCAGTACTGTACGAACAACTGCTAAAGGAAGGAGTCGCTTTGAGTGGTCTGCCACAAGCCTCAACGTGATTTTGAAGACTGAAGGAAGGAGATAAATCGTCTGAAAAACGGTGCTGGCTTTACTATAATCCAAAAAAGCCATCAGCAATTGAAGTTGATGCATCTGGTGTAGCCCTGGGTGCTGTGCTCCTGCAGGAAGGTCGACCCTGTCGCCATATGCTTCTAAAGCGTTGACAGACAACATGAGACGGTATGCAAATATCGAACGAGAGATTGCTGGCTGTCCGTCTTCGGATGTGAGCGGTTCATACATATGTTAATACTGGAAGGTGTTTTGAAATCGTGTCAGATCAAAACAAACCTCTTCGAAAATGATCCGTGCACAAATCAGCATTTCAAATGCACCAGCGAGACTACAGCGAAATGCTGCATGAGAACAGCGAACTACATGTTCGCATTGAAAGTACAAGGGCAAAGGAAAAACACTCTCGTTTGCCGATGACCTGTCCACGTCTTACCGATGTCAAAGACTCCCGAGCCAGTTAAAGGAGATTTCTATGGAATGGTCTGTATCAGCCTAGTTCCAGTTTTCTCCCGACCGGTTGAAGGAACTGCGCGAAGCGACACAGGAAGATGACACGCTACAAGAGCTCCGAAAGGTCATCCTATCTGGCTGGCCTGCGAGACGGAACGAAGTGCACTCAGCTGTGCGAGAATACTGGTCTGTTCGTGACTCACTCGTCATAGATGACGGTCTGATCATTAGAGGTACGTGTGTTCTGATTCCTGCTCAAACTTCGCAGCGGTAACATCGAGAAACTGCACGAGGGACACCAAGGGTCGAAACAAGAATGGAACTCCGTGCAAGGACACGTTGTTTTGGCCGGGAATGAAAGATGATATAACAGCAAGTGTAGATGCTTGTCTCCCCTGCCACAGACCTCAAGACCTGCAAACCCTAAGGACGTGATGACTTCCGAGCAGCAGAACCGGACCGTACCGCCAGCGCGTGGATCGAAGTGAGTACTGACCTTTGTGTTAGTAACGGAAATAAATGTTTTGTTAGTTGGTAGAACCAATCATTCCAAAATATCCATTCGTCTACGAAGTCAACACACAACCAGCGTTGGAGTTGTCAAGAATCCCTGGACAGCGTCTCTTCACTGAGCAGGGGTCACCAAGTGTCTTATACTCAGATAACGGGCCGCAATACTGCTCAAGAGAGTTCCGTGAATTTGCTCAACAGTTTGATTTTGAGCACATCACATCGTCACCGCATCACCCAAGAAGTAATGGGATCGCTGAACGGCATGTTCGCACTGTCAAAGAACTGCTGCATAAGTGCGGTGGCAACCCCACACGATTTCATCTAGGCTTGCGTGCTCTACGAGCCACTCCAATTGATGCGGCACTTCCTTCGCCTGCAGAACTACTATTCGGAAGAAATATTGACTCGCTTCCAAAGACTGTCAAAGGCGGAAAGGAAGAACACAGAACCCGCCTAGAACTTACGTCAAAAGCAGCAGCTAAGAGATCCAACTCAAAAAATTCAAGCAGTCGCTGAGTCGGTCTGAGTTCGAGCCTGGAGAGCAAGTGTTTATACGTGATCGAAACAAACAAAACTGGCAACGGGGGGTTCTCATTGAGAGTCACAAAACGCCGGCATCGTACATGGTTGCCCCACGTAGAAACCAGGAGAGCCCTGGCCTGACTACACCACAAAAAGGAGCGAGCCAAGTACTTAGAAGAACAAGGGCAGATCTGAGGCGCGACCCTAGTGCGACCGTACACGATCCGGTCGTGTCTCACCGCCCGCCAGTGCGCTATGGTGATTCATAGCTACAGTTTAAGGCAGTGTGAAAAAAGGATGTAATGGTTAGTACTTCTTTGTGTGTAACCGTAAATAGTGGTTTGGAGGTGTGCTATTATTTGGTATTCTATGGCAACGAAGTTGTGTGTTACTGAGCGCGCTCTCATTGTGTATTGTTGATTGCCATTCATTCAATACACTAATCTCGAGTTTATTACAATCATCACATCAGCACACTCGTTTAAAGGAGATACATATCGCTCGACTAAGACTAGGTCATACGAAAATCACTCACTATATATTTTAATCACGAACCGCATCTATATGAAACACGATGTCAGGACGAATTACACAATAGCCATATGCTCATTCAATTGCAACGAATTACGCCACAGGAAACGCCACCGATAATACTGTATGCCAGCCGCTACGGGCTGCCTCTGACGCTTCGCGTGTATTGGAGATTCACATCCGGATTTGCTTCGCTCTCCTGACTTTCTAACACAATACAAGATTAGAATTAGCATATAACATTTCAACATGGGGTTTTTACTGTGTAATTTGGCAAAAACGCACAGGTTTTTCCCCTTTTGCCTAGGCTCCGGGTTTTTTATTACTTAGGAGTTTTCCCGGCGGAATACACTACACTTTAGGGCATAACACTAACACAAGGTTTTGCCGGCCCGGCTGGTCAGGAGCTTGCCCTTGACGAAGCCGGGTCGGCTCTTTTATGCGTTTCAGGTTGCGCAGGTTCTTAGTGAGCCAAGGTGCCCCCTTTCGGCAATGATGATCGCAATGTGAAACTCTTGCTTACGTTTCACATTGCGATCTAGCCCAGGGGGTATCTTTTGCCACATGATCGGGTACCTGCATCCAACTTTATTTATACGGTATATATGTGCTATGAATGTGGTGCGTGTGTATGTATTGTATGGCGCTCATAACATATACAGAAGGTATGTGTTTATATGTGTATATGTACTTGTATATTTATTACTCATTATTAGTTGTATCGACTCCTGTATGTCATGTCTGTACGTTAGATTATGTGTCTCCCTCTTTTCGGCTTCCTCTCTCTTTACCGGACAAACATTTGAGCCGGCTTAAGTAATTCTTTTGCCTTGTCTTTGCCTCTTGACGGCCGGAAAAAATATTAGCGCTTAAAGTAAACATTTGCTTTCTTGCCCTTGCGCCCGGAAAGTTATAAGCCGGCTTACCGAACGTAAACTAAAAGTCAATACTAGTAACTTCCCTCTCCTCGGCAATGGCCAATTGGCTAGCCGGGAGGAAAAAAAAGAAAATCAAAGACCGACACCAATATTTCTCTTTTATATATACTGACGGCTCTCGTGCGAACGCCGCTCGGAGCCGCCTTTGCTAATAATGACTTTCGTCCAATCATACGTCTTTCCGATTTCTCATTCCATTCTGCTCGCCGAACTTGGCCTGCAATTCTTTCTGCGATTCGTCATATACAACTCCGTTGCCATCGACAAGGCAGTCATTTGCTCCGACTCGCGCTCTGCTCTCCAATTACTTTCATTCCACTCAATAATTTATCTCACCCCACAGTATATCAGATCCGTGATTCTGATGCTATCACTTCCATAATTATACAATTCACCGGTTTCCTGTGGTACCAGGGACACGCTGGTATCCCAGGAAAAGAACACAGCCGACCGCGCCGCCAAGGCCAGCTTAAACGACTCTTCTCGCGATCATGTTTGCCGTGTTCTGTTTCCGACTTTCTTTATCTATCATTCAAAGCTTTCTTCTTCATCTTACAACGCGACTTGGGACCAAATCAATTACTATTATTCTCTACCCTATTAAACGATTCTTGGCCACTGGCCATCACACATCGCACACTCGTTTATAAGGAGTGCTTATCGCTCGATTAAGGACTAGGTTCATTTACGAAAAATCACTCACCTATATATATTAATTCACGAACCGCATCCATATATGTAGCACATGTCTGACGAATTACACATTAGCCATATGCTTCATCAATTGCCAACAATACGCCACAGAACGCCAACCGTATACGTTATGCAGCCGCTAATCGGCTGCCTGACGCTTCGCGTGATATTGGAGATTCACATCCGGGATTGCTTTCGCTTCTTTGCTTTCACACGAATACAAGATTAGAAATTAGCTATATAAATTTCACGATGGGTTTTTACTGTGTATTTGGCAAACGCACGGTTTTTCCCTTTTGCTAGGGCTCCGGGTTTTTTTATTAGTTAGGAGTTTTCCCGCGGAATACACTTACACTTTAGGGCATAACACTAACACAAGGTTTTGCGCCCGGCCTGAGTTCAGGAGGCTTGCCTTGACGATGCCGGGTCGGCTCCTATCTTTCAGTCGCGGCAGGTTCTAGTGAGCCAAGGTGCCCCTTTTTCGGCAATGATGATCGCAATGTGAAACTCTTGCTACGTTTCACTGCGATTCTAAGCCCAGGGGATATCTTTTGCCGCAATTGATCTGGACCCCCCCATGCCATTCCAACTTTTATTTATTACAGGTATAAATGGCATATGAATGTGTGCGTTGTATGTATATATGGCTCATACATATACATATGGGGGGCATGTGTTATAGTGTATATGTAGCTTGTATATTTATACTCTTATTAGTGTTATCACTCCGGTATGTTCATGTCTGTACGTTATATATGTGTCGTCCCTTCTTTCGCTTCCTCTCTTCTTTACGGACAAAATGAGACCGGCTTAAACGTATCTTTTGCCTTGTTCTTGCTCTTTGCGCCGGAAAAATATCAGCCGGCTTAAAGTAAACATTTGCCTTTTCTTTGCCCCTTGCGCTGGAAAGTTATTAGCCGGCATACCGTAACGTTAAACTAAATAGCTCAATACTAGTAAATTTCCCTCTCCTCGGCAATGGCCAATTGGCTAGCCGGGAGGAAAAAAAATCGGGGATCCGGCATGAACGTAATGACACTTTTGGCTGTGGTATGTTATGTGCAGCTACTAGAAGCGACGACTTTGAGCGGCCCGGACCGGTTTGGGCGCGTTTGGGGCCAGTTTTTTGGCCCACCCTTCCGTTAACATTAACCCCCTCCCCTTCTTGCATGTCCCTCCCCACACCGAACAATGTCCTGCACCCCCTCCCATCAACACCCCTCCTGCCTAGTGCAGTGGCCTCGCCGTGATCTCGGCTCGGAATAAATTTTCTCCGGGATCTTCGAACGGAGGCACCCGACTCGATCAATGTGTTGACAGTTCGTCGGGAGACACAACATAAAGAAAATGGTCCATTGCCGCTTGAAACCTGAAGGTAACCTTCGCCATATCACAATGGTCACCATCCAAAGTGCGCGCACTGGTCAAAGTTCGCAATGGTGAAGGAATAGGGTCACCGCACTCGGTCGTAAGATTTGCAGCGCTCGTCTTTGTTTTAGGAATTATTTTTTGAATGGTTAAAAGAATAACTTCACGGTGTCCCTCACACCTGAAAAGATTGAATAGCACCAAAACCATTTAAAAATCACTTAGTGTTTTTAAAGAATTTCCCAAAGTGCTAAACATTTCTATTTTATTATGTAATAACTTAAAAGTTGATGATTTACAAGTACAAATAAATCACAATCGGTCACATCAAGTGGAAATTGGTCACCTTCGCACGTGGGCAAGTGCGTAAGATTTTGCACCTCTGAATTCACCCTGAAACTTTCAACACATATTATTTGGCATGTTTTCTCTCACATATGTTCCGTTTTGCTTAAACGTAGTGAAAATAAAAACTTGCATCATTTTGTGAAAAAAAAAGTTTTCAAAAAATTGATTTCAAAATGCCCAAAATTTTGACATTTCGAGATTGCCATATGAAAAAAACAATCAATTCTGCTACAATGTCTGTTTTGCTAACACTTCTCGAACACACACAACTCTCCACGAGTGCCTTAAACCATCCAAATTTGTGTCAAAACGGCCGAAACACGCCCCCCTAAAAACCTGTTCCTGGAACCCCATCTTAATAATTTAATTTGGAAAAAAGTACCCCATTCGATGCGCAATGAAACGGAAGGAAAAGTCAGCAAGTTTGAAGATTCTGGGTTGAGTTATGAATGAACTGTAAGCGAAAAACCTCAAGGGGGCGATTCGCCCCTCCCCCGACAGTAACAGGGTTAAGCATATAGCATACTATTGGCAGCATCGAGACATCGAGACAGAGTAAGAAGCCACTCTTCAATCAGCACGAGAGCTTAACAAACGAACGCTTCGTCGTGACACATCGCAAAGCAGACATACAAAAAACACGACGAATTCGATCAGCCAGTCCACGACTGCACCACAGCTCGAATGACATGTGTAACATTCGCTGTAGCTACCTGTGGAATTGATGTATCCTATAAAAGTTCGAGCGCGTTTACACATACCAATACACAAGATATTTTAGCATTTACGTATGGACAGGACGATCAGCTGCAGCAAGAGACCGTAGCAGATAAACAGTTCTGGAACACTCCGTCCAAATACAGGACAACTTTGGTACTATTGCCTTGACGACACACGACGACTTTGACCAGTCAGCGCCGAACCCCGAGCCCACACACAACACAACAACACACCCGAGACCGCAGCACAACACAACAACACACCCGAGCCTGCAGCACAACACAACAACACACCCGAGCCTGCAGCACAACACAACAACACACCCGAGCCCACCACACACAACACAACAGCACACCCGTGCCTGCAGCAAAACACAACAACACACCCAAGCCCATACACAACACAAAAACACACCCGAGCCCACCACACACTACACAACAACACACCCGAGCCCACACAACAACAACACACCTCAACCCACCACACACAACACAACAAAACACTTCAGCCCACCACACACAACACAAGCCGAATGATGTGTGACTAATTCGCCGCGCCTGCGGCTGCGGATGTGATACAACCAGACATGTGCGGATCCCAAAAAATGCTTCCCTTTCCCGGGATCAGATCTCTGGGATCTGGATCCCGGATCCACTGGGATCATAGATCCAACTTCACAATTTGACGATGGATCCGCTGGGATCATATATCCTTATTCAACATTGGCTGACGGATCCGCCGGGATCCAAGATCGCAGCCACCATTTTGCACTGGGATCCACTGGGATCTTAGACTCGCCATTTAACATATATGTTTTTCCGAAACCCATATTTTAAGTATGTCATTAATTTTAATTTCGTGTAAATGAAACTGGCATGAGAGTATGCCTAAAGTCAGATTTTGTCAAGAAATACTTTAATTATAGACCAACTTACAAGTCGTATCCTATCGGATCCGAGATCCGTTGGGATTAAAGATCCAATTTTATTGTTTATCATTAGATAATATGGCATCCAAGATCCGTTGTCAAATTTAATTGAGAGATCCAGTGGGATCCAAGATCCACTGTTGCATTTTGACGTGGGATTCAGTGGGATCATAGATCTAACATTGCATTCTGTCGACAGATCCTCTGGGATCATAGATCTTACTTTCAGATCCCTGCCCAATGCACATGCCCTGCCCTGGATACAACAGAAGCGGGCAGCGGAACAGTTGATTTATGTATGTATGTATTACATACGTACCTGCTCTGGTGGCAGATACCGGTACATACGATACTTCATTATTCACAGACGTTTAAGTGTAGGATTCGGAGCAGGGGCCCAGGGACACACCCTTTTTTGCATTTTTGTGTGTTTAATTTGGTAGTTTTGCTAAATGTGGAAAATTTGAGGGATCAGATTACTCAGACGATACACTAAGGAGAGAGCTAAAATTTAATATAAAAAGCTATTGCATGCAAAAGCTGTTTCGTTTATCTCAAAACAAGAATAGGTTAAATTGTCCCCCACCCCCGAACACACACATTTGTCCTGCTGTCCATGCTGAGTGTTCATGCACTACAATGGGCGCTTTGTTCCTACCTTGAAACAACCATGTGCCAATGTCGTTTCAACCAAGATTACTAGAACATAAGGTTAGGCAGTTCATGACGTCACCGATACTGAAGCCTATGGGTGCACTATATACGGCCAAAAGTGCACTAATGCTGAAGGAATGCGGATTTTTGGATAAGCCTTTATGACCAAACTGACCCGTTTTCTGGAATCTGTACATCTCCACGAATCCAAAAGGGTAAGACAAACCAACATTTTTCCAGTAGGGGCTTCAGGGGCCATCCCCAAAAAACGCAATTCCCCGTTGGCTCTTATGTAGAAGGCCACGGGCCGGGACTTTGGTGACGTCATCACTTAGGAATGTCAAACACTTGATGGGGGCTGGTTTCAACTTCCAGTCACGTAAATGGCCTTTCTGGCAAAATGCAAAAGAATATGATGCCGCACATTCTCTCAAAGACAAGTATCGCAGCTTCCATTCAGCATTTTGTTTGAAATATATTTAGTCCAAATGTTTTGCTTGGATGGATATCCGAGATCATGACCTCGTAAATCCATCCATGCAACCAAGCTAGGCTTGTTGCGTGGGCCCTTTGCCCTGCGATCTGATCGGGCAATTTCAGGTATACGGCAGAATTTAGTAGCGAAAGTTGTATGTAATTGTACGTGCACCAACGACTGAGGACGGTCCTGCCGGCTCGCTGGTTTCATCTCACATTGAATGCGGCCGCTGCCACCGGCCGCAGGTCATCCACACCAGGAACAAATGGCGAGCGCCGAGGCGACTGGAGCTAGAGCTCGACATGGCTGCACTTTTCCTTGGCCTAGCCACCCCACAGACATGACATCACAGCCACAGCCAGCCACAGCCAGCCACAGCCAGCCACAGCCAGCCACAGCCAGCCACAGCCAGCCACAGCAGCCATAAGCCAGCCACAGCCAGCCACAGCCAGCCACAGCCAGCCACAGCCAGCCACAGCCAGCGCACAGCCAGCCACAGCCCAGCCAACAGCCAGCCACAGCCAGCCACAGCCAGCCACAGCCAAAGCCACAGCCAGCCACAAGCCAGCCACAGCCAGCCACAGCCAGGCCCACAGCCAGCCACAGCCAGCCACAGGCCAGCCACAGCCAGCCACAGCCAGCCAGCAGCCACCCCACAGACATGGACCACACAGCCACAGCCAGCCACAGCCAGCCACAGACCAGCCACAGCCACCCACAGCCAGCCACAGCCAGCCACAGCCAGCCACAGCCAGACCCACAGCCAGGCCACAGCCAGCCACAGCCAGCCACAGCAGCCCAACAGCCAGCCACAGCCAGCCACCCAGCCAGCCACAGCCCACCCCACAGACATGACATCACAGCCACAGCCAGCCCACACGCCACTCCCCAAGATATCAAGTGGTAGCCGTTGGCCAGCCGTGAGCGGATTTTTTGTAAATTCATATTATGTGCTGATTTCTAGTCTACTGTATATGACAACAATGCCAAGGCCTTCTTTTTAACCATGGATTTGGTTTGCAAGACTTGATGCAAAAAACAAATCACAGGTAAGACTATGCAGCCACAGCCGTAGCCACAGCCATGATCTATAGATTTTCCAGTCCGGCCCACCCCATTAGCCATGGGGTTCGGCCAGCCATGGGAAGGCCGCCCCATGTAGAACTCTAACTCAAGCCCACCTTTCCAGGGTGGGTAAGATTGTAAGCCTAGCGCTCTCCTGACTGACCAACACAGTACACGGGCGAACAGGCGATTGATGATTGATGACAAATGAAATGAATTCAGCAGGACTATCTGCAATTTTGAAAGGATGAGGTCGCTGCTCTGATGCACTACGTGTATGTTGACCTAGTTAAGGGAAATATATAAGAAACTACGAGTTTTATACTTCGGAGATAAACCTAACTTCGGATGTGCAGACAAACCATAATGCATCGTTTCCTCCTTCTCTCAAAGAGTGCAATACTACTTCCGTGTGCTCAAAATTGCACAAGTCACTGTGTGAACACAAGCTATCACCTTCACATTCCAACTGCATTAGAATGATCAGATACCGTTTAATCTGAGGAAAGATAGCATTTCTCACAAGCAGTGATACCGGACGTGGTGCAAAGTGTTGTTCGTGGTAGGGTGGCCGCGGCCGGACTTGCTGCACCTCTGTTAACAGGGCGTGACACTATGGGACACTACGGCGGTCAGCATGGATCACTGAGCAGACCCGACACCAGTCCATTGTAATACCTATCACCTTACCCAAATCTGCACAAAAGGGGCTGGGATTTACTCCTTGTTATATTTTGCCACCAAAGCTGGTCGCATCCAACCAAATCAGGGGCGGCGCCACCAGATTACGATTACCAATGAGCCCGGGGCAAAGTCGAAACTGGCGGGGCCTCGTTTTCCCTCCAACTTCTTTATTTTAATATCAGGCGTATGGTTGTGTGGAAAGAACCGCCTTCATAACGCTGTTATTACCACAGTTCTCACTTCCTTTTGGTAGATGGCGACTTAACCGTCCGAGAGGTATTCAAAAGATAGGTACAAAGTAGTGTCGTGGAATACAAATAGCCAATGCTCACGGAATATACATTGACGTATATAAGTTCTGCTGTTCTGTTGAGGGGCGCACGTGAAGTATTGCTCGCCACACGTGAAGAACCCCGGACGCTGCTACTATATACGATTTGGACGCAGAGAATCGACTAGAGGGCTACTTCACCGGATAACTATGAGCCATGAGCTTACCTGCAGGGTGCTCAGTGGAGAGGATAATACTCACCCTACCTGATCAGCCTGAAGTGGAAAGGAAGTAGAGTGGTGACTGCTCCCAGGAGTTCAGTAGACGGGAACAGTGGCAATACTGGAGTAGATGGAGAGGGAAAAGCCTTCACTTAGCCACATATTAGCAGCAGTACCAGTCGATATATCTGTGTGTGCATATATATATATATATAATATTATATAGTATATATATATATATATATATAATATATAAATATTGATATATATATATAATATATATAATATTTGTAATATATATTATATTTATTTATATATATATATATATATATATATATAAAAATAATATATACATTGATATATGATATAAAAATATATATGTATGTATATATATATAGTCATATATATTATATATATTATATTATATAATATAATTATATATATATATATATAACATAGCATATGTTACAGTTAGTATGATAAATCCGTTAGTATGCACACTAACTAGTTACGTTTCCTGCTAAAAATACCCACTTATATTCTGTAGTCCATAATATAACAATTCTGGAGACATATGATGAATATAACTGATGTGTGCACAAAGTTAGCACCTCCACTGGGGGAATGTAGAGGCATCATGACCCGGGCGTTAGCTGGGCCCGAAAGGCTAAGGTCGAAGCGGATTAATTAACTGAAGAGAGTAAAATACCGGACCAGAAAACGGCTAGAACTCCAACGCTGACTCTGAGTGGTCCATCAACTTTAGAAATGAAAATAATGGATTCATCGAATTTATAAAAAAAAAAACGGCAAATAGGTATTTGTATATTGTATTATTTAAAAAATACATTAATAAATTGCATATGCCAGGACTCGCTTTCAGTGCATATTGCACGGACCCCTGATCCCTACCGTCTGATTGGGCATGTGCTACTAGCCGACAGCATTTAGAGTTGAACGTTTAACACGCGCCCTGAAGGGGGGGGGGCTAAATCCGCCCACCCTTCCTGTTTTTCGACGATAGCGGAAAAACGGCGACGCGCAGCGCTGCCACTTTTTGCATACCTGCTCGAAAATTAACTATCCACATTATGGTTGAATGCTTGGTCTCAAGGTCATCTCAGGTCAGGTCACCAGACTAGGTCACGTGATGACCTCAAGTTCCATAACGTCTTTGGTCGTATGCAGACATAGTTTTTCGAAAGATCGATTAATCACGCTTGCAGGATTGTCATGATGGTCATGAATAACCTACCAATTTGGTTTATCTTATATTTCTGATATCGGTGACCTAACGTCAGGGTCAATTCTTTGTGATCCACCACTACTTATATGTCAATAACTCTCGACATAATAGAAAATAGATACGTGAAAATAGGTACCAATAAGTTTGTACCAACGTCGATACACGTCTTTCAATATACAGCTGACCTACTTGGTCATCAACTTGACTTTATCATATGTCTCAGTATGTTTTTAGAATTAGCGCGAGCGTGTGGTAAAAGGTTTTCAGCTCTCAGAAAATCAATGTTAGTCAATTGGTCAAGCTCGGCCCGCGGGCATTCATTTTACCAAACTATTTTTTACGCAGTTTTCAAAACGGAAGTAGGAGTATATAAATAAATACCACACTTAGGCCGATATTATTATTTAGGACCTTGCTCGTTGTTAGGTTCCACCTCGACTTTCGGGTGTCGCGGCGGAAAATCCAACAACCGACTGCGCGTCCTAAAATAAATTATTTTTATCGCCCCGTGTGGTATTTATTATGAACCTGAGGTCAAGATTCAGAATTGAATCTCACCTGTAAAAAATAATTATTATTCAAAGCGCCTTCCACGAGAAAAACATGATGACGTAAAAAGTAATTATCATTATTTGTTTTTTTCTCAGTATGTTTTTAGCATTAGCGCTAGCTGTGGTAAAAGTTTCAGCTCTCAGGAAAATCAATGTAAAGTCAATTGGTCAAAGCTTCGGCCCGCCGGGCATTTATATTTACCAAACTTTATTTACGCAGTTTGAAAACGGAGTAGGACATATGATAAAATAATACCACACTTAGGCGATATAATTTTTCCTTTAGACCTCGGTCGTGAAGCATTTCCACCCTCGACCTTCGGTCTCGGGCGGAAAATTCAACAACGACCTCGTCCTAAAGAAATTATTTTATCGGCCCCATTGTGTATTTATTAATGTTTTATGCCGCTAGTTAACAAGTATTAGCCAAAACTCTTTTCTGCAAAAAATATATCCTTTTTGACCTTCAATAACCTCTGAGCCTAAAATACTCACCTGAGCTCAATTTTGAGAACAACTAGGATGATTACAAATTTCAAGAGCTTTCGATTGTTAATATACGTTTTCTCTTAGCTATCATAGTTTTCGAGATAATTGGGGGTATCTGGAGCAAAGTCCCAAGTCTGGAAAATATGACCTTTGATGACCTCTAGTGACCTTGGTACTGACCTGACCTAAAAAGGGCCGAAGTACTTTCGATAGAACCTTGTCGCGGTTTATTTAACTGCGTTTTCTGCTTGTCGCTACGTTGCGTGGTTTTTGATATCATAGGGGGGGCGAGATACGCCCCCCTCCAGGGCGTGTTATTATCAGAGGTCCTCCAGGGCGCGTGAGAACCTCTCGCCCGGGTAGGGCAAGATCACTGCGTGTCCGGGTAGGGGGGAGAACGACCCCCTTGGCGTTCCGCCTCTAATTAAGCTAGAGCTTCGATTAAACAGCGAACGTGTTGCTTGTGACGAGAGTAAGCCATTTACATCTGACTGTAAGGTCCTGGGTCAATATGTGACCTTTGAGGTCATGTAAAAGGCTAAAATGTCACAAATCGTAAATATGTGAAATTTGAATACTGATCGAGCCAAAATGGTAAAGGAACATCTAAGTATGCTTAATACATGCCAAACTTGGAATCAGCGTAAACAAAATGACCTAAAAACTGCCAAATTAAAAAAAAATCATTTCATCTTAAATCAGTGACCTCTGTTGACCTGTAAAAGCGCATGACCCCAGTGGAACATATTGTTATGTAAAATGGATTCCATATTTTAAATCTGCGTCAAAAACTGTCATAAGAACGGTCAGAAGCCAACAAAGTCATCTGAGGTCATCGGAGGTCAGTGACCTCGGTTGACCTCAGAAAAGGTCAGTCGAAGTCACAATCTCAGCAGGAGCCACACCTGGAAACAAAGTCACCTGGAAACACCTTTACATATGCTCCTGAACGATAAATTCGGAAACTGCACATGTAACAAGGATCGATACTACGGACGCCAGTTGCGCCTGACATGACTTTGAGAAACAGGTCATAGGTCACGGGTCATGAAAGTTGGAAATTTGAAACTGTCATAATATGTTTAAATTGTTCAACAGTACAGTACTAACAGTCCAATAGCAATTACAACTACGCGAGTTATTTGGGAAAAACCGAGGGGGTTGGCATCTCCCCCCACCCCCTACCCGGGCGAGGGTTACGGAACCAGTCATGCCTTTTTCACGGTTCACCCCGTTCACTGCAGATGTCACCTTGACCTTACCTTGAGTGCGACCGTTGCCACAGGTCGCAGGCCATCCAATGCTGAAGCAACAATTCGAATCGGGGATGCCCTAACCGGGACGCGGAATAAGCCAAGCGATATGAATTTGACAGAGCATCGATAAAAAACAATTTGTCTCTGGTTAGATATTACAACGCAAAATACATCGTCGATTTTGCAAATCAACTATTTTTTGCAAACTAACTAGTTAATCTGCAAACTAACTGGCCAGTCAGTTAGTTTGCAAACTTACTAGTTAGTATGCATACTAACGGATTTCTCATACTAACTGTAACATATGCATGGAACAGAGGCAAATACTTTTTATACATTATTACC